>JAINUG010000065.1:1020000-1383302 GCA_029706075.1 Aldrovandia affinis
ATTGTTTTCCCTTTGATACTTACGGGTACCAAAAACGACTCTGCTGGTTCGGGAGTAGTGCTGGGCAGCGGGACGTCCGCGATGTTTACATCCTCAAGGGCCAGACTCGACGGATGCGGCCAGGACGCCCACACTGCCAACAGTCCTGCCCCGCCGTCCGTGCAGACCCTGGGTGACCTGGAACCGAGAGGTTAGGACGATTAAAAACATGGTCTCGGGAGGGTTATGGGTTCGGGACGGGGTTCGGGGAGGGGGGCGTAGACTTGGGTTGGGGCTGGGAATGGACTGGGGAAGACGGGAAATAGGGACGTTGGGGCGGGAGCTGTACCCTGGGCTTCTCAGCCCTCCTGCTTTCTGGGAAAGACGGGAATAGGGACGTTGGGGCGGAGCTGTACCCTGGGCTTTTCAGCCCTCCAGCTCTCTGGGGAAGACGGGGAATAGGGACGTTGGGGGCGGAGCTGTACCCTGGGCTTTTCAGCCCTCCAGCTCTCTGGGGAAGACGGGAATAGGGACGTTGGGGCGGAGCTGTGCCATGGGCTTTTCAGCCCTCCAGCTCTCTGGGAACATCTCCCGTATCCCCACGGACCGCCAGGCGATTCTCCGCCAGCTGGACGCCTGCAGTCAGCCCCTGCAGCTCCTTGTTCTCAATCCGCAGTTTGGAGATCTCTTTATCCTTTGCTTCAAAGGCTTTGTGCAAGTTCTCATTCTCCCGCAGAACATTGTACAGAGCTTTCTGCCGTTCTTCCGCCACCTCCTTCCAGTATGTGGACTTCATTTCGGCTACTCCACAAACAGAACGCCAAGACAATCTGCTGCTCTTCCTCCCGGGTTTCGCACCACTTGTCACACGCCACGTGACACACCCTGGACGGGAACAGAGTAGTCCAGACACGGAGTGGAGTTTTTCGGTCTACGGACCGGACTTTTATTTATTTGATTCTCGGCGCGTTCTCTGTTCCCCCACTGGGCCGAGAACGAGCACCGGGAGCGTAAAATGATAAACACAACTAAACACGTTACCCTAATTGCCGCGAAGCTTTCGGGTAACTAAATGAAAAGACCAAAACTAAATCATACAATATCGAACAATACAACTTCTTAGCCCGTTCGATATTTCCTTCACTTTGGTTCGTTTTTCTCTCGTTGTCCTTTCCTCGCTCCTCGGTCTCAAACGCCTCTCTGGTTCCAGCCACCTACTGAAGGGAACAGAGCAGTCTTAAAGCACACAGATGTAATTATTATCGACAGGACCGGTGTGTGCGCTTACTGCTCTGCCAGTAGGCGTGGCCGCTAATCGTCCTGATTAGCTGCTGAGACCGACGCCTTCCACACTGATATTATAAGAATACTTGTATTTTTGGCTGCTACCGTGTCAGAAATTAACCAAGCCTTGGCATCAACCAAATTAGAATTCAAATTTCTAGAGGGATAACCCCTACAGTTTTATGTTTGAGTTGCACGTGGAGCACTACTGCTTCGAGTGAACATTCAGCTGTCAAAATGTGTGGAATATAAGACAAAAACAATTTCATTTAGCTAAATGATCAAGCTCAATTTTACCATCTCTTAGAGGAAATGTAAGCAAAAAAGTTTATTGTTAAAAAATTGTTAACAAAAAAGAACATTTTTACCTGACCAGTGCTCCTTTGAAGAGATTGTTTTATTCTCAATGGGACTCACCTCTATAAATATACAAATACAAATATAAAATGATTCTCTCCAAGAGTGGCTGAAAGTGTTATATCCAGTAAAATGTAAGCTAAAGGTTTCCTTGGGTAAGGGTGTCTACTATAAAAATAAATAATGTACTAGCAAAAAATGACTAGAAATTGGTCCCGTCTTATGAGATGTCAGCACCCAAATCAAATTTCCCCCACATTTTCTCTTACATGACTCCACTTTTGCCCTGTTTATTGTACCCCAAAGAGGTGCAGAAAAGCTAATCGTTGGATTATTCTAAATCAAGAATGAATTAAACATAATATTAAATGTTCTTAAGTTTTTTTTATGTTTAAAAAAAATATATATATATACATATATATATGTATATATACATACACACACACACACAGACATATATATATATATATATATATATATATATATACTACCGGTCAAAAGTTTGAGTACACCTTCCATCTGGACAATGGCTAATCGGGCACTCCTTCATTCTTCAGCAAGATAACGACCCGAAACACACCTTGAAGTTGTGCAAGAACTACCTGGTGAAGGAGGAACGTGAAGGACAACTCAAACTGATGACCTGGCCTGCCCAGTGCCCAGACCTCAATCCCATAGAAATTGTATGCGACAAACTGGACAGAAGAGTCAAGGCAAAGCAACCCACAAGTTTCTCTGGGAATTGCTGCAGGAGAGCTGGGAAGACATATCGGGTGATTTCCTGCTGAAACTTATTAACCGAATGGCCCGTGTTTGTGAGGCTGTTATCACGGCAAAGGGTGGCTATTTTGAGGAATCCAAGATTCAATTTTCAATATAATTTTCTTGAACATTTCTTTGATGTTCATTTTGTTCATTGTTACATGTGTTTTTTGTCATTTTAAAGTATTTACAGAAATGTATACGGTGTAAAGCATTGTCAATTATGAGATAAACCTAGTTTCCAGCAGGTGTACTCAAACTTTTGACCGGTAGTGTATATATACAGTGGGTTCGGAAAGTATTCAGACCCCCTTAAATTTTTCACTCTTTGTCATATTGCAGCCATTTGCTAAAATCAATTAATTTCATTTTTTTCCTCGTTCATGCACACACAGCACCCAATATTGTCAGAAAAACACAGACTTGTAGAAATTTTTGCAGATTTATTACAAAATAAACACTGAAATATCACATGGCCATAAGTATTCAGACCCTTTGCTGTGACACTTGTATATTTAACTCAGGTGCTGTCCAATTCTTCTGATCATCCTTGAGATGGGCCTACACCTTCATTGGAGTCCAGCTGTGCTTAATTATATTGATTGGACTTGATTTGGAAAGGCACACACCTGTCTATGTAAGGTCCCACAGTTGACAGTGCATGTCAGAGTAAAAACCAAGCCATGAAGTCCTAGGAACTCTCCATAGACCTCCGAGATAGAATTGTGTTGAGGCATAGATCTGGGGAAGGGTATAAAAACATTGCTAAAGCATTGAAAGCACCCAGGAGAACAGTGGGCTCCATCATTGTGAAATGGAATAAGTTTGAAACCACCACAACTCTTCTTAGAGCTGGCCGTCTGGCCAAACTAAGTAACCGGGCAAGAAGGGACATGGTCAGGAGGTGACCAAGAACCCAATGGCCACTCTAAGAGAGCTTCAGAGTTCCTCTGCAGCGATGGGAGAACCTGGTAGAAGGACAAACATCTCTGCAGCACTCCCATCAATCAGACCTTTATGGTAGTGGCTAGACGGAAGCTACTTCTGAGTGAAAGGCATATGACAGCCCACCTGGAGTTTGCCAAATGGTACTTAAAGGACTCTAAGAGCATCAGGAAAAGATTATCCGGTCTGATGAGACACAAATTGAAATTTTTGGCCTGAATGCCAAGTGCTACCATAAAGGTCTGATTGATGGGAGTGCTGCAGAGATGTTTGTCCTTCTACCAGGTTCTCCCATCGCTGCAGAGGAACTCTGAAGCTCTCTTAGAGTGGCCATTGGGTTCTTGGTCACCTCCCTGACTATGTCCCTTCTTGCCCGGTTACTTAGTTTGGCCAGACGGCCAGCTCTAAGAAGAGCTGTGGTGGTTTCAAACTTATTCCATTTCACAATGATGGAGCCCACTGTTCTCCTGGGTGCTTTCAATGCTTTAGCAATGTTTTTATACCCTTCCCCAGATCTATGCCTCAACACAATTCTATCTCGGAGGTCTATGGAGAGTTCCTAGGACTTCATGGCTTGGTTTTTACTCTGACATGCACTGTCAACTGTGGGACCTTACATAGACAGGTGTGTGCCTTTCCAAATCAAGTCCAATCAATATAATTAAGCACAGCTGACTCCAATGAAGGTGTAGGCCCATCTCAAGGATGATCAGAAGAATTGGACAGCACCTGAGTTAAATATACAAGTGTCACAGCAAAGGGTCTGAATACTTATGGCCATGTGATATTTCAGTGTTTATTTTGTAATAAATCTGCAAAAATTTCTACAAGTCTGTGTTTTTCTGACAATATTGGGTGCTGTGTGTGCATGAACGAGGAAAAAATGAAATTAATTGATTTTAGCAAATGGCTGCAATATGACAAAGAGTGAAAATTTATGGGGTCTGAATACTTTCCGAACCCACTGTATATAGTGGCTTTGGAAAGTATTCACATCCCTTCAGTTTTTCCACACTTTTTGTGCTATAGACTTCATTTAAAATGGATTAAATAGATTTGTTTGCCATCAATCTACACACAATACCCCATAAGGACAAAGCGAAAACACGTTTTTAGAAATGGTTGCACATTTATTAAAAATAAAAAACTGAAATATCTAATTTACATTAGTATTCGGACCCTTTATTCAGTACTTTGTAAAAGTGCCTTTGGCAGCGATTACAGCTTCGAGTCTTCTTGGGTATGCCTCTGCCAGCTTTGCACACCTGGATTTGGGCAGTTTCTCCCATTCTTCCAAATCCTCTCAAGCTCTGTCAGATTGGATGGGGAGCGCTGGTGAAATGCAATCTTCGGGTCTCTCCACAGAGAGGGTTCAAGTCCGGGCTTTGGCTTGTCTAGCATTGTCTTGGCTGAGTGCTTCAGGTCGTTGTCGTACTGAAAGGTGAATCTTTGCTACAGTCTGATGTCGTGTGCACTCTGGAGCAGGTTTTCTTCAAGGACCTCTCTGTATTTTGCTCAGTTCATTGTTTCCTCAATCCTGACCAGTCTCCCAATCCCTGCCGCTGAGGAGCATGGCCATAGCATGATGCTGCCACCACCATGCTTCACTGTAGGGATGGTATTAGCTAAGTGATGAATGATACCTGGTTTTCGCCAGACGTATCGCTTGGCATTCAGGCCAAAGAGTTCAATTCTCATCAGACCAGAGAATGTTTTTCCTCATGCTCTCAACAGTCCTTTAAGTGCCGTTTGGCAAACTCCAGGCGGGCTGTCATATGCCTTTTACTTAGGAGTGGCTTCCGTCTAGGCACTACCATAAAGGCCTGATTGCTGGAGTGCTGCAGAGATGGTTGCTCTTCTGGCAGGTTCTCCCATCTCTGCAGACAAACTTCTTCTTGCCCAGTTACTGGACCACCAGCTCTAGAACGTCTTTGTGGTTCCAATCTTCTTCTAATTCACAATTATGGAGCCCACTGTGCACCGGGGAACTTTCAATGCTTTAGCAATGTTTTTATACCCTACTCCAGATCTATGCCTCGACACAATTCTATCTCGGAGGTCTATGGAGAGTTTCTTGGACTTCATGGCTTGGTTTTTGCTCTGACATGCACTGTGGACTGTGGGAACTTATATAGACAGGTGTGTGCCTTTATAAATCATGTCCATTCAATTGAATTTGCCACAGTCAATTGTTTCTAAAAACATGTTATCGCAGTATCGATACACGTTAGTATCGCAGTTATCGCAATCGGAGTATTGTGTGTAGATTGATGGCAAAAAAATCTATTCAATCAATTTTAAATTAAGTCACACAACACAACAAAGTGTGGAAAAAGTGAAGGGGTCTGAATACTTTCCAAAGCCACTGTACATATATTTTGTTTGGGGCTTTATGACTCACATTTTTAAATGGATCCCAAATGGAGGTCCTGACCCCTGGGTTGGGAACCGATGATCAAACAGGATTACACACTGAGGGCCAGCATAACAACAACAGGGCCTGCATGCAGGGTTCACATGTGCCGCCCAGATGGGAGGGACAGGACTGAGCGTGGCCAGGCAAGTCTCTCTGACAGACACAGGCACACATGCTCAGGCTCCAGCGGCTTGGTCTCCGGTGGCTCGGTTCACTGGACACAACGGCAGTGACGGATGGTGTGAATCTCAGTGGGGCCGTTGAGGCTTAGTGTCACGCTGTGCGCCGGACGCACGGGACAGTGAACGAGGGATGAGTGTGTCGGTTTATGGAGACACCTGCGCCCCTTCTGTCTATACCCCCTGTCACTACTCTCCCCTTTAGTTTCCCAGAAGTCCTCCCTGTGTGTCCAGCTGGCAGGAAGCACACAGCCACTTCAAAAAGAGGGGGGAGGGAGAGGAGTGGCGGGGGTAAGGGTGTGGTGGTGCTGGTGGTCGGGGGGGAGGGGGTCTCTTTTTCATGGTCACTCACTCTCGCCGTGGGACAAACACATTGCTAATAAACAGCGTCTCCCAGCTGCAGCTTGTAAACCCATACACTCTTTACCCTCCCAAAAAGGATATACCTAGTGATATTCATCATAATTCTCCCCGAAAATGGCCTGCAGCACAATGCAACTGCAGTCAAGTTCTTTCCACAAAACGTTACGCAATACAATATTATTATTGCTTGAATGAGTTACTTTATTGCAGGCCTTCAATGGATATTTGGTGCCCTCCTCAGGTTATTTGGTGTAATACAACAGATAAAAACTGAAAAATGTCCTCAAAATATAGACACACACAATGTGAATTCAGAAACATTGATTTATTAATGTTGATGATTAGTATTAAGGCAATCAATATGAGATTCTCATTGTTTTAATTCCAAAAGTAATCAAGCTTCCACCCATTCAATGCAAACAGGTGAATTCAATACAGAAAAAGATTAAGAGCCAGATTTACTAAACAATTGTGAATGCTTTTTGAACACAAAAGTAGTCGCTACAAGGTCACAATTTATACATCGGATTTACTAAATGGTCGCAATGGGTCAAATCGATATTAGGATGTCATCTGCGGGGTTACATCACTTTGCGACTCCTTTATTTCCTATATGTATAGCTCGGGTGAATGTGCTAAAACAGGTTCTCCCAACTCAAGTTTAGCTGTATCTATTCTTTATTTGTATTCTAATACTCGGTTGAACCACCGCCTGTGTCTTTTTCCGCATTATGCTGTAGAGGTTTTTTCTTTTGGATGCTGCCTAACATCATGTCATCTTTTCTTTACATCATCTACTGTTCATTTTGTTATGCCTAATGAATAATGTTTTTTGTGAGGTCACTCTTTTTGTGACTATACCTCTGTGGAAGGCGTCGGTCTCGGCAGCGGATCAGGGCGATTAGTGGCCACACCTACTGGCAGAGCAGCCAACGCACGCACCGGTCTGGTGTTTACTAATCGCATCGGTGTGCTTTAAAACTGCTCTGCTCTCTTCAGTAGGTGGCTGGAACAAGGAAGAAAAAGGCAAAACAACAAAAGTTTTGTTGTGGTTTGAAGTCTATTGTTTTGTGTCCCGAACCCGTGAGGGGACGGACAGATTTAGTTTTGTTTATTTGTTAATTTGTGTAACTCGGTCTGCTTCTCTGCCCGTGTCGGGGATCAGAGAATGTTTAAAGGGAGGTCCGTAGACCGAAAAACTACACCCGTTTCCAGACTGCTCTATTCCGTCCAGGGATTGTCATGTGGCGTGTGACAACCTCATTGACTAATACCTCTATTTCCTGATCTGTAAATGTAAGTTCTCTTTTTCTCATGGTTCCCTCACTACTTGTGCCTGTTATCCATTTCTTTACGCTTTGTGATCTGGACGTGCAAGCGTGCCATATTGTTTCGGGCGCTTTTCATGGGTGTCTCCTACTGCAAAATTGTGAATGAGGGCATTTCATTTCTTTGATTACATAATTGGAACCTGTTTTAGTAAATTGGTCGTTAATGTGTCGGTATCTGCGACTGCAAAATAGCCGCAACATAGCGACTGTCGTTGTGCTGCGACAATTTCCTTGGTAAATCAGGCCCTCAGTACAGCTACAAATCTTTTATTTATTTTCTTCTTTTGGGGGTGGGTGGGGGGGGGACGTGCCTCAAGTGATTGAATAAGAGTTAATAAAGCATGGAGATATTAATGATTACCATTCAATCTCTGTATGAGCTTGTGAAGGGGGCCCATGAGGTTTTCCTGATGGATGATTAACAGCATTAAGTGCGCTACTGTAGGGCTGGAGCCATGCTCAGGAACGCTCAGAGAGTCTTCTGACACGGACGCTCCTGAGGGACAAAGCAGCTCCTCTAAAGCTGGCTCCCACTACCACTCCTGGACAGCCTTGTCCGAGACCAGCTGTCCGTGCGGCCCTTTCTCCCCCTGGGGCAGCAGGGCCAGGTAGACCGGTGTCTCCGCCCCTTCCTCTGGGCTCTTGGGGGCCTTGGACCCCGCCATGTCGGTGCGGACCCAGCCGGGGCAGCAGGCGTTGAGCAGGATGCCATCAGCCGGCCGAGTCTGGGACAGGACACGAGCCTGGATCCTGGACAGCACCGTCACGCCAATCTGCAAGAGACACACAGGCCAATCATGGTCAAACTGCAAGAGACACAGGCCAATCATGTTGCTTTATTGTTACAGCTTATTTGGCATAGTTAGTTAGCCTGCATTAGTGCTTTAAAGTTGCATGTGCACCGTCTCTGGTCTAATAGTGTTGCCAGCCCGGCCTATATCTCCCAGCCGGTTCAAGTGACGATCACTGCTGCTCAAATAACTCATGTGGATGCCCTCATGTTCTCTTGCATTGTAATCTGGATAAGAGCGTCTGATAAACCAGTGGTTCACAAATCTCTCCTCGAGTATCCCCAACTGGTCCATGCATTTGTTAAATCCCACCACAAGCACCCCCGATTCAACTAGTTAACTACTTATCCAGCATTGATTTGTTCAATCAGGTGCTGGTCGAGGAATTTAACAAATAAATGGACTGGATGGGGGTCCCAGAGGACAGGTTTGGGAAGCACTCTGCTAAACAATTGTAATTGTTCTAAATACCCTCAATAATGAGGTGGTGGCGTGGCACAGTGGTTTGAGAGATTTTATCTGTAATCAGAATGGTGCAAGTTTGAGTACTGGTTGTCCCAGTGATCAAGGTACTTACCTAGCTACATTGAGATGCTTCAGTCAAGTACCCAGCAGCATAAATTAATATTATGTAAGATACAAAACATTTCAGTTGGCCTTGATTCAGGCAACTATTAAGTAAATAAATAATGGAGACTAGTGCTACATCCACTCCAGAATGGAAGCAAAATGATCAATCCTGGTGAGCTGAATGGATAGTTCTTAGCAAAACTTTCTTAGTTTCTTTTGTAATTGGCAACCTGTAAAATTAACAATGCCATGCCATGGCTACCTCAAGTCAACCCGTACCATTAGATATTTGTGGGTGATCTAAAATTGAGGCCTCTTTTAGCCTAATATTTCTGTATAAAGGGCAAATCTATATCTTCACAGTCCTGCGCTTTCCTTAAATTAAATGATGTGTCCGCAGAGTGGGGTACCTTGGTGGTGCCATAGGCAGTGCTGGGCCACCCCTCAGCCTGGTGGGCCTGACGTTGAGCCGCCTTCACAAACTCCTCCATCAGGGAGCACAGATCCTCCTCCGTCAGCTCAGCATCACGGAACCTGGCAAACACAGAACCGGAGAAACACAGTGATGCGCATCTGCACAAAACAGACACAAAAAAATATTTTAGCATACAGGTGAGCAGAGAGAGACAGGAATGAGGGGGAAGACAGGGAGATCAGCCAAGAGATGTCAATCGCAATGGGTTTAACCAGGGTAAGTTAGTGATAGAGATGTATAAAGAGAATGAGAGAGGAAGAGAAAGGTCAAGAGGAGGAAGGAGAGAGAGTGACGGAGAGGATGAGGGAGGAGGGTTAAGCATGATGCGGGTGCAGGAGTATGAAAGGCCATGGGGAGGGCACTCCTCTACTTACTGACACTGTGATCAGATAGTTATATAGGCGAGGGGCAGGCAGAGATGAGGATGGGAAGAAAAAAACTAAGAGCTAATCTCTCACTGGGCCCGTGTTTATCCAGTGGTTTATTTATGCTTTGGTCATGCAGGAAATGGGAAGGTCACCGCATATATTTAAAGCAGGGGTGTCCGATCTTATGCGAGAAGGGCCAGTGTGGGTGCAGGCTTTTGTTATTTTCCAGCAATAAAACACCGGATTCAAATAATAAAGGTCTTGATTGAAAAACCATGATTAGTTTAATCAGATGTTTGTGTGCTGGGAAAGAACAAAAGCCTGCGCCCACATCGGCCCTTCTTGGATAAGGTCGGATAGCCCTGATTTAGAATAAAGATACTTTATTTTAAAGACTACATTTCCTAAGGAACATTCAGGTCCTGCATATTTGTTTTTAAAATGTCAATGTCACACACCACGTGACAAATCCCCGGATGTGAGCAGAACAGCTGATGGTAAAGAGTGGCAGAGGAGTGGAGTTTGCCCGTCTCCAGACCGGATCTAATTTTTCCATCTCTCTCCAAGACCCGGGAGAAACAGCGGGAGAGCAGGTTAAATAAAACAAACACAAAGTCTTCACCCTACTTGCCGCAAAGCTTACGGGCGAAAACAATCAACTAAAATAAGCAAACTAAATGATCAAAACTCAATTAAAGTCTGCCTCCTCCGAGACCAACACTAACACCATACAATACGCGTGCACACACACACGTGAACAAGAAGACAACAGCTCTCCATGACACGCACACATGAATGACAAGACTAACAACTCGGGAGGGCAATTTCGACACCCAAGCGTTTCAAAACATCAGAGTCACGTGATAGATGTTTCTAACGTCACGATCGAGGTGTTGAACGTCACGGTTGACGTGTTTCAAAAAAAAATTAAACAAAAGCTTGAAATCTTTGAATGCATGGTGCAAGTTTGTGGAGTTGTCGTTTGTGAGATTGCTGAGAGAGAGATAGTGTTTATGCGGATTACTGAGAGACAAAGAGCGATATTTGCGAGGATTACGGAGATGTTTGAGTTTATTTGAGAGCATTTGATAATGAATTAGAAATTGTGAGATAGATACATTAGTTAGTTAGATAGATTAAATAGACAGATATATCCTAGATTATGGAGGGTAGAGGCATCAAGAGACCAAATAAAAAATCTTTAAAAATATATTGTTTCTGAATAATAATAGTATACACCATTTAGCAGAGACTTCTTCGCTTTTATATTCTTTCCTGCTCCCCTCACAGTAGTGAATGCATACATTTTTCAGTATATGTGGTCCCAATGGGTGCCTCGAACCCACAACCTAAGTGTTGTCAGCGCCATGCTCTACCTATTAAGGCACATAGAACTCCTTTGTACCCTATTCACTTAAGATATTGAATCAGCAAGGGAGTCAATGTGTAAATGAATTAAGGACAACCACAAGAGCCACCTTGTTATGAGCCATTTGTGCAATTTTAGTGAAGTGCAGTAAGACCTAGTGCTGGGACTTGTGCAATTTTATATATAAGACCTATATATATATATATATATATATATATGTGTGTGTTGTTATATGGATTGCTCTGTCTTCCGTCTTATACATTGTGGTGTATAGGACGTTTTTTTAGATGCAAAACTATTTTCTGCACAAGCAGACAAAGTATTATCTCATCAACACAATTTCAAGTATCCCCGCGATGAGGTTTTTGGCTAACGTTATGTAAAACCTCTGTCACCAACACACTTATAATGAATGGCTGCAATGACAGCTTCTGCCAGTAGAGGCCAATGTTGACTTGCAGTGTTCTGAAATGTTTCGAAACAATTGTTTTAAATGTCTCGAGTTGTCTCAAAGTGTCCAGCTTGCCATCCCTACTAACCACTCAATACACACACGTCTAACACGACCAACAACTCAATACAAACACATGAATGACAAGACCAACAACTGATTCCCCACTCGCCCCACCTGCTTTTAAATAGGCTTACTTTCTGCCTGGCTCAGGTGGGACTCATGAGGCAAACACCTGTCTATCATTCACATAGCTAATCACAAAACACACCCACTCACATTCTCACACACAAATCCAATCAGTCAAGTGAATTTCTCACTTGACATCCATACCAATTAACACTAACTGAATAACAACCAATTATGGCCTTTGGCACAACCTTCCGGGCAACAGTTCACAATGTGAATTTCGTCTCAGTCTCACACCCTTTGCGAGAGTGCCAAATGCCTGCCCCAGAAAGAAATACAGCGGAAAGTTCCACTTTTCTTTTTTTTTGACGCAAATGACGCTCAGTTGCCTCCACAGCCATGCTGTGGCAAAGGGAATAGGGAAGGCAACCCTAACACTCCCCTGTTGCCTCCAGATGCTGTGGCAAAACAAAGGCAACTCTAACACTCCCCTGTTGCCGAGACCGACGCCCTCCACAGTCAATATAATAGTCTTCTCTGTAATAAACTTAGGGTGTGAGTACTGCACATAATTTCTGCACATATGTAAAGCTCTCTGCTCGCCACATTGTCCTCCTTTACATGTAATGTGACTTTTAATGATAAGGTCTGGGCAGTTATGTATGCATACAGTGAGTTCAGAATCAGTCGTTTCTTTATTGCCATTCACTTAAGTGTGTTGGAATGTTTCCTGGTGTTGCTGCAGGACAGTTAGTCACACAGTGAAAGCACAGACAGTGCACTAGTGGGATAATGCAATAGACAACATTATTACTACATCAAAGTGCATAGACAATACATGAATACATGGAGCAGGTACACCACCTCCATTTTACAATACATTCATCTCATATCATAAACTGCTATCTATTGTAGCAGTTCGCAGCTCTCCCTGTTTAATCTGTTTGGACATTAGCCCAGTCCGTTAGCCTTTCTCCATAGAAATGGTTAATGGAGGGTAGTTTGCAGCCCACTGTCCTCTCTGCTCTGAGTTGTATTATTTCATTCCGTATTAATGTACTGGACTGTTCTTTAGTCCTTAGAAAGGTGAGGTCTATGATGATCATGAATTTCTGTCTTCACTAGAGGGCAGTGGTAGTGAATTTGAGATAGCAACCAGAATTATGTTGGAGTGGGCCTAATTATTAACTATTGCACATACACAAAATAAAATAAATGAGGTGAGAGATATCATTAGTGGAAATGTCATCCCCAATGTAAAGCAGTTTGGGCCAGTTACAGTTTTTACTACAAACAGTGTACATTTGCATTTAGGCATTTAGCAGATGCTTTTATCCAGAGCAACACACAGGACATTTTTTTACATAAAATTCATTTATACAGCTGGATATTTACTGAAGCAATTCATGTTAAATAATTAACTCAATGGTACAAAGGCAGTGCTCCACCTGGTAATCGATCCTAAAACCAATTACACCACACTGCCTCTTCAAGTGTTTGTCGTTGGGAGCCTTGCAAGCCAGGCTTTTTTTATATCCATGCAGATATAACAACTGGCCATAAAAGCACTGTGTTTGGTGATATACCCAACCATATTGCAGGGTGGAGCTCTGTTGATTCCCCCCTGTCAATGATTTTATAAGACAAGTCACAATCTCTTAAAGGCCCAATCTCTCAACAGCCAGCCAATGAAAAGTACCTTACAAAGTACTGAAGTGGAAATTGAAAGCTATCACCTTTTTTCAACAACTTTAATCAGACAGTAAGCCTTTAGTAAGACCTGTAATGGTTCAAGCTACTGTGGAATGTGAGCGGGATGTCTGCCCCTGGACATCGGGGCAGTGAGTGCTGGAGGGTCTTACTTCGCCTGCAGCTGTGGGCTGCACTGTCCGAGAGCCCGCTGGCTGACGAAGCTGGACACATTCACCACCCGAGCGTTGGGCCGCAGCAGCGGAAGGAGCGCACGGCTCACTTGCAGCGTTCCCCAAAAGTTGGTGCGCATGGTCACCTCAGCCTGCTCCTCAAATGGCTCGACTGCATCATCTGGGACAAACAGACAAGTGTTACTTACCAATGAGAATTTGGTTTCATGAAACTAAAAATGTGTGGAGCAAGAAATGCTATCAGCAGCTCACTGGTTTTAACAAATCATTTGTATTTTGCTATGAATAGCAAAATCTATTTGATTGGTTCAAACAAGGCAATGATTGACAGCTCATTGTAGCTCCACCCATTATCAGGTTCCTGAAACCTTCACCTTCACCTTCACATTGCATTTTACAGCAGAACACAAGATGTGGTCCATGGTTGGCAAATTATTGGGCCTGACTACCTTGCATACACAGTGAAGAGGTTATATTAGGTAGGAATGCTGAATAAACGGTCACTGAGAAATTATGCAATACCCTACTAGTATTTACAATTTTCGTTATTTCGTTAGCGGCTACTTACTAATCAAAAACGTACGCACTGTACACGGTGTCTGCACCTCTCTCATGTAGCCTTTCTAATTAATTTAACTAAATCACCTGCACATAAATCGACGGATATCAGGTGCCAAATGATTTCAGATCACTTAAGACTGTAAACGTTTGGTTACTTAGCAACTTGGCTGCT
This sequence comes from Aldrovandia affinis, assembly GCA_029706075.1. Lineage (NCBI taxonomy): Eukaryota > Metazoa > Chordata > Actinopteri > Notacanthiformes > Halosauridae > Aldrovandia > Aldrovandia affinis. Next base: position 1,034,386 of record JAINUG010000065.1, read on the forward strand.
CTGCAGCCGAACTTGCAGTCTCGCCCCCTTTCGGTAGCGAAGAGACGCCATCTATTGTAAACATTTGGATGGCTCACCCTTTTACTGAGCACGTTACCACAAAAGAAAGTATGTGCAGTACTCACAACCTAAGAAGTTGCTTATGCAATTCGGTGAGGCGGCACAGTGTAACTTCAAATCTGCGATACAAGGAGAAATTAAACCGTAACTAACTCTTAAAAGCGATTCCCGCGTTGTTAATGAGTATATCCAGTCCTCCGTATTTGTTTTGTAAGGAGTCTCTCAGACGCTCGGCACTGCTCTGGTCACAGATATCAAGTTGGTGAAATATCGTCTCGAATCCCTCCTCACGCAGCATCTCGACCGCTTCTCGTCCAAGCTTCTCATTTCTAGCAGTGAGGACCACATCACCAGGAAAGCCAGCTTTGCAAATCCCCCGTACGATCGCCAAACCAATGCCTTTGTTGGCACCGGTAACCACTGCTACTTTCTTCGACATTATTTAAACGAAAAGAAAATGCAGGCTTCTCGTACTATGCGCAGATAAATCAGGCGCCATGCAGTGTGTGCATCCAGACCCAACCAGATGGTGAAATTAAAGCGAAAACCCTCCTCTTTCTGTCATTGGCTATGGCTTTGGAAAACCGAGTAGTAGCCAAACCTCTTGTGGACTCAAACAATGTGCAAAGTCACGGCCACTAGTTATGTAATCGTTTATCAAAATGCATGTAGAATAAAGGTTATCATCTAACCGGGTTTGCGAGATATTTCACTAGCTGCTGTAACTTAGGCTACATAACCTGTTCACACGTATCCTTTTCCGTTAGCAACATTGTCTAGCCATCTCAAGTTACTAATGGCATATAGCTACAAGAATGATGTTTAGCTTCCCAGAGTTCTTTTTTATTTTTGCAATACAAATACAATGTATGTATATGTACAGAATGTGTCTCACAACCGATTTACTGTTTGGGGCCCTTAGGAATTGTGAATAAGGACTGTAAGGGGTATTTGTTTACTTAAATAATTTAATTTAGGAAATCATTGTTTTTATGAATGATTTAATTCATTTGTATTTAGTAGTTAGCACACCTGAGTGGTTAACAAAATTAGGTATTTAGAACGGTTGGTAGCCCAGGTTACACAACTAGACAGTCTGTGATTTAGTTCTGCTTCATTAATACGTTTTGCCCAGAATAAAGGAATATTCCAATGACAAAAGAAAACATGTTATCTAAAAACTGGCAAACATGCATTCAATTAGCCTACAACTCGATTGGTTTAGCAAGAAGGTTCATGTCAATACAGAGGTTGGATATCATGATCCAGGAGTGTTCGGCCGAAGTGCCCCCTTATTTGTGTTCCATTCAGGTCTTGAATTCATAAATGTGTCAATTAATATACCTTATTTATACGTGTTCACGTACTCGAAGTGCACTCTTTTCACAATTCAAGTCTGTTGCACTCCAGGAACACCGTTTCCTTGCTGTGCTTTGGTGGACTCAAGTCCCACCTCTTACAAGTAATAACCAATGAAACCACATATATCGCTAAGCATGGACCAATGAAGTGAACAACAATGGAAATATCGGTGCGAAAACCAATGAGAGTGCTCCAACGCCCATGTCACTGGGTCTAGTTGACTGCACATTTGAGCCATAATGGTGTCGGCTCTCAGAAAGACGCCGATTTGCGGCAGTATTTAGTGAAGTGAAGCGATCTCAGAATTTGCGACCGTTTACCAACTAGCCATGGCGGACGTAACGAATAACGACAGCGCGAATATGGCGGAGGGGGAGCGGAGTGCAGAGGAACTCAAGGAAAAGGCAAATAAATACTTTAAAGGTAGAATGTAACGGCAATAACATATTGTCATTAAATATTGCACACGTGGTTCAGATACAGTGGAATTATGTGAGACTACAACATTGATATGCCACATCCAGGCTTGGTGAATCCCTTTTGAAGCCGGTGGTGGTTTAAAGCATGAGTGAGGAAAGCCTGTCTGGAGTAACGTTACCGTTAGCAGTCTCTCGCGAAGGACTTTCAGTGTCAATCAGTGTTTTCATTTCGCATTCGAATTTAATTTACGAAAACGTGTCTGAAATACTTGACTTGTGTGCTTTTTTGTTGATAAGATGCCCTGATTTAGTGCTAGACCATCTCACTACGTGACAGTATTAGCTAGGTGTCAGGACTGAGTTTATTTATTTCAGCTAACATTAGCTGTGTTCATTTAGGGACTTGATGCGATTAGCTAGCGAACCATCGGCCGTAAGGAAAACTCGTGTTAATATGACATCACGATGCAGTCCAGATGCTCATTTAAAAACGCTTTCATGTTTTAGCTAGCCTACAAAGGTTTGGCATAAACCAAAATCCTCTGTAAGTGTCAATGGGATTGCGAGCGAGCTTCTATCTTTTGACAGATGGAAAATTAGTTAGCTAGCCAAATCGCTATGTAGCTGATAATATAGCGAACTTACGTAGCATTACTACTATGCAAAATAAGTTAAAATAATAATAAACAATGCAGATTCATAACTAACCAGCTAACTGTTAGACGCCAAACATTTAGGCTGTCAGCTAGCTAGCTAGCCAGCTTGATAAATAGCGACCTTAAGTTACAGAATAAAAATCTGCATCTTTGAATCACGAAGAATAGCCACCTGGAAATGTTTTAAGGACTATTCTATAGATTTAATTCCCACCAATTCTGATATAATTAATGTGATATGTATAATTTAAATTAGTCTGGCACAAGGGAATTCGGGCTGTCACAAAAACGAAAAATGTTGATATCGATGACCGTGTATATACATGTAATACTAATTGAATGTAATTATTTATGCATTTTATTATTGATCCCCACCAATACAAATTAAAATACAAAATAAGTCGATTGGCTAATGGATATTTTAGTCACTTATGGCATATTTATTTACATTTATTTACACACGGACAAACTGTTTTCTACTTTTTAAAGTTTACGATGCTTCCCTAGATCCACTGATAAACTTATGTTACCTCTCCAGTTCCAATGGTGGGAATGGTAAATTGCAAGTTGAAAATGTATTTGTATTTATAACTAAAATATATCCTAGATATTTGAATTAGTTCATTTTCTTTAAAGTCAACAGTATGGAACACTCGGCACATTTTAGAGTACACTACTATCAAGTATTTGTTAGCTGGCGAGCTAAGAACATCATCAAGCTAGCTATGCAGTCACCACAAGCGGAAGACTTTCTCTTGAGCATATGCACTTACTACCTAGTTAGTAATGATGGCAGCAAAGTAATATTAAGTTACAGAAAGCAGTGTATACAGCCAGCTGACAAAGACACCATTACAACTAGCTAGTGTGCGAGATGGATGGGCTGCTATTTAGTTACAGGAAAAAGAGACTAGCTAGTTAGCAGCTGTTAAGAGATGTGGTGTGGGAGCGAGCTCGCTAGACCTAATTAACACGTCGAAACGTATTCCAGTTACAAAAAAAAATGTAATTCATGCTACCGTGCACACAGTATGTCCAGCTAAAGTACTTTCTTAGTTAGCTTGCTGTAGTTACTTACTCTTTTCTTGATGTTAACTATTTCAACATTATTGCTTCATTTAAAACACAATTTCATTTTGTCTGGCTTTTTTGTAGTTTATTCATAAACCACACTATGCATGAGCAATTTCGATGCTATTTTAATGCCTTTATGTTGTGGTAAAAATGAGACAATGAAAGCGATAAAGACTATTGTTGGCAGCATTACCACGATACTGTATCTTAAGCTATGCAAACTGAAAAAATACCAATGTGAAAGCAAGAGGAGAGTTTTTATTTGTGGGGGAGGGGGGGAGAGTGTGTCAGCACTGTGATGCCTTCCACTGTGGCACCCAGACGATGGCCGACCAGTGGTGTTGGACTTCACAATTTGTGGCACTGCGGTCTGTGGACTGGGATTTAGCCCCCAAGGGCTAGCTGTGCGAAACCTGCAAGGCTACTGCTCTGGCATTTAGACTGCCCAGTGCTAACGCTTTCAAATGGTGTGTCTGGGAGGGGGGGGGAGTCAAATGCAAGACTTGCCATCTTCTGTCCCCCAGTGGAGAGACGTCCGAAAGAAGCCACTTTGGAGTGGTCTCTCTCACACAGTACAGTAGATGGCATGTGATATGACTTGCTCCTGGCTCTGGATCTTCCATGTGTGGTTCCTTTTTGATGCAGTGCCTAAAGGGGGCTTGATCATAAAGATGTGAAACAAGGCTTTTGTGTGTCCAAGGCACTAATCTTTGGGAGTGCGGCCTCTTCCCCTGTTTGCTAATTAGGCTTTGTCACCCTGCATCTTTATTTGTTTTTTGTAACTCCCCAAATTATTTTAGGGAAAGTGTTTCTTGGCAACAACCAATGGTATAGTGGAGAATTGAGCTTTGTCATTTGAATAATCAAATCCACCGTGCAGAGGTTTTGGGCTCTACCCTTTGCAAAATGGTTAGCAAAGAGGCATACAGACTGGAACCATTTGCATATAATGATAACAAGGGGTCGGTGTAGACTGTGATCTATTAAAAGATTAATCGGTGTGTTTGCGTTTCAGAGAAGGACTATGAAAATGCCATCAAGTATTATACAGAAGCCCTGGAGCTGAACTCAGACAATGCCATCTACTACAGTAACCGTAGCCTGGCGTACCTGCGCACAGAGTGCTATGGGTATGCTCTGGCCGATGCCACCCGCGCCCTGGAGATTGACAAGAACTACATCAAGGGCTACTACCGGCGCGCCACCTCCAACATGGCCCTGGGAAAGTTTAAGGCAGCTCTTAAGGACTACGAGACGGTGAGTGGAATGTCTCTTTATCTTTTTGTTTCAGAAGCCTCCTCTGTCCTTTTTGTTCAGCAGCTTCTGTTGCACTCCGAAGACTAATGTCTGCATGATAACATTACAGATTACCTGTCATTTGGCTTCCTCAGATCTGTGCCTCAAACAAGTGTACTTACCACTTATTTGACTTGTCTTTGGCAACTCATAGTGCAAAATGTATTTTGCATTGATGTATAGCAGGGGTGTCAAACTCATTCCATCTAGGGCCGAGTGTGTGCAGGTTTTTGTTGCAACCAATGCACTACTCCAGGTGATTTTAATTAGGTCCCTCCCTTGGTTGAAGAAGTGGGCTAATTAGTGAAATCACCTGGTGTAGTGCATTGGTTGCAACAAAAACCTGCATACACTCAGCCCGCGATGGAATGAGTTTGACAACTGTGCTGTATAGTATAGCTTTTCCCACAAATGTAACACAACAGAAGCATAATTTACTGGTTCTTGGTACTGTTCCACAGACTTTGATGTGGGCCAAATGAGAACCATACAATGTGGACTTGTACAACTTCAGCCCTGTTATCAAGCTGATGCTCATTAAGTGGTACCAGGCCCGGGGGGTTGTTGGACTAAATGGCAACCTTGGTCTGTAGGTACTAACTGTTTAGCTGATTAACAGTTGATAAAAATGAATGGTATAAACACTTGTCTGTGCTTGGAAAGCTGTGGGCCTAGAGGGAGGGTGGTCTTATTGACATCTATAGTGAGCAGTGACCATACCAAACTTTCTTGTAAACAGCTGAATGAATCTCAGATAAATATTTCATATTGGTAACCAAAGAGCAGACATTTATCCAATAATAACAATTTTCCTTTCTACACTTTTATACCAGTAGATTGTTTGTGATCTTAAATGAATACCTCTCTCTTCTGATTGGTTGAGCCTAGTGGTGGGCGGTTTTAGTTGTGTCTTGCTATGGGTCCAATTGGGATTAAGGGAATTATACAGGCCAATCTACACCACACGTGTTGCAGCAGCAGAGCGGCAAACCACTAATTAAAACGGCAATGGCGATTTACAGTAGTGAATGCATAGATTTTTCAGTATAGGTGGTCCCAGTGAGAACCGAACCCACAACCTAAGCGTTGTCAGCGCCACGCTCTACCTACTGAGCCACACAGAACCAATCTACACCATAAGCGAATGCAGGGTATCACAGGTGCGTTGCTGGAGCAGCACAGCGTCATCTTTCACGTCTGTTCTCTATTTTCTGCTCACTGCGCAGCAAAATTGAGTGTTTACAGACATAAATTGGCTCTAGAATGCTTGGTATACACGATTTGAGTTATATTGTATCATATTACTGCGTGTGTGTCCTTACATTGCCCCAGCACTTGTGGAGAATATCAACGGCAGGTATTTTAAGAAGCCTCTAAAAATACAACAGCTAAAAAACTGTTTTCATTTTTGTATTGCCATGGCAGAAAGTAAACAAACCTGGAAAAAAGGCAAACTGCTTTTTGCCATCTGATTTTGTGGAGGGGGTGGGGTGATTTTGAAAATAGTCAACAAACGCTCGGCAAATGATGTAGAATGGAATGCACAGTTCCAATTCCAAAGTTGGAAGATGCTTCCAGATCTCGCTTTGACAGTAAAAACAAAGCTTCCTGATGTAATAACATGCTTTACCATCCCTAAAATATGTTTTTAGGACCAGACAAAGGGAATCAAATAATTGTAATGACCGGTTGAGAGGAAGGGGGGAATCCATAACTACCACCAGGCCTATGCGGGATATTTAAATGTGAGAAGGATGGAGAAACTCATGTATAACTTCAGGAACAAGCGACAGTAAAATGTGTGTTTTGTTACATGAGTTAACATGTAGATTAAATGAAAGGAGCAATACTCGGTCGTAGGAAAATGCATGATTTCTTTTTTTTAAAGACTGCATTTAGACTGCCCTTGTCCTTGTGATAAAGTGAACGTATATCTCCGTTCAAGCGAGCGTGGCTCCATTCATTAAATCTCCACACAACATTATTTTGGTAGTATTTACTCAAATGTTTCCTTTATTTTGGCAGTTACCTGTAGTTTCCCTACTGATGTATTAAAATGAGACATATTTTCAGATGGTCTTGGGTGGTTAAAGGTATGTGTAAACCCCTGGTTTTTAGTAGAGAGCAGTAAATCAAGTGAATGATCTACACTCTGCAGCCTTCTCTTCATCGCTCCAGAGGAGCGCTGTCACGAGCTATGCGCCACTTTCTATAAAAGAACCAGAACAAAGATAACCCGCTAATCCTGCGATGATGCCAATTACATCCACTGCAAGGGCGTCTGCAGCAGCTCACTCCACAAATACCGCCGTTAATTTAGACCTCCTCGTTCTCAATTCCAACCCCATCGCAGGGAATATAAATACACCTTCCGGAGCTCAGTGCAATTAAAGCAGAGATGCAGCCGTGTTCTGGATGGGAGGTGTCACAGGGTCCCAGTGTGTGTTCCTGTAGTTTTGCCCATCCCATTGTGCACAGCCTTAAGCATATAGCCTCTGAGGAGCTTGATTAAAGGCAGGATAGTCCCACATTATTCATTAGAGTGTGTTATGAGTATGCTGGCTTTGGTTAACATGGAAGTTAGCGTAGCGCTGTAGTAAAAAACTTTTTTGAACATGCGTGAAGCCCAGAGTTGGACGGTGGAAATGTGGATGTGGCACTAGCATCAGTTGCTAAACAGCTTGGTTCATTATAGTACACTGCCCGTCCAAAAAAAAAAGTCACACACTCTAATATTTCATTGGACCGCCTTTAGCTTTGATTACGGCACGCATTCGCCGTGGCGTTGTTTCGATAAGCTTCTGCAATGTCACAACATTTATTTGCATACATTTTTCTCCAAGATCTTGTATTGATGATGGGAGAGTCGGACCGCTGCGCAAAGTCTTCTCCAGCACATCCCAAAGATTCTCAATGGGGTTAAGGTCTGGACTCTGGTGGCCAATCCATGTGTGAAAATGATGTCTCATGCTCCCTGAACCACTCTTTCACAATTTGAGCCCGATGAATCGTGGCATTGTCATCTTGGAATATGCCCATGCCATCAGGGAAGAAAAAATCCATTGATCGAAAAACCTGGTCATTCAGTATATTCAGGTAGTCAGCTGACCTCATTCTTTGGGCACATAATGTTGCTGAACCTAGACCTGACCAACTGCAGCAACCCCAGATCATAACACTGCCCCCACAGGCTTGTACGGTAGGCACTAGGCATGATGGGTGCATCACTTCATCCGCCTCTCTTCTTACCCTGATGCGCCCATCACTCTGGGACAGGGTAAATCTGGACTCCTCAGACCACATGACCTTCTTCCATTGCTCCAGAGTCCAATCTTTATGCTCCCTAGCAAAGCCTTTTTTTCCGATTAGCCTCACTGACAAGTGGTTTCCTTAAGGCTACACAGCTGTTTAGTCCCAATCCCTTGAGTTCCCTTCGCATTGTGCGTGTGGAAATGCTCTTACTTTCACTATTAAACATAGCCGTGAGTTCTACTGTAGATTTTTTACGATATGATTTCACCAAACAATCTCCTTAGTTGTTTTCTTTGCTTGATGCAGGCCAATAATTTGACCCTTCTGAAACAGATTAACATCTTTTCCACGACCACAGGATATGTCTTCCGACATGGTTGTTTAAGAAATGAGAAGCTACTCACTGCTCAGTTAGGGTTAAATAACTGCCAGCTAAAACATATTAATCACTGCAGTAATTATCCAATGGAAGGCTCTTACCTATTTGCTTAGTTAAATCCAGGTGGTTACTTTTTTGGGGCCAGGCAGTGTATATTGACAATACAGTGTTCCTCAGATTTTCAGTGCAGGGTATCATTGCATGCAAAATTCCTGGTACTTTCCAGCCCTTTTAGCTATGTATACTTGTCTGCAGGGAACCTGTATGTAGAATGAGATTTGAGACTGAATTGGCCATTGTTCTGATTCCATGTCCCGCTGTGCACTTTGGTGTGTGTGTGTGTGTGTGTGTGTGCCTGTGTGCGTGAGGCAGGTCGTGAGAGTGCGGCCCAATGATAAAGATGCTAAGATGAAGTACCAGGAGTGCAATAAGATCGTGAAGCAGAAGGCCTTCGAGAGAGCCATCGCCAGCGACGAGCTCAAGAAGTCAGTGGTGGACTCCTTGGACATCGAGAACATGAGTGAGTTTGGCCATCAGGATTACAGCCTTCTTTTGGGGAAGTTGAAAGGCAGAGATTTTTAGTTTTCTCCTTTATAGACCCTGCAGGGTTGGGGCTAGTTCCATTTCAATGCAGTCAATACAGGAAAGACATTTTCAATTCAGTTCAATAGAAAAATCCTCAGAATAATATGGGCATTCTTTTCAAATTCAGTTAATTAATGTACTTAAAATTCACTTTCTTTATTGGCTGAATTTAAATGTAATTGACCCCAACCCTGATGTCGTGTATGTTTGTAATGGTATGTTTCCTCTTTAAATCCATGCACAATAGCCACAGGTGTGGCGGCGTGTCTACTGGTACAGGTATACACCTGTAGGAATAAGTGCAGGTATAAACAGGCTCTCTCCCTCCTCATGCAGTGATCGAGGATGAGTACACAGGGCCCAAGCTGGAAGACGGCAAGGTGACGGCGAAATTCATGAACGACACGATGGACTGGTTTAAGGACCAGAAGAAACTGCACAGAAAGTGCGCCTACCAGGTCTGGAAAATGTTTTTTTCTTATTTTTTTTCTTTTTTTGTAGTTGTCATTGAAAATGTTAGCATCTGTGACTGTTGAGATTTCTTCATTTTTAGTTGATATGGTGCATGAGTCTGTACTGTAAATAAATACTAATTAAAATGTCCTTTCAGATTTTGGTCCAAGTCAAAGAGGTTTTAGCCAAGCTTCCAAGCCTTGTAGAAATATCATTAAAAGAGGTAAGGAGCTGCAGTTTGCCGACACTGAACATAAACGGTGGCATGAAAAGGCCATCTAGCAAGGGTTCAGTTTACAAGTCCAAAACACCTTCCCATGTGTTTGCTCTCATATATGAATCAAATCGAATTCTTCCAGAAAACTTTAACTTTAAACAAGTTTGTTTTTAACTCAACAATAATTTCAACCTCCAGTTAGTGTGCATGTTAAATGATTGCAAGATAAACCTAAAAACTACACATTTTAAGCAGCCGATAAACATGACCTAAAAGGAATGCAGTGTTTCATGTGGACTTTATTTCTCCTCCTGTCTGGTATATTTTGCTTTCTAGTCTCATTTGACCTCGCTCTCCATCCCTTTACACCGTTGCTCATTTTCTCTCTCTCTCTCTCTCTCTCTCTCTCTCTCTCTCTCTCTCTCTCTCTCTCTCTCTCTCTCTCTCTCTCTCTCTCTCTCTCTCTCTCTCTCTCTCTCTCTCTCTCTCTCTCTCTCTCTCTCTCTCTCTCTCTCTCTCCCACAGACGGAGAAGATTACTATATGTGGTGACACACATGGGCAGTTCTATGACCTCCTCAACATATTCCAGTTAAACGGCTTGCCCTCACAGACCAACCTCTATGTATCCTTTTTATAATTCTACCCAAGATGGCAGGTGACTTTGTTTTTCCCGAGGGGGAGTCTGGCATACTGAGTCTTAATGATCTGTGTTGCGATGGGGTTGAGAAAGCATGAAGCAAATAATTAAATCTCTTTAGCCGTTTTGCCATTTCATATGTTAACGGGCGACAAGTGTTTCTGAGAAAAAATGAGTCCCTTGATTGGGTGTGCCAAGCATCCAGAAATCAGCCCTTTCCCTTCAGTTGAGTCGAGTCCAATGATACAGAGGCTGAATTATGCACCACGTGTAGCAAATAATACATATACTTAGCAATGCCTTTATTGTGATAGACAGACAGCATAGACAGAACATTTAGAAGGCATAGCATAAAAGAATAATGGCACTTGTCAATTCACCAGCAGTGTAAAGGTGTGCATCGAGATAGGGGGAATTAAGGTTGTGAGTTGGCTATCAACCATCAGTCAACACTCCCCTTGATAAGACATGGACGTTAGCCCCAATAAAAAATGTAAAAATACATTTTATAGTGAGTGAAATGCGCTACATTTCATTATTATATCACTTAATTAATTAGTTTGTTTGTTGGAGACATAGTAAAAAGCTTTGTCGCAATGTTAAAAAGCAAGCATCGGATGCACTGTATTGCGTTTATGGCCGAAAGCTCATTTCCAACACCTGTCCCCAATTTCAGGCTAACTCACTGACTTGATTTCACAGATTTTATTTCATGTACTATCAAGTGTAGCAATATCGGTAGGCTGATAATCACGACAAGTTTGTGAGTATGATGACTTGTAATCTTATCTCACTACCAAAATCATTGGGGACTGAGTTGGACTGTCAAGAGCATCCACAGGTGTGTCTGCAGACACAAAACGTTTAGCCCCTTTGTGTCAAGGCCTAAAAATGGCTATTTCTGCCTGTTCCAATACTACTACACCAAGCATAATATATATCCAAAAATACACCTTGCACAGACATGGTTGAGGGCATGTTGTGAAGTAGATAGTTGTATCATGAGAAATCAAGTGTCAGTATCTACAAAAGTGTCACCTATGAGATTTATGATGCACTTCATAAGTACATAAAATGTCAAATAAAGATAAAACGATTGACACCTTACTAATACGATGGTTTTTCCCTCTAAAGCCATAGCAGGTTCCAGATAAATAATTGTTGCACACAAAAAAACTATGCAAATATCTAAAAATATATATCATGGTAACAACAATATGGATCATCTGAGTCAACACTCAAGGCAGACGAATCACCCTCAGAAAACAAGCCAGCATATGTGTCTTCAAAAACCTATAAAGACACTAAAAGATGGCAACTTGCTGCCACCATGAAGTATAAACGATTACTAATTTTATTTTTGTTCAAATCGCCCAGAACCCAGAAGTGGTGTGTGCCCCCAGTTTTCATATGAGTACGCAGCGCTTCCATGATTTTCAGCAGGACTGGACTGGTCATATATGTGTAGACATATATCGTGAGAAGCCAGTCTGAAAGCGTACTTCCACATACAACCAAGCAATAGCTGTTCAGATGATAAACCCCAGAGCCCACATTTGGTGGCTGGATACAGGCGCATGGTTGGTGCTTCGGTACAGCAGTCAAAATCTCATTAAATATACAGACAAGCAAAATAATCCTGGCTCTCATTCGCTAAGCCAAATGAGTTGATACACACCTCTGCCCTGACGAGACTGCCTCAAACACAGCGACGGACACGGCAATAAGTGAGTTGAATGTAAACATTGTGAGAAGGTATGACAAGAACAAATTATATAAATTATTGTATGCATCCCTATGACATCTGAATGCGATTTTCTTTTACCTGAAATGGAACATGATTGTTTTTAAAGCAAAGGTTTACAATCTTCGGTGATGGGAGAGTTTATACGAGAGTAATGTTTAGCATGTGCATTTGGGTGTAATAAGAAATAAGGGGGTGCAGTTTTATGATCATATTATGGATTGGCATAACAATGACTTTCCCAGACTCATGACACACTTTTTAAGGCAGTGACATGGAGATAATTTTTTTTTACAATGAATAATATTTATGAATTGTGAATTGTGCTAAAACATGTCATACCACTAGGGGGGGTGACAGGAAAAGGTTAAAGTATTATCTCAGAAACAGTCCCCCCCCAGAGTCCCAGCATCAGTGACCCAGTTCCACATAGATTTTTTAATATTTTCACACTATTGCTGCAGTAAAAATAATCCTTGAAAAGTGTACGTTTATCCCTTTAAAACTTCACTGAATTGTTGAGGAAAATTTTTTATTTAATTGGGAACCTCAAAAGTATACTAGATGAGCTCAACTCGATAGCTTTGAGCCTCAAACCCTACATGGGACACACTACAGCAAGAACATCCGCAAACTGGGATGCAAAACAGTGCGCAAAGGAGGATCTAGAATATGTTAAACTACTGATTTGTTATATGTGGTATCATAATCAAGTAACTCAAAATTATTTTTGACTGCCAGTGTACAGTATGTATATACAAGTTAAATGGTAGTTGTGAGGTGACTACTGATTTTGGAGAATAGCGCTTGATGCTCTGTAAAACGTTTAGCCCCAGAGTATGACCGCACAATCAAATGCATGACACAGCGGTATTTTTTGTCATTCTAAATAGTCATGTACTCTGAATTGAAGGCAGAGTTTTCTTGAGGTGGCACTTAACTTTTGGCTGCAGCTTTTCAACGGCGACTTTGTTGACCGCGGCTCCTTCTCTGTGGAGGTCATTCTCACGCTCTTCGGCTTCAAGCTTCTCTACCCAGACTGCTTCTACCTGCTGAGGGGTGAGTTCTCTAGAGGGTACTTTCCGTTCATTTCCGAGGGGATACTTTAGGAACCACAGAACCTTAGGAAACTGAAGGCTGATCACTGTCTGTGACTGTGTGTGTGTGTGTGTGTGTGTGTGTGTGTGTGTGTGCGTGTGCGTGTTTGTTGCTCTCTGCAGGCAATCACGAGACGGACAACATGAACCAAATGTACGGATTCGAGGGCGAGGTGAAGGCCAAGTACACGGCCCAGATGTTCCAGCTGTTCAGCGAGGTCTTCCAGTGGCTGCCCTTGGCTCAGTGTATCAACAGCAAAGTCCTGGTGAGAAAAGGCCCTGCCACAGCCCCCACTGCCGCCCCCTTCCTCTGCAGGAGTCTCACAGCCCTGGTCGGCTCTCTCCCTCACAGGTGATGCACGGGGGCCTGTTCAGCGAGGACGGAGTCACACTGGACGACATCCGCAAGATAGAAAGGAACAGGCAGCCTCCAGATTCAGGTAGGGGACAGCACTGCACAGCACAATTCCCTCCCAGCAGCTGAGCAAGTGTGATGGAAAGACGAGAGAGCACGTTTCCTCGTTTTACAGGATACGGAACAGAGGGTCGTGCAATCGCCGTTCTCAAACCTTTAAGGCAGGGGTGTCAAACTCATTCCACGGAGGGCCGAGTGTGTGCAGGTTTTTGTTGCAACCAATGCACCACACCAGGTGATTTCACTAATTGATTTCATCAACCAAGGAGGGTAACCAATTGAAATGGTAGTGCATTGTTTACAAAACAAAAACCTGCATACACTAGGACCTCGATGGAATGAGTTTGACACCTCCTGTTTTGTCATTAATGTAGTCCAGGAAAATGTTCTAGCTCCTCCCTATTTCCTCCATTTAATGACTGGCTGAAGAAACCGAGCAATTTATTTGTATTCCTCACTCTCTCTGTAAAAATGTGTAGCTATATTTTCCCCTTCCCATTCGGCAAACACCTACTGCTCCATGTCATGTGCTTAAACTTTAAACTGTACAGTGGAGGCACACAAAAAAAAACTCCTTAACATTGACTGAAATTGGAGATCCAGAAGTAACTACTGTGCATGTATAGCGTATTGTTATTTGTACTCCATGAGAAGTTTATACATTTTTGTATTATTTCATAAGGAGCTACTGTCATGTATCTTCAGCCATTTCATGTTCCACCGATATACAGTAGGATGTAAATCATCGCAAGCTTGCAGTGTATGGCTTTTTATCTGTGTCAAGTCTCCCAATCTTTTCCTCCCCCAGGGCCCATGTGTGATCTCCTGTGGTCGGATCCTCAGCTCCAGGTCAGTGGGAAGCCCTCCGGCTTGTGCGTACGTGTGAGGTAGCTCTGAGCATTTCATGTTTACTGCATTTACAGTAAACCAGCCCGCCAACAATATGCAGCATCTACATCCTATGTGTCAAAGATGTATAAATGTGCAGTATTGGGCACCTTCATGCTGATGAACCCTGCCTACATGTTTTCTTTAAAAATCATGAATCTGTCAATAGTTTTGACATAGTCTCACTTGTCAGGGTCATAAACGTATGGTACTATGAGCCTCACCAGGTTGAGGTGTGGGATAAGTCTTTCTTCTTCTAATGAATCATGATCTTGTGTAGTTTTATCTAGTTTTCATTCCTGCTTTCACTGGAGCTTTCTCTCGTGACTCCGTTCCCCACCTAGAACGGGCGGTCGATCAGTAAGCGAGGTGTGAGCTGTCAGTTCGGCCCTGACGTGACGGAGCGATTCCTGGACCAGAACAAGCTGCAGTACATCGTGCGCAGTCACGAGGTGAAGAGCGAAGGGTACGAGGTCACCCACTCAGGGAAGTGCATCACCGTCTTCTCAGCACCCAACTACTGGTACGTCTCCGCAGCAGCGCCGCTGTCCACTATCATCTGTGTCACACAAAAACTACACATCTCCACACAAAAAAAGACGTAATCCTTCGCAACAGCAAAACAAATTTTTTTTTACCAAAAAAGCGACTTTTTTGTCATTTAGATGAGACATTTTCAGTACATAAGAGTTGGATACAAATTTTGACTGTAAAAAGAAAGACAAGTAGTGGAAAAACAAGTCAAGCTTAGGGCAACAGTAGTAAGGAAAACCCTTAGGAGGAAGCAGACATCCTCCTCTGGCTGGCTCAGGGTCTGAGTTTGTAATGACCAACAGCGGTCAATGAGTCCATATGCAAAACGATTAGGGACTCTATTCAATTCAAAGCAGTTGGAAGCAGTGGTCCTGGAGTGGGGTGGCAGGCTGGGACAGGTACCAGGTGGGTAGATGGTGGGAAAGAAAATAATGGAAAAAACTGTTTTTTGCATGACACTGAAGGTATTTGGGTTGTTTGATTCAGGCTTCCCTGATTCCCTAAAGTGCCAGGGGCTCATTCAGTAGCTGCATCATATTAAGAACGCCTCTCTGTCTCCCCTAGTGACCAGATGGGGAACAAAGGAGCGTATATCCACCTCAGGGGATCTGACCTCAAGGCAGAGTTTCACCAGTTCACTGCTGTGGTTAGTAAAATCCAGCTTGTTTCTCAGTGTGAATTGTATTGTTGTGTGTTATTGTTTCTTCTTACTGAATTTATGAGGCTTTTCTTTTTGGGAGGCCTTTATTTCATTTTCTTTTGCAGCTTGTTTTCCTCCCTCCAAAAATATATTGCCACAATTGTATGCAAATTGTATGAAACTTTGTGTGATGATAGGGGGTGGTCTGAAGATTTATATATTATTCTTAGACAGCCATTTTGTATATTACACCCAATATAGTCACAAGCATGGTTTTCGATACGCTACTCATAAACTGAAGGTGGAAAGCAGAGGGAAAACGACGGCACTGTATTGTTTAGTTTGGAGTTTAGTTTGGAGTTATGTCTGTCAACCCTTTTGCAATTTTACAAACTGAATTTTGTTGTGAATATATAATGACATATAACATGTGGGCACACGAATACACAATAGGAAATAGATTTCCTACATGCAGGTAAAAACAAAGTTTGTTTGCTACAGTTTGTTACAGTTTGGACTGTCCACCATCAGTTTGGGAGGGCATAATCTAGCATACGCTTCTGTGCCACACCCTCTACCTTACTGTAACAGAACATAAGGAATGATGATCATCATAGCAGAGCAACAAAAGTATATTATCAAAACAGTGATGCTTAATCCAGACTTACGGTGCAGTTTTGTCAAATGTGTGACTTCATATCCCACCCCCACCCCAATCCTCCTCCTTCCCCCTTTTTCTCTGCAGCCTCATCCGAATGTCAAGCCCATGATGTACGCAAACTCCCTGATGCAGATGGGGATGATGTAACAGCGTTGATGCTCCGTCTGTGTGCAACTGTGGCGTCCCATCCTCTCTTCCGTTTTTTTAAGTCTGCCTGGGTTTTTTTTTTTTTTTTTTTTTTTTTTCAACAAACAGCTCTTTCTGATCGTAGCCAGCTCCTCGCAACTCCACCTTGTCCGTCTCCTTACCTGCGTTCAGTCACTCCCAGTGCACACAGTTCAGTGCTCAACCCAGGTGTGTTACACAGCTGAGCCCTGATCCCATTGTGTTACACAGCTCAGTGTTGATACCAGGGTGTGTTGCACAGCTCAGTGTTGATACCAGGGTGTGTTACACAGCTCCGTGTTGATACCAGGGTGTGTTACACAGCTCCGTGTTGATACCAGGGTGTGTTGCACAGCTCCGTGTTGATACCAGGGTGTGTTACACAGCTCACCGCTGACCCCAGGGTGTGTTACCGCTATATTGCACCAGTCTAAACTGGAACATGCGCTTCCACGACGACCATGTAACGGATGAAACTGAAAGTCACCTTCGCTGTCCCCTGGAGTCGATTGGCTCCAATCTTTGCCAACATCCGGTTCATTCTGCTGCAGAGTTTTGGAGCTGCTTGTGTCTGAATGGCTCGGTGATTGAGCGATTACTCCAGCTGTCTGATTCGGAAGCTGGTTTGTACCAAAGACCTGCAGTAGAATAGATTGAAGTGTCTGGCCCTTTCACGTTTCACTTGAGGGTTTGAGTTGGCATATTGTGGCGTTATTCATCCCCATTAGACCAGTTTTGCGTGTGCGCACAGTTGCTTGTATGTGTATGCGTGCATATATGTGTGTGTGTGTGCATGCATGCTTCTGCGCGCGTGTGTGTGTGCGTATGTATGCATGCATTTGTGTTTGTGTGTATGTGTGTGCGTGCATGTGTGTAGGCATGCATTTGTGTTTGTGTGTATGTGTGTGCGTGCGTGCTTCTAAGTAAGAGAGAGCGAGAATGTGACTGCTGTGGTAAGGCTAGTCTGCCCAGCTCTTCCACTCCTCTTCAAATCTGGTGGATATGTTCCCTTCAGAGACCATACTGCCAGCCATAAGGGTGTGTCAGTAATGACAAGGTATCGTAGACACAGGTCACTCTTCTAGACCGTTTGTCCCAATAAATCACACTCCCATAATGTTCATCAGACTGTATGATAACCTCAGCCTAAAGTGGTCGCTTCCTCTTACTGCTCCTTTTCATTTTGGCTCCACTATCCATGCAAATCGTCTACTTACAGAAAAACTAATCTTTCACATGTGTGTCTCTTCAGTGACACTGCCTCCTTGCAGTTTGACAGTGACGTCCGAACCCATCTTCCTGTTTCTAAAGCGCACAGCAGCATTGTCCCAAGAATTTTAGAACAATGTGTTATACAAATGTGTATGTATATATATATACTGTACATCATTTAAGATTCCAGTGTACATGTTTTGGGTGGGGGGGGCAAAATAAAATTATCCTCAGTAATTTTAAAAATGAAAGTGTTGCGCATTTGTTTACAAAAAGTGTTTTTTTCCATTCCATTTTCAATGCTGGGGTCTTTTGATGTGAATGAATTGTATTT
Source organism: Aldrovandia affinis (assembly GCA_029706075.1). Classification (NCBI taxonomy): domain Eukaryota; kingdom Metazoa; phylum Chordata; class Actinopteri; order Notacanthiformes; family Halosauridae; genus Aldrovandia; species Aldrovandia affinis. Next base: position 1,052,468 of record JAINUG010000065.1, read on the forward strand.
GTGTGAATGATGACCTTTGTTTACCTTCCTTTCAAAGCACATGCATTTATTTTCTGGAGAAATATCGGGACCCTAACACATTTTACCAAACCGATTGGTCAGTGCCTCCTCTTTAACTGCTTGAACACAAGCCCACTTATAGTCATCTTGCTGTGTTCTTAGCCAACAGGCGCAATCCTCCTTTATGGAGTCAGTGTTGAAAAGCTAATGTTAAACAGGATTCACGCTATACCTAAATCACCCTGCTCCATTTGGAACAGCCTCATTTTTATACACAGATAAACAAATACCAAAATCAGACCATGTCTTTGGGTTAATGTCATTTGCTACAAACACATCTGATGTATATACTTGCCGATCGGGTACGGTGAGATCCAATCTTTTATCCTCACAAGACCTGTCAGCAATAGGTAATCCTGCGTAAGATGAAAGCTCCAGTTCTTCACGAAGCCTTAGGTGGCAAAAAATAATCTGTTTTTTTACTTGCCACTAGACCGAGGCAGAGATGCCCTTGGAATGCTGCCCTTATATAGTGTGTCTGGTCATTTAGTGCATGAAAGGAAAGGTGTTTCAGCTTGTGAACAGCTGAAGTACTCAAAGGAGTATTCTGCCGGTTTTCTCCATAATTGATTTTCAGTTTGTCCAAAATGTTGATTGGTCCAGATGTTTTTTTTTTATATATACAATATATATACAGTAGACTCTGTTTTTATTCATACCCTTGATAAAGATTAACAAAACAGATTGTATAAAATAAACTATATAATTAATGAGCTTTATTTTATGCTCACAAAATTCAGAAAATAGTAAAGCAAGTAGTCACCTTCTGTAGTGTCGTACGAGGTGATGGAACTTATTGGGGGGGATCTTCAACCATTCCTCCATGCAGAATTGTTGTAGTTGCTTCAGATTCTTGGGTTGATATTTGTGGACTCCTTTTTTGAGTTAAAACCATACATTTTAATTGGATTCATTTCTGGAGTTATAAAATAAAGCTCATTATAGCTCTTGTATAGTTTATTTTATATGATCTATTTTGTTCATCTTTATCAAGGGTATCAATAGAAACAGTACTGTACATTATTCAGTGAGATATACAGCCACACATTTTTGTTTGAGATGATTCAGTCAGCCTACAGCCGACATAACATTACTATACGGCTTATGTTGGAGTTTGTTAGGGAACACTTGTTATTTTTTGGAGTACGTTGAAATGTTACCTATCCGTTCTCACGGATTTCCCTCGAATGCTAAATGAAAAAACCTTAATAAAATAATTCACTTAAAATAGCTAAGCTAGTGTCAATTCTAATTCCCCTATAGGGACCTGTTCACTATTCTAGTAATCTGTTTTACCACACTTCCAAAGGGTACATTAACTAATTCAAAAGGCTTGGTTTCAGTGGCCACTCTATAGAATGACATTTCTGTTGCCTTTTAACTGCAATAAATGGCTGCGATTTCCAAGTAGGTAGACAGTGAGTCTGTTTCATGGTAGGCTCTCTCACTCTCAATTTTGTGGAAACAAACAAGGTGCTGCATACAATACCAGCTGGTATTCCTGATCAATTACAGCTTGGGTAATTAGCAGTACAACTCTCAGAGGAGTTGTATGTTAATTTGAAGTTTATTAATGTTAATTGGACAGCACATGTTTCTCCTCAGGGTTACTCTATAAATAGATCGGGTTCACAAATCAAGTTGCAGTGCTTACAGGAATGCCGTTCACTCAGTAAGAGTGTCTGCGCTATTAAAACATTCATGTGCAACGATTCGGGTTTTGTGTTTTGGCAGACGTTTATTGGGACTATGGCATGAGAAAACCAAACAAAGCGAGGACATGTCTGCTTTTAAGAGACTTGACAGCTGAGGCTTCTGTCGTGACTCAGCTGTTAATTCCCAGCAGTGCAATCCTCTCGGGCGTCTCTCCTGTCAAGAAGGCAAGGCCCCGCTAATCTGAGCCTTTTTACTTGGCTCATTAATTTTCTACTATCGTCAGTCGGTAATGAATGTGATTATCATTGTTCTTATATATTAAGTCAAACCATGGGGTGGGGGGCTGCTGGCCTCCCTGGTGGTGTAACGGTAAGAACGTTTGACGCTGCCCACTGTGATTGGGGTTTTATTCCACCAAAGTTGCCCCAGTTTGGCTTTGGCAGAGAGTGCCAGTAGGGGGCGGCAATTGTCTGTCCACCCCAGGAAAGGGGGAGGGAAACCGATATGAGCTAGCTGCATATATGAGTGGTCCTGTGTGTTACAGGAAAAAATAAATAAAAAAACATGGTGTGGGGGGGCAGCCAGCCATACCACCCTGTACCATTTTCATGTCCAACTGCTGAAGCTAAGGAGGCGTGGGCTTTGTTAGTACTTGGATGGGAGACCTAATGGGAAAACTAGGTTTCTGCTGGAAGAGGTTTGGAGGTGTTGGAAATCAATGGTGCCCCTCTGCTACAGGGCCCCCTCTGCTATGCCATCTCTGTGCCCCTCTCCACTGGACAAAGTGCCATCACTGCTCTGTCAGAGCTCTGTCAGAGGGAGGAGAGTTGTTGCGGAGGGGGCATTTTCATTTGAATAGCTCACACAGGACACAGGGAACTGGGACGATGTCTTAGGTGCATTCAAGCTTATTGCTTTGGTATTCAAACAAAATCACCACTGCGGGCCTGCGTTATGGACCCAGAATAGCAGTGTGGCCACTGAGGCGCTTGGAAGGAAATAGGCCTGTTCTGTTTTTTATTTTTCCTTTTCAATGCCTTTGACAGTGAAGGCTCTTTAATTGCAGATGGAATGTGGAGTCTGCATTGTTTCAATTTCAATTGTAATTGAGTAGATGACACCATTTTTACTGTGATACATGTAAAATACCTGAAAAGATGGGGTAAAATCAAATTTGCAATCACAAAAAACTACATTTTACTTTGTATAACTGAAAAATGTAGTCAATAGTTTAAGTGTTAATCACACATCTTGATTAACAAAAGTGAAAATATGCTTTGTAATGATTATGCATGACTTAAGTATTAATTAGGTGAACTAATGAACACGTGTGCATTGATTGCTCAGCAGATAGTTGCAACTGCAAAATGCACTTGTTAAAGTGTACAGCAGTTCTGATCTTAATATTTCTGTAATGTATGTTCACAAAACCAGGTGTATTTGAGGCTGATAGTGAAACGACCCTTCTTCAACATTCTGACAAATTTTACTTTAATCCAAGCTGTGCCTGAATTTGATATTAATTAGCTTCTTCTCCCTCTCGAATGCATCAAAGCAGGTAGAATGTGCCATCCTAAAATAAGGAGTTACCCTTTGTAACCAGCAGGTGTCAGTGCAAACAAATGGAGGATTTGCCCTTTTCTAATCATCCCCTTCTTGGTCTAAAGTGTATGTTACAAAGCAGTTGGTTTTTAATAATTCAGAAGAATTGTATTTGTACAAATATGAGAGCTTGTTTCTGTTGTTTTTGTTCTTCATTTGCGCTTGAGCAAATACACACTGACAACCGCTGAATAACTTTATATTGATTTATAAAATTACTTTATATAACATGTTTCATTTGTTTTTGATTTCACCAGAATTACAATATTTAAGTGCACTAGGATTTTAGCTGCTTCATATGACAAATCTGTCCTGTTTTAGTGACTGGATAGTAGCCAAACAACCGGCACACTCCCTATGCTACTGTGTGTTCTGTCCAAACATCTGCCATCTTAAAAGGGGAGAGCCGGAGTTGGGTTGTTAAGAACAAGTTAAAATTGTGCTTTTATGTGCTTTTACTCAGAGGTGTTACTTGATTTAGTGCAGAGTGAGACTGGAGGAAATACAGATTTCATAAACCTCAATGTCAACAAGGAGTGCTTTCAAATGATGAAATAAGAATATAACATTTACTTTACAGTTCATCAGCTGAACTTTGTCGAAACCCTGTGGTCCATTTTAAAATATGTTTTGTTAGATTATGAAAAAACATATTTATCTAATTCAGTAGTAAAATATTCTCATACAACATAAGTACGTTTGAAGCAGAATTGAAGCTTTATTGATGTGCGGGACGTAGCATTTTAAGCGAGGTTGCGTTTAGTTGTTGAGCCTGGAGACCGGAGACAGAATCGCACCTGGCCGTTGGTCGAGGTTGTTGACCCCCAAAGACTGCCACGTTATGTCAAATTCTTGTTAACCGTGTACTTGACTTGCATTTCACTCCACTGCCACTGGGGCAAAAGGTTGCATACAGCACCATTAAACTAGCTACATGAATGCATTAGGGGGTTAGGGGACATTGACATTGTTGGGATTACTGAGACATGGCTTGGCGCAGTGGATGGGGATGAATATAATGTAGAGGGGTACAAATTGTTTAGGAAAGATAGAACTAATAAAAGAGGAGGGGGAGTGGCCCTTTATGTGAAAGACAATCTTAGTGTGCAGGAAATTCCAGGTATAAACTCATTAGTTTCTTGTGAGGACATCTGGATTAGATTACTGGGAGATCATGAGAAGGGCCTTAATATAGGAGTATGCTATAGACCTCCAGCTTCAGACAGTAACATAAATAGTATGCTCTTTGGTAACCTAAAACAAACCTGTGCTGAAGGAGAGATGATAGTTATGGCCGACTTCAATTACCCCTCTATTAATTGACAGATAGTGACAGGTCAGGGCAAATGTGAAGAGGAGTTTTTAGATATGGTCAATGACTGCTTTTTGGTACAGTCTGTTACTCAGCCTACGAGAGGGAAATCAATACTGGATCTGGTTTTGTGTAACAATCCTGATAGAATTTGCAGCACAGAGGTGAGAACCACAAGTGACCACAGTGCAGTTATTTTGGATATTTTTGGCAAGTTAAGACAGCCTTTTCTAGAATTTTTAATTTTAGGTGAAATAAAATGAGAGAGAATTTAAGTAATATAGATTGGGTAAAACTTCTAGATTGCAGAACTGTGAATGAAAAATTGACTATATTTAAAAGGGTTATTATAGATGTACAGTGTAAATTCATCCCAAAAGTAAGGAAAAATAGGATGAAAAACAGTCTCCGCAGTGGATGACTAAATATTTACGGGAGATTTTGAAGCAAAAGAAGCGACTGTACAGAGCATATAAAAAGGATAACTCAGAGAAAAACAAGTTAGATTATTGTAATATGCTGTAAGATCAGCTAAAAGGTGGTTTGAAATTAAAATTTCCCAAGATGCAAAAAGTAATCCTAATAAGTTTTTTCAGTATTGTAGTAGAAAAAGGAAAGTTAATAATGATGAGGTTAAGAATGCATTAAGAATAAGGAAGGAACTTTACTTTGTTTATAATAAAATGTAACAAGGAATATTTGCTAACACAAAAACTAAAAAACTTGACAAATAAGGATGGCATATATCCCAGAGTACTCAAAGAACTTGGGGAAATTATATATAAACCATTCACAGATATTATAATTCAATCCATAATCACTGGAGAAATACCAGATGACTGGAAGCAGGGTAGTATAATTACAATATATAAGAAGGGGGACCGTACTGACCCAGGGAACTATAGGCCTGTCAGTTTAACTTGCATCGCATGTAAAATGCTGGAATGTATTATTAGGGATAAGTTGGAATTTTTCATTCTTGAAAAATAATAGTATTTTAAGGGAGAGCCAACATGGTTTTCTCAAAGGGAGGTCATGCCTAACAAACCTCCTGGACTTTTTTGAAGAGGCTACAAAGTGTGTTGACCTGAACCAGGCTTATGATATTATATATTTGTACTTTCAGAAAGCATTTGACAAGGTACCACATGAGAGGCTCATTGCTAAAATGAATTCAGTAGGAATTGCAGGAGTAGTTTCAGAGTGGGCTCATAATTAGCTGCAAGGGCGAATAGAAAGAGTAACAGTAGGTGGGGCCGTATTTTACCTCTGTGCTGTGGGCAGTGGTGTCCCGCAGGGATCGGTGCTGGGACCTCTGCACTTCCTTATTTACATAAATGATCTTGATATGGACGTTAGTAGCAAAATAGTTACATTTGCAGATGATACTAAACTTGGGGGTTTGGCAAACAGTTTGGAATCGACTAAAGTAATCCAAGATTATTTAAACAAAATCCAAAAATAGGCAGATACATGGCAGATGACATTCAATATTGCTAAATGTAAAGTTATTCATGTGGGAAATAAAAACATTAGACAGGAGTATTTTATGGGAGGAGAAAAGTTAGAAGGTATTACATTTGAAAAAGACTTAGGAATTGTAGTTCATCAAAGCCTATCTGCATCAAAGCAGTGTGCTACAGCAGTGAAAAAAGCCAACAGGATGCTGGGATACATAGCAAAAGGTATTGAGTATAAATCAAAGGAGGTTATATTAATGTTATATAATGCCTTTGTCAGACCTCACTTAGAGTTCTGTGTGCAGTTCTGGGCACCGCACTATAAGAAAGATATAGAAGCTCTTGAAAAAGTCCAAAGAAGGGCAACTAAACTGATACCTGGTATGAAAGGTAAAAGCTATGATGATAGATTTAAGGCACTCAATCTATTTAAATTTAGCAAACTGAGACTTAGGGGGGATTTGATTGAGGTTTTTAAATTCCTAAAAGGGATTAACAAAGTGAAATACCAAAGATTTTTTAAGATAAGTGGGGTCAGCAGAACAAGAAGCTACAGGTGGAAATTAGTTAAAGGCAAATTCCACACAGATATTAGGAAGTTTTTCTTTACACAGAGAGTTGTCAATGCCTGGAACAGCTTGCCAGGTCAGGTAGTAGAGGCAGAAACACTTGGGCTATTCAAGTCCAGGCTAGATGTAGTACTAAATACTCTTTAGATTAGGACATGATGAGCCAAGATGGGCCCAACGGCCCGTTCTCATCATTATGTATTCTTATGTTCTTATGATTGCATTAGGTACCATTATATCTATATCTAGATCTAGATAAATATGATTTAAATGCCATACTTTTAATTAGGTTATATATAGTGATATATACATACAATTAAATAACTATTATTATTTTATAAAACATTTTCTCCCAATTTGGTATCCAATTACACCCGCTATTTTCATGTCAATCCCCCCCTTTGTACTATGAGTTTGCTGCCATAGCCCTGTGACCGTCGGTGTTGAAGGCAAAGCATCGTCTCTTTTGAAAGGAACTTTTGTTTCAGATTTTTCTCCCATTTTCTCCCAATTTGGTATCCAATTACACCCGCCATTTCGACCGTAACTCCTATGAGTTTGCACCCCAGAGCCACTCCTGTGCGCCATCGAGCGAAGAGCATCCTGTCGGCTTCCGGCTCCCCCTCCCTGGGGTGGACAGCCAATTGCCGCCCCCTGTGGCACTCCCGGCCACAGGAATTTGTAGACTATTTTCTTTGTAGCGCCAAAAAATCTAGAATAACTTTTTAGATTCAGAAATGTAAATCTTAACTAAGCTATACTCCAAAAATACACATTATTCAGTAGTGTGAGTAGTGGTGTCATGGGGACAGGAAAAAACCCAAGCCTGGCAGAATATCACTGTGGCTGTGAATTTTGTGTTACCTGTTCAGCAGACTATTCAAGAGTTCAAACGAATGTGGTTCGATATCAAACAATGCTTATATAAATCCATTTACTAATGATTTCCAAACAAAGTCCTTTGTATGTAGCTTAATAAATGCGTCAATGTATTTCAGCATTCTAGCTATATATCTTATTCATATGGAGTGAATTCACTGTCAAAAATATGTGTAGCACATAGGCTACACAAAAACTATTCATAAATGTACACTACCGTTCAAAAGTTTGGGGTCACCTGCTGGAAACTATTTTTATCTCATAATTGACAATGCTTTACACCGTATACACTTCTGTAAATACTTTAAAATGACAAAAAACACAATTTCAAGAAAATTATATTGAAAATTGAATCTTGGATTCCTCAAAATAGTTACCCTGTGGCGTGAGAATAGCCTCACAAACAGTGGCCATTCGGTTAATACGTTTTAGCAGGAAATCACCCGACATGTTTTCCCAGCTATCCTGCAGCAATTGCCAGAGAAACTTGTGGGTTGCTTTGCTTTGACTCTTCCTTTCCAGTTTGTCCCATACAAGTTCTATGGGATTGAGGTCTGGACACTGGGCAGGCCAGGTCTTTAGTTTGAGTTGTTGTTCACATTCCTCCTTCACCAGATAGTTCTTGCACAACTTCAAGGTGTGTTTCGGGTCGTTATCTTGCTGAAGAATGAAGGAGTGCCCGATTAGCCATAGTCCAGATGGAAGGTGACCCCAAACTTTTGAACGGTAGTGTAAATTATAAATCACACTCTGTAAATGAAAAGTAACAATCTGTATGCACCCATAAATATTAAATATGACACAAACTTTCCTCCATCATATTAAAGAAAGCAACAATTAAAACATTGAAAAATGTTTGGGGACTGTTCTTTAAATTATTTGCCATTCAATGCCTATTATTAAGGAATCGAGCAATCACAGTGAAAGCAAAATGTCTAAATTAATATTGAACAACAACTCCCGTTATTTCATAAAAATTGGTGGGACCTACAGTTGTAGTTGTACTTTTTACAAAAGGGTTAATTTATCAGCAAATAATTAAACAACCCCCAGATATGTTTTCAACATTCTAATCATTATTTTCTTCAATATGATGAAGGACAGTTCACAAGGACAGTGCATAAAACACAATTCTGTTATTTTAAAACACAGGGGTGAAAGCAGAGAAACTTACATGGCTTAGAGACTGACTGCTATCACCATAGCTAACCATTTCTGCCAAACATGATCCTACGGTTTCTGTTTTACATTGGGAGTTCCATTAGCTATTAAAGTAGCTATTATAAAAGATATTTTTATCTCAGCGAATGTTAGTTTACCACATGTGCTACACTGCTAGCTAGCAGAATGTTATTTTGTTGAGGAAAACAACAACCATTTCTACAGTTATTTCAGTTTGTACATTTTCTTAATTAACATAACTTACTTGTAGCTCTCATGTATTGTATATATTTAACTTTTCATACAAATGTATAAACCATCACTGAAACTGCTCAAATAAGTTCAGTGCTGGCTTTATTGCCATTATTTGGTTCATTATGAGGGAGGGTGTTGGTGTCCAGGTTGCTATTGAGCTCTGTCTATTTCAGTTAGTAAAATTGCCTAGTTCACAGGTCTTCATTAATTGTAGAAGTCATATTGTACAATGTTTGGAATATGTTGTCATTTGTTTACTATATATTTAATAATTCCATCCATTGTTTCTATTGTCAGTTTACAGTTAGAGGACAGCATTCAGAGCAGAAAAGACTATTGGAGAATAAGACAAACGGCTTCCTGTCCAGAATGAGACCATTTGACAGTTAAGGTCCATCATCGCATAGTTATAGTAGTAGGAGTTTAAATTTTTTTCTCTAATTGCTTTCATTGTGGCATACATCTCCATCAGGTTTTCAACAAAACAGTTACCAAATTACACCAATTAACTGCAAATGGCTCAGATACAGCAGGCCTCTAACACTGTGACAACAAATTGACTCTTAAATGTGAAGAACTAAAACTAAAGGTTTTACCATTTGAAAGTCACCAGGAATACGTTTTTAACTGTGTTTTCAAAAATACGTATTGTGGTGTCCCTTGGGGTTGGGCGACACTCACAAACCTTTGCAGAGGGCTTAGGCAGTTAAATAACACAGAGGAGGCAGTAATATAAACAAAACAATAATTTATTAAACTAATTTTGACAAACACAAAAAGGGTGGGGTCTTCAGGGGAATTCAAACACAAAGTCCACAATCCTTATCTTTGTTGTTATCTGTTATCCGTAGTTCAAGTCCAATGCAGTTCCTCAATCCAGTCCAAAAGTTGGTACACAAGCGGGGTCCTCAAAACAATCCAATTCCAAAACACAATGCAAACAATTCTCCACAACCACCAACCTACTCCTTCCTAGTGTGACAGGAGTTAATCCCTTAAATAGGCCTCTGAATGGCCTTCAGCTGTCCGTAGTCCCAATCGCTTGACTTCATTCAGGTGCTTGCGGGCTGCTACGTTTTCGGTTTCCTCCAGTGGCTGCCAAGAATGAAAGGGCCAGGCAACCATTTTCCGGTGCAGCCCCTTGGGACGCTACAGTATATACACAAATATTTTTGTGTACATACATATTTTTCACAGCAATTTCACTCCATGTATTTAACTATAAAGCCTACAATACCAATCACGTGAGGGTGTTGTAATAGCCTGCTGCTTTGTTGTATATTACCGGATATTAGGCTAGGCAGCAATCGTGAATCGAGCCGGGGCTCGAATTTCAAAATTGAATCCATTGTGACACCACACCAGTTTATAGCTAAACCTCCTTGCTGGGAGCTAGCCAATAAGACATCCACACATGCACCCACCACAAAAACCTTGACAATTCCATATAATAAAGTCAACACTCTCAACATTGATTGGGAACAGGACTTCTGAAATCTGCGCTTATGCCCATAGAAATTATTGTCTGCTCACACAAGCATGAGTCCCATATGCGCAAGAGGCTTCCACACTCAATAGGCTTCATGTTTCTGATGATTCAAAACATAAAAGCATATGAGAATATGTGGTAAATCTAGCTTTATTGGGATAAAGATAAAGATTCAGGAAATACATTTTCAGACAGCCCCTGACGTTGTCTGAAATTGTCTGCTGTTGCCTAGTAACAGTCGGCCCACATAATTGTCTCTCTACATCTCCCTGCAATGTGATTCTACCAATAACACTGTAGAAACATGTCCAATGCACACCTAGCATAAACAAACGTATGACTTTGCTTATTTACTTCTCTGGATACATTTTTATTAATAGACCATTCTGCCACTGGCTGTGATATGCTTGAGTAACATGTTGTACAAGAACTGCATGACCTGTTTGCTCAGAGAGGAGACTGGACACAGGTGACATTAATAAAGAATAACACTGAAAGGAACCAGAATGCTGTCAATACATTGGAACCTGGAGGTCAGTGTGCTGTTACCTGGAATATTTACAGCCAGTGATTACAATTACAGCTGCAACAAATTCAATTTCTGGAATGTATATGTAACTGCAGGTTATAGGTAACTGTATGATGCTGATAAACATATGCTATCAACAAAGTGTGCTGTAAACGTCACAGGCTGGTGGCTTGTGTAGTCATTGTGAAAATAAATGGAATCTGTGCATGCACGGTGCACACTTCACAGCAGGTAGAAGATGTTGACCTGTGGGCCTTGTGTCCCATTTCTTCATTCCTGTTGAAGAGACTGCATAAGGATGTACCTGTTCACTAGTCAGCGTTCTCTCATGGCTAAGTCCCAGCTCAATCCACCAATATTAAACAGGGAAGTAGAATAGAACATCCATGGCAGCAGTGCCACAAATCTTCTTGAGAAAAGCTGTTGTAACATTTAGGGGTGGCCTTGGGGATTTTATAAGAACATAAGAAGAAGTTATTCAATCCTTCTAGCTAGCCTGTCAATAGTTTACATTTGTCATTTTTAGGCATTTTAGCAGACACTCTTATCCAGAGCGACTTTCACAGTTTACATACAATCCATTTATACAGCTGGATATTTTACTGAAGCAATTCAGGTTAAGTACCTTGCTCAAGGGTACAATGGCAGTGTCCCACCTGGGAATCAAACCAGCAACCTCTGAGTTACAAGCCCACTTCCCTAACCATTACACTACACTGCCGCCCATGCTAGTTGGCTAACTAGCATGCCAACTATCGTGAAAATGTCAAAACATGGTTTATACTAACGTTACATGTGTAACATAATGACAAAACTAGTTGGCTAATTAATTTGTTATATTAAAGTAAATTCAAGAGTAATACATAAAAATTGGGTTTAGATTCATTATTTCAGTAATGAGGTGATGGCACTAACAACTCCTCAGATGAAGAGGGCCAACATCAAGCAGGCTCGCACTCAGGACAGCACTAAGGAGCTAGATAGCCACCTCACCTGTGCAGCTGATAATACGGACATTCTCAAGTCCTTTCCAGCAGTGTGCAAGTTGTCTCTGAGGGAGAACACTGCTTCTAGGCTCTTTAGCACAGCAGGACTGATTTTCAGTCCCAGAAGACAAAGATTGGACTCACACAACTTTGAGAACCAGCTTCTTTTGAAGTCAAAGAAACAATTCTATAAATTTGTGTAATAAGGGAGTATCTGGGTTGTTGTACTGTGCAGGAGATCTAAAAGTTTGAAAGTTTAATCTTTGTACTGTACTAATGTAGTCCAGACCTAAAATGAAACATTTCCATGAGTGCGAAGAATGACTTCAAATTTCTGACAGTTAAAATTCTTAAAGATTATTGTTAGGTTTAATCTTTGAAGTTTAAGGGTTTCTATGCATTTTTGTTTTAGGCCCATTCCTATTAATCAACTCAGATAGTTTTTAGGTCCATAACTGGCTTAGTTGGTATTTTTGAATTGACATGCAAATGCTCAGATTTCACACATCACTTAAAATCATAGTAACTGAATTGTACCAATTTAAAAGATACCAGGACTGATTTAAAACATTGTAAGTCTGCTAATTACTTCAAAAAGGAATAACGTTTTAAATCAATTTCAGTTACAGTGATGGACTAAGTCAAAAAAGACTGAAATATCCATTGAAGTAGTTTATACATGTAACACGTCAACATTTTCTCCACATTTGGCCATGGGTGTTGGGGTGAGTTAATCTTCTAATGTCTGGCTTCTAGGCAGACAGACAGAGACAAATCGACACACACACACACACATACTATATGTTTGATGTTTTTTTCCACTTACTCTCCATGATTAAGAAATAAACCTTCAAAGAAAAACGTTTGTTTATTTCAGCTCTGTGCCCAACTCTTTCAAGGATATGTACATCATGAAATGGATCTTCTCCTGCATGTTGACTATTTATGAAATTGTATTGATATCCATACCAAACTGATGAGCTCTTACATGAGCGGGTCTATGCGTCTAGGGGATGGCATTAGAGCCTTCTCACCTAAGACTAGGTTAATGCATCAAGAAATAAATAGAGGTAATCACAAAAATAAGAAGATATAATAAATACAATTATTTACTTTTACTTTTGATACTTAAGTACATTTAAAAGCAAGTAGGCTACTATTACTTTAACTCAAGTGAAAATTTAAATGTAGGACTTCTACTTTTACTGGAGTAATGTTTATCAGGGTATCTCTACTTTGACTCAAGTAAAGGTTTTTAGTTTTTTTGTTCATTTCAGATTTTTTCCCGTTTTTCTCCAAATTTAGTGGCCAATTATACCCTGTATTTATTTAGATTTATCCTCCCCACACGAATTCGCCACTCATCTCGACGAGGCAAGCTAATTCTCAGAGGGCAGCGAACTCCCCTTTTTTCGAGATGGAATTCACCCACCCACGTTCTTGAGTCACCCTTACATGCTTCTCAGCAAACTTGTGCTGTCTCACCCTCCCCCCTCCCCCTGGGCAGACAGCCAAACACCACCCCTGGTCGGGGCTCCCCACCAGGGCCGGTGTGGTACAGTCGGGTTTCGGACTGCAACCATTATAGGCAGTTCACACTGGTAAAGGACCAGCCAATACGGGTGCGTTAGACCGCTACGCTATCGGAGGCCCTCAAGTAAAGGGTTTGTGTCCTTGTCCACCACTGGCAATATATCGATTTTGTATATACAGCTTTGAAAAATTTACGTGAAAAGGTTGTTCAAATCCAGATAAAACTAATTTATTTAATATGAGGTTATGTGCTTTTATTTGGAGCTCAAAATGAAAACAGAAAGACAATTGGCCCAAAATGTCCTATTCCTTATTCGAGAAAAATGTTTCCTACAGATTTATAAAGTCAATTCGAAGGTGTTGGGGCTTGTAAGGTAAGTACAATATGCAAATGTATACAATGGGAACTGCAGTCTGTAGTGGATAAAATGTGGCCACATCTTTACATTTTGGATGTCTTCTCTGTATCTTTTTGTCAGAGTATGAGAGAATGATGGGCAAAAATGATTTCCAGGAAAGACATATTGTGAACCTGTCTCTGTTCTAATCACAGTAGGGATAAATTTGCCCCAGCATTTTTTAGAATAATAGAATTTTGAAATACACAATTCGGCATCATTTTGCAAGGCAAACATCACCTGATTCCTGCCAGTACTCCCAATGAGATTGACACGCTTTTTGTGTGAAGCTGACAGCACTCCTCCCATCGGCTTCTCTAATGCCGGATGAACCCCAACAATAGCATAGGCTAGGCCGTCTCCATGGCAACTGGACGAGGAGCAGACTCTGAGTAATTCTGAGGCCCCCTCAAAGCCCCAGCTCACTTGAACCCTGGCAGAACAGGAACTGGGTGAACTGTGAAGGGAACCAAGGCTGAATGGTCACCCGCCCCCTCTCCCTTCTCTCAGTGAAGCCAGTATGTGCATCTTATTTGAGTAATGCAATCCCCCCAATCTGCTGCTCATAACTGTATTTCCTTTCAACTGCTCATCAGCCACCATATTGAATATCTGCCAATAGGAGTCATATGTGAGTGACCAGAATGAAAACTTAGTGCTGAATATTTAGAAAACCTGGAATTTGATTGTTGCTGATGAGCCAGCCAATGAGACCTAACACATACATCTCCTTCAGTAACCTCATACATGCACATCTCCTGCTACCTAACACACACTTCCTCATGTAACCTGACACACACCTCCTGTCACCTAACACACACACCTCCTCCTGTAACCTAACACACACACCTCCTCCTGTAACCTAGCACATACACCTCCTCCTGTAACCTAACACACACACCTCCTCCTGTTACCTAACACATACACCTCCTCCTGTTACCTAACACACACATCTCCTGTCCAGCTCGGACGGACTCTGGCAGGCAGACTTTACCTGGAATGCTGACACTAGTAACCCTGGTAACCATTTACATTTACATTTACACCCATATGCCTGAATGACAGGCACAGGTACAGTGTCATTTACTATTGTTCTCTCTGAAGCTGCCCACAGTGTGTGCCTCTCACTACACAAATACTGGCACCACCACCAGACTGCCTTCACAATATTCCATCAATAAGCTTATAAATATAGATTTTTACAATTTGTATAGTTTCTCACCCAGTCTTCCTGCGCACAACCCATGGTTTTGCCACGGTTTGACGTCAGCTCACTGTGTTTTACGCCCCCAACCTCCCCCCACCCCCCCCCCCCTTCCCCCTTCCCCCTCCCACTTCCTCTTCTGCTCTAGATAAGAATCCTTTTGGATGCCAGCCAGCCAGCAGTCAATTATGTTCATTAGAATTCTGTGCAGTCAGTTTGCCTTGCCTATCAAGAACAACAGAGGATGTTTGAGATTACTGGCTTATTTTTCATTTTGGGCTGTGAGGGTGGCTTTGAGACAAGTTTATTCTATATTCCTAATGTGAAATTGGCACTTGTTTGCATGTGTGTGTGTGTGTGTGTGTGTGTGTGTGTGTGTGTGTGTGTGTTGGGGGTTCCAACCTGGCAAAAACATTTTTACTGGTCTGGTCAGTATTTTGTGAATGTTGACCCAATTTCAGTCAACAGAATAGTTTTGAGATACTGTGGATTTTGTTATATGTTTCATATGATTTATAATTTAAAAAATGTATGACAAGCAATTGAATGGTTTTGTTTAGAGTCAAAGTATAATTCTACACAACTCACGGTGTTCTGGCATTTTTGCCATTAAGAAACTGATTTTCTTAAGCCATGATCTTCAGTACAACATATGTTGTAACGTTTGCTATGTGATATGGTTGCATGTGCCCGCTATCGACCAAACATTGCCTTTTCTTGATGAGTAGGGTGTCATGCTCATGCACATGACTGAATATAAGTTCAAAATCAGCATACAGTTTGAAATTGCAACTGGTATTTTTGTATGTCAATGTGTGTATGTGTGTATGTTAGTGAGACAGAGAAAGGGGGGAGAGAGCCAGAGAGAGAAAGATACATTCTGTGTTCATGTATTGTCATGAGCCAGACGATCTGTGCAATTTTCCCACCACTGATCCCATACTGAACTATTTGAAACAGATCCCTCTATGTTAGCTACGAGCATGTAGAAGTGTAATAGAAATGATGGAGACTGTCCCCTGTAGCTCTGCCATAAATACAGTGGTCTGTTGAGTGTCTGGGATCTTCGCTGTGGGTATGGAAACGAGGCCAGGCCTGGGGAGATGAAGGCCTTAGCGAGAGGGAAACCGAGATCAATGAGCATAAGTCCACGGATTGTGTCAGGACCATGTTGCCATAGCAACATTCCCACTGAAAAAAAACTTTGTTACCATATATTGTAACTGCAGTGTGTGGGTGGAGAAAAGAAAATCAAAATCAATCTTGTCAGGCACCTCTGACAAAGAAAAAGGTTATGTCAAAAAAAAGCGAACGCACAAATACAGTACAAAAAAAGGTGTACACCTGCCTGTCCTCCTTTCAAAGCCAGGATACTGTGATACTACAGGATCACAATGCAAATCACAGGCGGTCATCTTTCATTCTCTGGGTTAACTTTGGAAAAAACGGCTTTGGGAAAAAATGGGCTTCACAACATTCATCAGTCTACCGCTGTACTCTTTTTGTTCAACCAGACACAATTACTGTGACATACTGCAGTGTGTGTAAGTCACAAGTATAGTAAGTAGGTTTTCTACCTCTATGGGGTCACCCTAGGTCTGTTCAGCATTCAGTTTCATTGTTTCACCATTTATTTTATTTTCTCTTTTGCAAGAGAGAGCGACCCGAATGCCTCCTCTCATGGGCACCGGTTTTCTAATCAAAACCCCGTCAGTTAGCGGTCACAGCCTTTAGCGCAAAATTTCTTAGAACATCTATGGTCTCTCCTTTGGAGGATTTTGTTTACCTTGCAAAGCCAGGGCCATAAAGGTAACCACTGAGTTTGCAGCAAATCTTTACTAGGATGTAAAGATTATTTGAGTATTCGAATTGCTTAGTCTTCATTATCAGCCCAGAAGCTGTGAAACGTTAGCATTGTTTCATATGATTATGGTAATAGTGTTGCTGACAAGGCTTATGCCAAGGCACTTAATAGGCACCTTTACATTTCTCTAATTTCCCTGAAGGGTAATTAGAACCCCCTGAAGGGTTTCTATTGTGTTGCCTGGGGTCATATCTTGTAACACAGCAGGGTACCTGTCATATCTTCCCATGGCTATTATGCATAACAAAATACACAAACATACATGGATGATGGTTCAGGTTTAATTGATTGTTTTGCAATACAGACAGGTACAGCCCATGATGTAATTGTAATTTGCATCATTTATGTTAGCACAACATGGGGGATTATGGTTGTGATAGATGTGATTAAGTTGCATTTCTATACTTCTAGTGCAGAACTGCAGAACCTCTGGGTATTGGAACTTGTGGAGTACGATGTTTGTAAAAATAAGGAGCACCCACAAATGAATGGCTCCCTGGTTAATGAGGCAGGGTTGAGAGTTGAGATGCCAACATGTCGTTATACAGCTACACTCATAGCATAGGTGAAATTCCACTGAGAGCTCCCGGGTTTCTTCTGTCTTTCCTGTGGACCAAAATTTAAACTATTCTTTAAGATTAAACATTTGTATTAGATAGTATCAAACATTTTCCTATTTCTCAGATTTGTCATTTTGTTCTTGAGTACCCAATAGAAAAAATGGCATTGTGAGCTTAAAAAAAATAAAGATGCCATGCGTTTCTTTGTTTCTTTCCTTGTTCTTCCTTCTCACTAAGAGAATATTCTGAGAATACAACATACAATCATAAGCCAAGTGAATGAATGACCATAGGCTAATTGTACAGTCCTGTATTAAACTCAATTCTCATAAGGTCAAGCAATACAGGGCAAGGTGTCATACTTTGTCAATATAGGGATAATACAAGATAATTGCCTGGGCTTAATAGTTTATAAACAAATTATGAATAAGTGATCATTGCTGAGGATATTTAAGTATTGCATATGTCCTCTATGCTAAATAATTACAACATAAATTCATTATTTGTATTCCTCGGTCATGATGAGCAAACAGCTGTAGTAGTAGTTTCGTCCAACTGCAACAGTTCATGGAAATATGCTTATTTTTGGGCAGGGAAAAAAAACTTGATTGTTGTTACATTAACATTTCTAATACATGTCCACTCTTTGTAAATATGGGATATTTGAAATCACCTATAATTTATTCTGTTTATCAAAAACAAGGGCTCTCAAGTTTTGTTGCTAGATGGATGATGCCGTCTGCTCAGGAAGGAAAGTTTGGCCCTCACTTTGTACTGCCATAAAACGCTGACATAGAAACTATTCCAGCTCCTCTGATAATTACTCCTCTCTTCGGGCAAAAATTACTTTGTCTTTGACTGTTCCATGTTTCTTTTGTTTAATGCTGCAGGTCTAAAGCATACCAATTAGACACCATGTTCAGTACAGTATAAACGTAAGGATGCCATCAGCTTGAATCTCAACGTCTACATTTTACAATTCACAGATAATCTCAAAATATGAGACCTGTAATAGTGGAGTCCCATGAGAGCATTATTCCAATAATTTAAATAATAGGGATAGCACTTCATGTTTTTTGTGTGTGTGTGGGGTGGGATGTGGAGAGCCTCAGAAAACATTCTGGGGGACTATTATTAATCCCTGGGGCACAATATGCTAACCCCAGATCTGAAATAACTAATTTTGTTATGAAATCACATGTATTTATGATTTATTAATTTTCCTATTTTAAGGGGGACTTATCATTTAGGGCACATCTCCAGCCAAAGCCTAGATTGGCCTGGGGTATAATATAACTGATATTATGTGTAGAAAAAAGGGCCTATTTGGCATAGGAAATACGCTATTGTAAAATGTTTCATTTCTTCATTTTTGTTGTATGTCCTAAATGGTGTATCTGAATCACTGTAGTCAACCACCAAAAGTTATTCATTCTCCATTTAGCCTTTGCATCAGAAATACTGCATCTGTTTGACTGGCAGGAGGCCACTGCATTAATCTATGTGGATCAAAATCAGGTAGATTAAATGTAGTAGTTAGGCTATTATATAGTTTCATTATTTGATAAAATCTTGTTGATTGAATACAAGCATAGGAAGTTACCCATATACATTTTATTGAGGGTTCTGTTGTTATCCATACAAGGGAAATGTTTTTCCTCTGATTCCTAAACCATGAATATACAATTGTACATTGCAAATAGCAGCCATTTGTGTAAATTAAGTGATAGGAAGCATAAATTGAATGTGACCAATCCATCGTGGGTGCACATGGAGCTTGAAGGCATTACCAGCCATCTAGTAATTAGATCAGCTAAATCTATCGAAAGCAGGATGAAGTAAGTGATTAATACCGTTTGGATATTGGTCACACTAACATTTTATTAATTACAAATATAATCCCTCTCAAAAGGGTGCCCTAATGCAAGGGCAGTAAATAAAAATTCACTTCATAAAAATATTTTCCACACAGATGGACATAGTGTTTTCTCTTCACCTTTCCAACATTCAGTAAATTAGCAAACTTTTTTGATAATAATGAAATGGCTGCAAACACAGATTCCTTTACATCAGTAAAGGGGAATATGGAAGGACATTATTGAGCAGCACAAGTCAAACTCTATTTGCACTCAGAGTCTTACACCATACAATAAAAGACCAATTGAAGGGTACTTTAACCAATAAACATTCCCACCCCCTTCATTCAGGTGATTTTGGCATAACAAGCAAATTAAGTGGAATACATTTGTCATTGCAATTACTTCATAAATTGCACCAGAAATTATGCATGTACTAAGTTGATCATATACCTTGGCCAAATTCATTTAGCACAGAAAAGCTCTATAATGTTCATCATGCGTAGTGGCATTAAACTATTATTGTGGGAGTAATTATTTTTATGTTTAACAGAGTATAGTGCATTACGCTCTCTTCCATGAGAGTTGCACCAATTCATCGGCATGCTAGCAATCTGTATAATGCACAGGGATTTAAATCTGTTGGTGAACGGGTGAACGGTTCACTGATTCATTGCTTGCAGGGGCGACAGTGATGTGGCACAGCCGCGATTTAAATTATGTCAGTGTGAAGATGTGAAATAAGGCTTTGCCAAAATGTTTTTCCTCAAGGACCTGCACCTGAGTCAGCAGTGGGACCCATGTCATTTTTTTACTCATAGTTTTACGATGAGCTGGAGTTGGGTAAACCTTCAACAGAGAAAAGCTTTCACGTAGCATGTGCATACACACACACACACACACACACACACACACACACACACACACGATTGAGTGTGTGTATGAGAGAGAGAGAAGGAGAGAGAAGGCGCGAGGGGGAGTGAGGGAGGGTAGGAGAGAGAGGGAGGGAGGGAGGAAGGGGGAGTGAGGGAGTGTAGGAGGAAAGAGAGAGGGAGGTAGAGTAAGAGAGGGTAGGGGAGGGAGAGAGTGGTTGGAGGGGGGCCGAGCAGTGGAACGGAACGGATGAAAGATTCCCATTGAGAGCGGTCTCCAGGATTTCTCACCCTCAAAGAGGTTTCAATCTCCTCTGGATTTACACCGGAATTCATCATTACAACATCGCTACAAACAAACAGAGAGGGAAGAGGATAACCTGGTCCGTGGTGTGTTGAGAGTGCCTTTTCAGTGCACGCGCCTGCACGCGTGTGTGTGTGTGTGTGTGTGCGCGTGTATGCGTGTGTGTGTGTGTGTGTGTGTGTGTGTTTTAAACACCATTAGCGATGCTGTTTTCATTGGATTTAGCAGGAGAGTGCAGGGTCGAAAAGCGAAGCTGAAAGCAGGCAGGCTGGCGAGAGCATCCCTTGTGTTCGCTGCACTCCCACCGGCCGAGCGGCAGCACAAGTGACATCTGCCTCTCACGTCCTCCTGCACATTACCGCTCGGGTCCGCTCGCCGTGAGGGAGAAGACTGGACACACGGGTCCTCACGATGGGAGACAAAGGCACGAGGTAAGAGTTCCCAGGGCTCATCATCAATACTGCAGATTTAACACGGCCACAGAGCTCTTAGAATGAACACTCCGCCAATTACCAAGGCATTTTGTTATTATTTACTCATTTGTTTGTTATTTAATCAGCTGTCGTTTCTGTTCTCTGTCTGTTATCATCTCTGGGCTGCCTGCATTTTGGGGCTTGAGGTGTGAAGATGCCATGGCGTCCTCCTTTTGTCATCGCTGGTTGTCTGTATTTGCTTCTGGTTTTTTTCTGGGGGTTTTTCTTGATTAGTAGAATTCTCACGTAAATGTCAGAGGCTCTTGGCACGATGCAGGCACACTGCCCCTCTTCAGCCTGTCATTAATGCTTGCTGTGATGGTAGAACCGCAGGCTGTTTTACAGACCCCAAGAAATTTGTCAATATTTTTATGTAACAAGACTCTCTGTGTTGAAGGAGTGAGAGGTTTGGGAGGGGGGAGAGGGGGGGAGAGGGGGCATCTTCCAAAAAACTCAAACATCTCTTATTAGCTAGATCTGCCAGGCAGGCAGGTTGTTATATTTTGCATTCATAACTAGATAACCGCTCAGAAAGCGGAATCACTCATGGGAACTTGCAGTGGCTTAAATAATTTTGAAATTACATTTGCCCAGCTTTTCAGAAGTTTAACATTTTAACACTTGGATGGGGGTGGGGGTGGGGTGAGGCCTGTGGCCAAGTGTGGACAAAAAAACGCACCCTTAAAATTTCAAGAACTGATGGAAGAGGACCACAACTGACTCATCGGTATCAATTATATTAAAATGTTATCCACTTCCCTGACCAAATCAAGGCTTTTTTGTAGAGTCCCATGGAAATGAGAATGATGGTCTGGCCTGTTAATTGACCATTTCCTGAGGAACTGAAGGAACCATTTTGGGATCCCCTGGGCTTCAATCTGCATTTGCAATCTTAAGAGGTGGGGGGAATCACTCGTCATCAAAAACTTGAAAGTCACATGCTAGTCAAAATGACAGGGCTATACACTTGCAAATGTTGAAACTATAGCTGCATATGTATATAGCTTATATAGCTTTCTTCAGTCTTTAACATGTGGCTAACACACCCTGTGGGTCCTGAATGGTAATTTGGGGTTCTTTATTTATTCTAGCATTCTGGTGTTTGTAGCTGTAATGATACGCATTCTGCTGCTGCCTGGATGCATGATCAAGCCAAGCTGCCTTTTCCAAAAGATCACCTTCTCCATTTTGTTGCTCATATTTGCTTTGTTGCCATAAGCTTACATTTCCATCTGCCACGGTGATCCTTATCGTTATCCGTTCCATTTCTTGGCCCAGTTCCAGCTTCCCCAAAGGTGGTCTCCATCATATTTAATCTTTATGACTCACCCCCCTCGGTTTATAAATGTCATGTTACATGCTGTAAACAGTTTTGACCTGCACTAAATATAGAACCCAAAGATTAACCATTTGTTCGTGCAATTAGCATGCTACGAGCAAACCCCAATGCACTTGGCTTTGTGGAAGGTTCATTAGGGAGGGATGCATTGGAGCTCGTTTATAATGTGTGGGTTGTGGATCTCAACTACCAGTTCATACCAGAGTGCTCCACATTTGCCCTTAATTCATGTGCATGTCTACCCTGTTTCATTAAAAGATGCTGGCCAATGAAAGTCCCTTTGCAATATGTCAACTCTTCAAGTGAGTCACCATGGATTTAGTGGTGTCTGGGGAAATGGAAATTCAGGACCATGCAGATTCATAGGAAATGTAAGATTTGTGAATGATTAATCGAATTATCTGACATGTTATCGTAGGTGAAAGTCCAAGGGAGCACTATGATTTTCCTTTAATGGCCAAATAGGGGTGGAGAAAAAAGGAATAAAAACACTGAGTAAGATCAACCAAAGATTTACATGCAAATATGGGTGAAACAAATATTCTTGACTAGCTGTGCTTTCTAGTGTAATAAGACACTAGGAACAACTATCCAGTACATTAGGAACACAGATCCCAGATCCATCTTTGGCCACGAGTGACGATTAGCATGAGAGGGGCTAATTCGTTGATGGGTGAAGGGGAAATGTCCAGTAACTGCCCATATTGAATGTCTCTGTATAGTACAGTATAGAGAAAGATGATGTCAATGTAATTAAAATTAAAATGTGAAAACAACAATTTCAAATTGATCAAAACTGTACACTGTACACTGTACTGGTCAAAACTGTACAAATTGATCAAATACACCACGCCTAGTGTAATTCTTCTTCTTCTTCCTCGTATTATTATATTAGTACTAGTAGTAGCAGTAGTTGTAGCAGCAAAAGCAGTAGTATTAGTTGTAGTATCAATAGTAATAGTGTTCTGTAATCTGTTATGTTTAAGGAAACTTAGTACATGAAATATAGTACATGTTTGTGACAATGAAATATGTAGCTAGAGCCATAAATATGTATCATTTGTGGCACTCATTTGATAGCTGTAGAGAACCTGGGTGCTAGCTCACTAATGATGGGTTCAATGGGCTGGTATCACTGATAAGTAACTTTTTTGGGGGAGGGGGGGGGCAAATATAGTTAACATATGTTTTTCTCGCTAGCTATATGTGCTGCTTACAAAGTAGAATTATAACAGAGAAGCAGAGTGAGTAACATCCTTAATGGAGTCAGCTGGAGATCAGAGTCACAGTAATTTGGCTAGCTACCCTACACAATCGTTAACTCACTTGCTCCTCATGCATCATTGACAATGAGCATGGTAATGAAATGTATCTCGTGTGAGTACAACTAGGTCCATTTTACATTTTACATTTTAGGCATTTAGCAGATGCTCTTATCCAGAGCGACTTACACAGTTTTACATTTCTTTACATACAATCCATTTATACAGCTGGATATTTTTACTGAAGCAATTCAGGTTAAGTACCTTGCTCAAGGCTACAACGGCAGTGCCCCACCTGCGAATTGAACCAGCAACCTCTGAGTTACAAGCCCAGTTCCCTAACCATTACACTACACTGCCACTGCCACCAGGTCCGACTTTGGAATGAGGCATTAAATAAAAGCACCCCAGCTCTTATTTAGTGTGCCTTGCCAAGTAATTGCCACCCAAACTTTAAGAGTTAAGCAGGTAGTGCCTTCCTTAATTCTAAAACCAATCAGAATGCATTGATGATATTGATCATGTGAAAATATTGTTAAATATTGTTAAACTATGTAAATGGGAGTCCAGTGGTTACAACGTAACTATGTAAATGGGGAGATCCTGTGGACAGCCTGTAGCAGCCCAGGCTTTATTCTCACCTGTATCAAATCAGAACTCGGAGCATGGGAATGTAATCCATACACAATTCATACACTTCTGTAAGTCACTTCGGTGCCCAATGATTAAATTGTAAATCGTAATTGTACATAAAATTAGGAGATAGCAAGGGGGGGCCTATTCCGGGTTGGGCCCCTAAACACTTTTTGTTTCTTCCCTGTGATGATTCAAAGCCATTTTTATAAGTGTCTATTTATATGTTTTGTACTTTAGGAAAGAGCTTTCATAATCCACAATTCCAAGCACTCTCGTGTTCTTAGTAAAACATGCTACACGGAACAAGATTGCATCAGATACTTATTTACAATGGAATTTCAGTAGAGTTTTAGGTAGGAACTTAAATGTGGTGAAACTGGCCACAATTTCCATTCAGAAGTCAGACGCTATCCCAAGCATACTGCTAGTGTGCAGTATTTGTTACATCATTTGAAAGTGTTCCAGATTGTATGAAAAAATACAGAAACAGTGATAAAATAGCAGTGGCAATAGTAGTGGCAGCAATCAGCTGAAAATGAAGAATTTACCCATATCTTATCACTTTTGTTTGCTATATACAGTAGGTATAGAAATATATATTGCATTTCGGAGCCAATCGGATTATTTGCTAGCTGGCATAAGATGTTACAATATTCTTCAGCACGGTGGAAGCACACTAGTTATTTATCATTGTATATTAGCCCAGCAACCACTTGTTTGATTCATTAGAAAGAAGTTATGTACAGCTAATATTAGCTTGCTGCTGGGTTTTTTTACCCATAAATAGGGCAAGTTGCTAGAAACACAATGCTGGTCAAAAGGAAACTGCAAGAATGTTGTTTGCCTAGCTGGTAATAGCTGATAATCACTGTTTTGTCCTGACGACAGATACACAGACTTGTTTGCCACTTCATTTGGCATAACATAGATGGATAATCCTGTAGAAGATTGTGGAAATTTGTCAATTGATTTTTAGATCCATAATGTACCCAGTCTTCAGACGTTACCTCATGCAAAGTTGTGAGAAGCAAACGTCTCTCCCTATTGTCGTTTTACACATGGCTGTGAACTGCCCGAGGGGTGGCTCACACGCAATGAAAACAAGTCGTACATCCATTGCAGCCTCTGAATAATTAGCGTTCCTCACCGACCTGGGGCCCAGGGACCTTATTTTCCCAAAGCGTGATGGCAATGACTTGGCAAGACACACTAAATGAGAGCTGGGGAACTTTTATTTAATTTCCTCTTCTGTTCAGGGACCCGTGATGTACAACTGTGACTGTTATGAACATAAGGGGGGAGGGTACAGAGCAGGCATAGCAACAACAGCGCATCTGTCTCAACATGAGCAGTTCTTACTCATTATATTTACACATACAGGTATGTATTTAGGTAGCCAAGAGGTCTTTTTTCCTTAGAAAAAAAGAAAAAGATGTCCCTATTGTATTGTTTTCAAAAATAGTATAGGGATATTTATTTGTGTCAAGCTACCACGTAGGATGAAACAGTACCTAGGGACGCTATGGTTAAAATCTATTGAATGGTAAAACCTTATATATAAAATGATCAGCTAAATGACATATATATCAGGTCTTTTATGTGTATCCTTGACTTTTGAAGTGAACTGTAAATCCCAGCCAATCATTGTTTAAGAGGTGCCACCTACTTTTTACATTTTACTGGAACGTATAGAGTAAGTTACAAATCAAGGGCTTAAAAAGATAGGGTTCTATCTTTTTTGTCCAGTTAATAACCTGGAAAGGCTCTTTTTAAACATTAACATGGAAGCAACACAAAAAAATGCTACGATATGGGACTTAGAAAAAAACATGAGAAATTCAAAAACGTGTTATCTCAAAATGATATTATCTACAGACAGAGCCCAATGATTACAACTCCCATGCACACAAGCCACTTTTCCCACATACTGCCATGGGTTAACAATACAAATGTTCCTTGTGAAAATGTGATATATGCTTTTGAGATATAAAATGTGGACATTTCCATGACAGAAGAAAACATTTAAAGGCACTAAAAAATGGAAGCTGTTGATGAAATCACAGTGTGCATTGATATAGTGAAAATGTGTGGAATACAGGTCTCTTAACAGTTTGTAGACAAATGGCATGCCCCTATACATGTGCAAATGGATGGTCTGGATTGCTTTATTGATTTATTCCAAAAGCATCTGACACAATCTATCCTCACATCAAGACAGTCTCCAGTCTATTTCCATATAAAATACCCATTCCTCATGTGCCAAATATGACATATAAATAGGGTATAAATATATATATACACACACCCTGAAAAATTATTTAAACCCTTGACATAAGATGAGCAGGAAGGCTGTATTTTTTATATACTAATACAATTGCTCAAAAAGATATCAAGGATTATATCTTTTTGAGATATCAAGGATGATGGAGGCTACTGTTTATATGTACACACACACACACCGAGGCATTAATAATACACCAAATGATTATGGCTCCAACTTTCACAACCGAATAACAAAATACAGTAGTTTTGTTTATAGGCTTAAAAAATGGACTATAAAATTCTGAGGGAGCTTATGATACATTCACTTTCAACCCCATTATCCTATCAAAGGAAACAAAAAAAAAACATGAACTAGTTCAATATCTCTTCTGTCCTCAATTTTCTGCTATGGCACTGCTTACACTTGTGTGGCATCATCATTAAAAGAGTGTTCAAGCACTAATTTCTCCATGTTAGTGAGAAGTGCTGCCAGCAGTTTGATAAGCATACTCCGATCTGAATCCCAGCTCTGCACACAGCAATCAAGAAGTGCACTTTTGGATTCGTGTCTGGTGAATAGGGTTGTAAGTACATTATGCCCACGTTGCTAGTGTGCCAGGGAATTCTGACAGAGGTAGCTGGCATGTGGCCAAACATAAAAAGGAGAAACACTCGCACACTGAAAATGCTCCCCAACCAATTTGATGACGTTTCCAACTTGGATCTTCTTCAGGGCTGTGATTCTCATGCGAAACTACCCTCAGTATACGTCATCATTCATCATCATCATCACACTTGTGATATGGGGATAGGTCCACAGGTAACATAAACAACAATATACATCAATATTTACCAAAACGTTAAACATGTGCTCCAAAACATACATACATGCAGTCACATCCAGAATTAGTGGCACCTTTGATGAAAATGAGCAAAAATGGCTGTATAAAATAAAAATAAAAATTATGAGCTATATTGCATGCTCAAAAAATTGACAAATTTAGATAATTTTATATTAATGTTTGTTCAAAGAAAACGATTTTCCTTAACAAGTATATATATATATTTTTTAAAGATATGGGTCACAATTATTGGCACCCTTAATAATTATTTTACAAAATCCACCAATTGTTTATTTTATATTTCTTTGCTATATATATATGTGCCCATATATGAATTGTAATATTGGATACATGCATACATATATGTGGCCACACATACACATAACAGAATAGAACAGCTTCAATGCGCCTTGGCATTGATTTCCTTTATTTTGGCAATTACCTGTATTTCTTTCTGGTAATTAAATAATTAGTAAAAATGAACAGTCCAACACTGTATAAGTATAGTGAAACATATGCTAAATAACAGCTGACTGCTCTTTCAGTTTAATCTCAAGTTTACTAATCATTATTGTGTTTTTTGTTTGTTTTTACTGGCATCAAACCTGATTCTATTGAATGTAGAATTCCTCAAATATGACTCCTGTCCTATATCCAATTCTCAAGACTTTGGAGACTTTTTTGTGTGAAAAAGAATATGCTCCACCACACCGAAAATAATTGTCTTACAGTGTAAGGAACACATTCTGACAACAGAGCCATAATATTTGGGAAGGTTTCAAGAACCTGCATAAATGTTTGCCAAAGGGCCCTTTTCTGATTTCTACCCAAGACAGAATATCACCGATATTTTCTCACAATGTATTCAAAACACATATAATACATATTCATATATACATATAAAACATATTCAGTATTCTGTGGACTAGAACATTTTAAAAGGTCAGAATAGAATATTGTGGGAAGTCAGTGCTATAACATGTCACACTGAACAGACCGGCACATGACACTGACCAGATACTGGGTTGTTTCGGATTTATACAATTGTGTCTTTGAATGAAGGCTGTTCATATTACTGAAACATTTGTCAATCTTAAATATAAACAACAGTTGTTATTTAATACATACAATGTGTCTGTGCATGTCCACAGGAGAAAAAAAGTATTCCGCTGGTACGCCCGTATGGAGTGAACACATTAATTAGATTCATTGATGTTCAACTGAGCACTTATACAGTTCCCTCCAAAAGTAAGTGGCCGGGAGAGTGAAATTTGTTATTTTCTGCTATATACTCAAGGCATTTGGATTTTGTGGCATTTATATGAATGTAGGTTTTACCGTTTTAAAGAAATACATGTCTTTGTGTTGGGTCTCCCCATTTTTACATTTGCAAAAGTAAGTTGATGGATTATTTTAAATCTAATATTAGTCTAATATTTGGTTGCATAGTTCAATTTTTCTGTTCTTTCAGCTTACAGATTGTTTGCTCTTCTGCCATAGTTCTCTGGTCTTCATGTGGGTGTATGCCTTCTTGAAGCCAACGTCTTGTCTTTTTTCTAAAAGAAAATCTCAAGCAAAAACGGAATTAATGTAAAAAAAAAAGAAACATATAGAATTTGAAATTGAAAGTGGCATCTTTATTTTACAAATTACTGCGAATAGTGGTGGATTATACCAGACGTGTGTTCATTATAATTGTAGGAAGCTAATTTAACTATTCAAACATTTTACAGCAAGGGCATAACCACATATACAAATTTTTGAGGGGAACATATCCCCCCCTTCCCCCCCACTCGTTACGCTTATGTTTTACAGCACTTTCAGTCTCTGTTAGTAGTAAGGGTAAACAACCAGGATGATTTAACGGTTGTTTGAAAATCAGTTTAGAAAAGTGTGGCCTTTGCGTTTTTGTGTATGAGTCTGAGGCAGGCTGCCTCACTGCTGCTCCTGTTATGAAATTCACCTCAACTCCCTGGCTTGCTGCACACAAAGTTGCACTGCAAATCAATTGTTTGCATATTTTTTACACATTACATTCAAAATATTCAAAGTGCAAGTGCAGCAACATTTAATTTCATAGGCAGTTAAACTTCTGTCATTAACTGAGGAGGAATTTGGAGCATGTAAACTTCAGATGAGATTTGTAAAACACAAAATGAAATGGCCAACCACGGATTATATGAATCAGATATTTAGACAATATTTGATCAAATTCACAAGCATAGTTTCTACTTTTTATGTTTCATACAGGTGAGTATCCATGCATCCACCAAGAAAAGCATCATATTGAACATGTAGAGTCTGGCAGGCCACCGTAATTCAGGCTGAATTAGATTTTTTATAGTACATTGCAAGTGCTATTTTACTGTACCTTTTCAGTGATAGCTTAAGTGCCCCCATCAAATTTCAACAGGCAATAGTTTATATATTATATTAAACATGTTCCCTGGCAGGCTTCCTAAATTCCCTGTACTTTTCATAAAATAGTAAGTATCCACCCACCCAGGGCATCATGTTATTTCATATTTCCCATATGGCAGGGCAATATAATTAATGTTGAATCTTATTTTTTCTAGTATAGTGCAAGTGTTGCTCTAACAGCTCCAATGTTCCCACAAATTGTCAACAGTTAGTGAACAATAGGCAATAGGCATACTATATAGGTTCTCTGATATTTATAATTAGTAACACTCTGTTCCTCTTGGCCATGATATATAGCCCCACTTGGATTGAGACTGTCCTTAAATGAAGAAGTCATGTGTTTGATTGTCCTCAAGTTCAGTCAATCAGGCCAGTCCATAAATCACTCGGAACCGTTCCAATGGCCTTGCGGCTGCCCTCGGAGGAGAAAGAAAAATGCTGTTTGCAGGCTGTCATCCATAAACACACGGCTGCTCCTCCAGTTAGTTTAGTTAGTTTAAAGGGCATACAAGCATTAGGGGGACCTAGGGATAAACCAGGACTTGTCAGTTTCATGTCTGTAAAAACCCCTTTTGAAAATTATGCACACGCTCTGCCTTTCCCAATTAATTTAACTTGCAAACCAAACTGTCATACTACATTCAGCGCTCTAGTTTGGAAAGTGCAATACGCAGACAGTAATGCTAATCCTGGACGGTGGTGCATTAACCTTGTCCATACTGGTAGTTTGATGACAAGCGAAGTAGCACACCCGTTGCACAGTTCTAAAAGAGGTTGGTTTAAGAACTATAAATTACCTGTGGGTGTGGAGAGGGTTTGGTTCAATATGGCCAATCAGATCATCAGCCTTTTTTCCTTTAATACCTTTGCCATAGCGCATCGGTTCTCAACCTGGGGGTCGCCAAATCATTTGGGGGAGTAGCCAAATGATTTTTTGAATATGCTCAAAAGTCAAATATAAAAAATATATTTTTGAAAAACAATTCTGTACATACTGTGGTGTCCCCAGGGGTTGGGCGACACACACGGACCTTGCAGAGGGTGTAGGCAAGTTCAAGAACCAGGAGGAGGCAGTATTCAAAACTAAAATGATAATTTATTATACTAACAAACACAAAACAAAGGGTGGGGTCTTCAGGGGAATACAAACACAAAGTCCACAAATCCTTATCTCGTTGTCAAAGTCCAATCCAATCCAAAATCCAGGTCCAAGTCCGCAATCCAGTCCGTAATCAAAATCCAAAGGGGGGTCCTCAAACCCAATTTCATACACAAAAAACACTCCAACAATCACTCTCTCTCTCCAAATACTGGCTGGTCAACGACTTCACAGTACTCAATTTCCTCACAAACACTCAGCAACTCCTTCCCACACACGTTCCTACTCCTCTCCCCGTGTAATGGGATTCAGCCCTTTAAATAGGCCTTGAAATGGCCTTCAGCTGGTCGTTAGTCCCGTTGCCTTCACTTGGCTCAGGTGGGACTGTGACCTGCTGGGAAATGCAGTGTTTCCTGGCTCCCATGTGTTGTAGGCCAGGCAGCCATTTTGTTGTGCAGCCCCTTGGGCTGCCACACACCCTCCTCCTCAGCTCTGACCTCGGGAGGGCTGAGCGGCCTATGTCCAGCAGCCACCAGGAGGGTCCCCCTCTCCAGGTCCACTCAGGAAGTGTCCCCCCTGGGTCAAACGTCCGGATTCCATAGTCTCCGTTTGCCTGGAAAAACATCTGGTAGACATTACTGAGTGACGCAAGTTGCTCACCTTGACCGCCTCCAAGTAGCCATATGTGTGTACTTGCTCTGGGCTCCAAGGACGGAATGGTCATTGCTCCTGCTCTGGTCTTCACCAATCCTCCATGGCTCCTCCAGCGAACTTGATGCAGCTTCTCACTCTGAGGTCCTCTGCTAGGCCACTTCCACCCCTCTTCCAGGTGGTCAGGCTCAGCAACCAGGGAAAACATTCTCTTTGAAAGATTGTTAGATTTATTCTTCACATTTGCATTTCCTTTCCACAGACGCTTCCCACGGTCCTTTCCTTGACAAGTCAGCCTATTTTGTTTCCGATTTTTCTTTTCTTTTCTTTTAAACTCCCTTACTCTTCTCTGACTTTTCCCCTTCAGTGGAAGCAATGAACTCACCACTTCAGGAGAGGGTCGGGTGTTCCACCCGGCCTCAGCCATCGCTAAGAGGCTTTCCTCAACGCTATGGTCCCACCATAGCTCATCCTCCGCAAACTGCTGTTGCTCCAGTTCACTGTCAAGGTCTGGCCAGCTGAGTGGGACTGAGGACCATCGCTCCCACTTCGATTCCCCTATCTGGTCATCATCTCCTGTCAGCTCCACTGGCTGCGAGAGCTCCACCTGTGTGGCAGAATCTTGTACACCAGGCACACGTTTTGCACACTCAAGCTCTTCACTCACCTCGTCCAGTTGATTTTGTAGGTCAAGTAGCGTTTCCGTTTGGATTTTTAAGGTCTCACAAAAAGAGTTCTCCGTGGCCATCTGCTAGGCTTCTTTTCGGTCCAGTCGCTCCCTCAAGACATGCACTTCTTTTCTTAGGACAGGGAGCTCTTCAAGCTGCCTTGCTTGTTCTGGTAGTTGGGTCCTCACCTCTTGCAGCTGAGCCTCCAGCTCCCGCCTTCCCTTGCTCTCATGCTCCACTTGGCTCTGGAGTTGCTCCGCCTCAGACGCATGGTTCTCCACTTCTCTCCTTAGCTCCGCCTCCTTCTGGGCGAGCCTGGTCTGTACATCTTCCAAGGCCCTGGCATATTCATCTTTGGCCTGGTCTTGGGACTCCTGGATGTCCAGACACTGTTGGTTCTTTTCCTCCAACATCCTGGTTAGGGTTCGCACTTTTTCTTCGAGCGCCAGGTTGTGGGCCTCTTCCCGCCTCACGTCATCGACAAGGGATGCTTTGTCCTTCTCCAGCTCCCCAGCCATGATTCCCAGCACTCTCAGGGAGTTGCTGTGCTCCTCCAGCAGTTGCCCCACTGCCAGCAGGTGGCGCTCCTCTGAGGTCCCCAACTCCACCTTTGCCCTGTCCAGCTCAGTCTGGGCACTCTTCAGCCGTTGGACCTCCTGGACGGTGACTCGCCATTGGTCCTCCACCATGGCCGCCCGCTTCTGGTTCTTCACCAGGTCCTCCCTCTGGTCCCAACAACATTGCTCCAGTTTGTGGACCTCTTCCTGTTTGCCCTTGATTACAGCTTTTGCCTCTCCTAACTCTGACTCTAAATCAGCACACTTGTCTGCGACACTTTTATGATGTTTTTGCGGCTTACCTGGGACATTTTCTCTAGGGGGCGCCACCGAGCAGGCGTAGTCCTGGGCTTCCTTCTTTGGGTCTTCCCAGCCAACTTCTCCCTTCCAGAAGCACTCACTGGGTTGATGCCCATATCCCAGGCAGCATAGGCATTGGTGGGTTTCACTTTGTGCCAGCTGGGCCTCCTCCTTGTCCCAAGTCTCCTGGTGCATCACCCTCACGACTTCGGACACGGCATCCAGGCTCGTCATCAAGAAAAGAGGGCACCGTTCCAGTGTCCGTCTTTGGGTGTGCTCTGACATCTTCAAGAAATCTGTAATCACCTCGCGTTGATTGAGTGACAGGTGTCTTCTCCCATCGCTCTCTAGCCAGGAGAAGATTTTCAGGTCCGACATCCATTCAGGGTTCAAAAGCTCAATTTTAAATTTTCTCTCTTGTACCACCTCCTCATGCCTATAGGTGATGCCCTCTGCCCGCATTCTCCACCATATCTCCCCATAAAATAGTAATGTGGACGGATTGAAATTGACAACAATATCAAACTGCCATCATGCACGAGCGGAAATGTAAAATCCTCCAAACATTCGGTTTACTTGTGTAAACAGACAACATTAACTAGCCTGTTAGAAATGTACTCAGCTAGCTAGGAAAACGTGTAGTCAATATTTTTGTGGACTGGTAAGTGAGGAGAAACGAAGATACCTGGGGGAACTAAACATCGATTCTCTTAGTTTACCAGACCCATTCGATATATCCTTTAGATCCAGAATTTGACAGACCTACCGAAACTGCTAAACTGGACGGACGCCAGAAATATTCCGTTTACAACAGGTGAAACTAGCAATTACACTACCGTCCAGGTGCGTTTTTGCTACCCTCCTCACCAAGCTAGAGTCCTAAGTCTCTGTAAGAGGATTAGATTTTCATTTAAAATCACCTGGCATTTAATTAACTGGATTGATGTGGAATGCCGAAAAGTACTTTGTTCCAGCTGACATTGACTCATGCATGACATTGCTGGTCATTATTAGTAAGAAACAACATTTATACTTTTTATTTGGATGTCTTCCAATGTAATGCCTAACAATATATTTGAAGGTTAAAAAGACTGTCATAACAAACCACAAAGGCACCTTGTGGACAACAGTGTAGGGTTGACCGGGGATGAAACTAACACAGGGTTTGTTGTAACACAGCCATTTTATATTGTTGCACATGGTCAAACAAGTAGTGCTCCCTGTCACATTTCCATGAAGGAGAGTGACATCTGATTACAAAGTTTTAGAACAATCCAACTGGTTATTCTCTTTTTATCAGTAAAAGTGTGTTTTTTTGCCAAGTAAGTAACTTTTTGTACTGGAGTGGTTTTTCGATTACTGGTTTGTGTGTGTAAGTCACAGAGTCCAACCTTATATAATTTTAATCATCCATCTGGTAGCTATAATGTAGCTTGGTTTTGAAACATGACAGGAACACACAACAATGGCTAGCTATGCAAAACTCCAACCACCACAGCGCGGGGATAGTTCTAACACTCTGTTAAAACTAACCCTGTGTAAATTCATTAAAATTAAAATTGATGACAACAACTTATTTTGTGGTATTCTTATTCACAGAATGAGGAACCCAAAGAGAAAGACAGTCAGAGTGTGCCTAGAGAGGTGCTGATCCTTGCTGCTAGGGAGGTGGAAAGAGGCAGGTCTATCAGAGGCTATCTGTTATATAAATTAAAATAATTGCCATATTCATCTCATCTCATCTTCAGCCGCTTATTCCTAGTTAGGGTCGCGGTGGGGCTGGAGCCTATCCCAGCATGCATTGGGGCAAGAGGCAGGAATACACCCTGGACAGGTCGCCAATCCATCGCAGGGCACTACATACACCATTCACTCACACACTCATACCTACGGGCAATTTAGACTCTCCAATTAGCCTAACGTGCATGTCTTTGGACTGTGGGAAGAAACCGGAGTACCCGGAGGAAACCCACGCGGACACGGGGAGAACATGCAAACTCCACACAGAAAGGCCCCCGGCCTGGATTCAAACCCGAGACCTTCTTGCTGTGAGGCGACAGTGCTATCCACTGCACCACCGTGCCGCCTATTAATTGCCATATTAAGATATATAAGATACATTTCTTATATTAGTCAGTTCATGTAATTTCTAACACTTGACAACTGATAATATGATGGGGGAAGCTGTCTGCCCACAACAACAACAAAAAAAAACTGATTTGCTGATAAACTGGTGAGATGTGGGATTCCCACCCACGTCTGCGCATGAGTCTGCATGGCAAAACACTAGGTGGCAGAATTGAATACAGTTGGAAAATATATATTTTTTGTTACGACCAGCCCTTGGCCAGTTGCAACATAAAAGAGAGCACACTAAATTGGTTCAATTAAAAAATGACTTTATTTTGTTTGCACCGATTTATAAGACTCATCTAGCTAGTGTTACATTCTTCCCCATGCCTGTTACAACCTACCCTGCCTATGGGCTGTAGAAACACAGTTGAAGTGTGTAATGATAACAGAGATGTGTATGTCGCTTGTGTAAAAATATGATTAATATGACTCAAATAGTTTTTTTATAAATTTGTAAAAACCAAAATGTGTTAGTTTCATCCCCGGTCTACCCTATACTGTCCCATATTTGGAACATAATAATACTGTTTAGTACTGTATTATTAGTCATTTACTGTATTCTGTACATAGTCATTAGAAATTATGTTTAAGCAAGATTCCTTGTGAAACTGAAACCCAAAGTGACATAAAAAGAAGAGAAAACTGAAACAAGAATAACAATTAGGTGTATGTAATTTGCACAAAACAAAATGCTGAACATTTATCAAATAAGATAAATATTCACCTGAGAATAAATGGAGATCTTGCCTTGGTAGCTCTGCTCCATAGATGAGAGGCGACAGTGCTACAGTTTCATAATATGATGGTTTATTCATTGCAATAGAGAAAATAGCTGTGCAGTCGGGACCAACAACTGATGCTTTGCTCCATAGATTTGTTAAAAATGTCATGAACTCTTATCTTAATAAAGAATGCAGTTAGATGTATAATTAGTATGATGTATGGTGCTTTATATTTGTAATATATTGTATTATTATATTGTATCATTATTGTTCATATTAGACTGTCAGGGATAATAATGTCACGGAAACATTTCTTTCTCCAAGTGGACTTCTGGTTAAAAAAAAAAAAATGTACCAAGCAGTGTCTGCTCATATTCCATGTTCACAAAGCAACAGCTCCAACTTTCATTAACCCAAAATCCAAATGCTGTTTCTGGGATTTATCTCATTTTTTATTTGCAAGAATTCAGTATGATGCACAGTTGTATTCAGATATGCCTTAGATCCTTTAATCCTTAATACATAACCTTTTACTGTATATTTGATATCATTTGACAATGGATCTGACTGACAAATATATTTTGAATGGTGTCATACTTTAAAAATAACTTTGGATCTTAATGACATGAAGCAAGGGTTCACTGACCGGTAGTCAAAAGGAAATACATTTTTATTCAGTGATTGTACTACAATTTCATAACATGTAATCATGCAACTGTATTCATGCAATGCAGCACTGACACAAAATCACTCATTCAATCCTCTTCTTTTTCCAATTTGAATTGATATTTCAGTATAATAATCATCATATTTCTGAAAGATACAGTGAGTGATGGATATGGATAATGGAATTCCATTCCAGAAACCCTCAAGTCAATGTTGTCAAGATAGCTATAAATCAACACTAAAAGCTACACGTCATATGCTTCAGACTAATAAGAGAAGGCTCTTCAACAGATGCCATTTGTTCATCTAATAAAATCATCTATAATTCATACAACTATAAACAAAGAAACATAAGAGACCAGAGTGGTACCTTACACTTGACACACCCATTTCAGGGCTTTGCTGAGATTTCTCAGATTTGCGATTTCCAAAACGGCAACAAAAAACAATATATTACTTTATTGATAAATTATTCAAATGTTATATATATATATATATATACACTACGGGACAAAAGTTTTAGAACACCCCCATTTTCCAGTATTTAAAAATGACCTGTCAAACCTGCAGCTCAAAGTCTTCTCTTCACAGTTGAAACTGAGACTTCCTTACTTCAACCAGTGTTAAACTGTGCTTGAAGCTGTTGTCCTCTGAGCCGCCTATCACACAAGCTGCTGACTCTCAGAAACTTGTCTTCTGATTTTGTTGGCTTTGGGTCTGCCAGACCTCTTCCTGTCAGACTTTCCTTCAGTTTCCAAGTGCCTTTTGATGGTGTAGGAAACTACTCACTACCAAAAAATTTACATTATTTGTCAGTTTTTGGTTTTTGATTAGATTTGGAATACTGTAATCTGCATGGAATAGTGACCTACAGGGTTTTTGAATAAAAGGTTATTCAGAAACGATGGGGGAATGAATTCTAGTTCTTTAAAACCAAAAAGGAATGTAAAATCTATATGTAAACCTTACTATTAATAAAGAATTCTTGTGGGAAAGGGGAAGGCAAGCATGAGACATCAGCTTTAGTGTCCAATTATTTGTCCTGTGCAAATTCAATTAAAGACCATTTGAAGTTCCTGTTTATGAATAAATGCAATTGCAGCAGAGTGTTTCCTGTCAGGGTCAATTTCAAATTGTATTTGTTATAATAAACCTTTAAAAAAAAAAAAAAGATGTATCAGATGTTCACATTCCAAGAGTGGCTAGATTTAATAATACAACATGTGAGATAAATGCCCTCTTTATTTAAACCAAGTACAGTAATGTAGTTATTCCTTCAACACCCCCTACCTCACCACCCACTGTATGGGGCAGAGGAATGTAAATGTATAAGATAATATATTCCTATATACTAATATCAGAAACAAAAAATAAATACATAGTAAAAGGCAATATATAAAGTCACTTGTAACATCTGCTAAATGTAAATGTAGGAAATACTGAAAGGCTCATAATGTGTCTCTAAAGCCATTGCCTTAGAGACAACAAAAAATTAAAAGTTGTTCAATTATACTTTTTAACAAAAAAGATAAAAAATTCGAATCAATAATACAAATGTTTTTTAATGCATATGGTTAGATATATGTATATATTTATTTGTATTACTTAATAATTTAACAATTAATAATGGTTTAATATAATCATAGCATTTCTGTAGAATAACCAGAAAATCTTTGATCTTATAAACTGAGACGTTTCAAATAATTTATCCTTTTGGGGTTGCTCAGACATCTATTGTCTGCAGTCCTTGATGGCTAGCATCTGAGATGGGAAACTGATCAATAATAATAACCTGTGATATGGTGTCTATTTTTAGATTGGCTATTGGGTAGTTTACCTCGATAAACAAAGTTATTGTTAAAGAAACCGGAAATCCACATCCGATGTAGATTGGCTTAAGATTTGTACTTTTGTGCTAAGATTTCTCTGAACCTCTATGCTCTCAGATGACTTTAAGATAAGCTAGGGCTAATTAAAAAATGGGTTGGCTGAAATATGGGTGAAGAAAAATAAACTATATTCCTAAGACATTATGTAAACTGGAAAGCATCTTGATGGAAGATTTTCATTTTTCAAAGAACTTCTGTGAACCCCAGAGATGGAAAAGTACAGCAATTATGTTCCGTGCCCTCAAGGTGAAATTGCTTTTATTTTTATTTTTGTCGCATAGTGCTTGTCACCAACAGAACCAGAGTTGCCATGTTTAAACATAAATTCAGTACAAATACACAGCGTAGAGAAATAAAAAAACGACAACATGAAGTCATTGAGGCATGTAGTAATTCTATAACAACAGAGTCTCGGAGCTTGTGTTTGGGCAATGTCATTTGTTTGCCAATCAGAGTAACTGTTCTGCCAAAAATTAAATCAAAGAGTGCCTTTCTCCCATACTGCCGTATCTCTGCATGGTCCAGGACAATGGAGAGCTCTGGTGCTACTTCAGTGAACTATCAAGAATAAAGAATCCCAGCTACACCTGAAGTAGAATGGAAGTAGATAGTAATTGTTTATTGTTTAAAACACATTTTGGCATGTGGCCTTCATCAGGGTTTCATCAAGTAAGGTAGAAAAAACAGTGCTTATAATTAGGCTAACACATTCAAAATATAAAATCATCCAATGGGAATTAAGGAGAAATACTTTACAGGAAGATAACCAATGGTGTACATATACAGTACATACTTTAAAAACTGACCATACATAGTGCAAGGCATCAATTGGGTGATCAACCACCAATAGGATCCACCAAATAATCAAGTGGAAGTGGGGGTTGGTTATGTTTGGCCAATGATATCTGACTCATATCCCAAGGGAATTTTTCAAAAGTCTACAGCATGTGGAAGAACTAACTGTTTGTTAATCATACATGAAAAACTGGGGTGTTATTTTTTGGCAGTTTTTATGGCTAGCATTCTAGCCAAAACAGACAGCAAATAAATATGTTTTGGCTAGAATGATAGCCATAGAAACTGGCAAAAAATAAGCAGTTTTTTTGGCTAGCACTCTAGCAAACCTGGGTCAAATCATATTATAAACTAGTAAGACTAAAAATATTATATATCTTACCATATTCTGGAACTGGAGTGTTAACTGAGTACACCTCACATTTGATGGTAATCCAAATAACGGTACATACTGTATATTATTTCTGTTTCTTACAAACGTTTGTGCATTTTGTCATAAACCTTTTTCTGTTCTCTGTGTGGAGATAATAGTGATGGTTTGGCATCTCTGCTGAGTCATGACCATACAAAGCATAGTCTCATTCTCAGATGGCAGGCCCTTGGTTTACCGTCTGATAAAAAAACGGTGAAAAGTTGAAAAAACGGTGATAGCTTTACATTTTTCCTTCAGGATTTCTCAAGTATTTCAAGTATTGTTTGTGGCTGTTAGAGCACTCAGTAAGCACCTTCTCCAGCGATGCAAATCCAGAAAGTTCATCCTATGCTGGGAGGCACAGCCAGCATCCTCTTCTCTGCTGCCGTTTATTTTGACCAGCTTGAAATTTGTGCTCAGTTCATATTGGTTAGCAGGAGCACTCCTGGAGAGAATTGCCTCCTAGCGTCCCCTCACACTTTTGCCACCATTACACAGGGTTGGGGACAGAAAATGCCTGATGTGTCAGAAGTTCATAGGGAGGTCAGAACTTGAGAACTGTCAGGAGCTTGCCCAGACTATTATTAGGATGCCACTGTCCCTCTCACACTGACCAGCCCAAGACGTTCCAGCCGTGAGCTGTCATAGCAGAATTAACAAGAATTTTCTTCATTCTTCAAACATTTTGTATTTGCTGGATAGCTACCAAGTTACCTTCTGGTTTAAACTATCATCCGACAATCATTGCAACTGGTGATGTGTAACCAATAGTCACTGTATAGTGTAAGCATGTAGCATGTTGGCACTGAATTATTTTAAACCTTGTTTATTTCATTATCAATTAGAATTTGCCCCTGTTTATGATTTTTTTACCCACCTCTAAATTCAATTCAATTCAATTTTATTTGTATAGCACTTTTTACAGAGCACTGTCACAAAGATGCTTTACAGAAAACAGAAAATATAAAAACACGAAAATACTAATGCACCCACATACCATCTCTTCATTTACAGTATAAACTGTGATTCAGTCATAGCATGCAGTCTGTGCAGTTCCTATATGAGATTAGGCAATGCACCATCCACAAGAAAAAGCTCAATCAGTACAACATCCCTGCAGATTCTTGACAATTTAGCATGCTAAATTTGACAAAATAATCCTCTCTTTTCACCAATATTCAGAGGAAAATGTATCTTTCACATGATTATGCGTTTTGGTTAGTAACATGTTTAGGCGAAAATTCTCACTGATCTTTTAAAATTGTACTAGAAAGTATTTCAAACACATATTTGACCAAGATCTGGATTGAATATTCAATCAGTTTTAGGGTTAAGATTTATTTATTTTTGGCATTGATGCTCTGTAAAGCTCTTCATGATTCACAAAAATTGGCATGGCTGGGAACAATTCTGTATAG
This sequence comes from Aldrovandia affinis, assembly GCA_029706075.1. Classification (NCBI taxonomy): domain Eukaryota; kingdom Metazoa; phylum Chordata; class Actinopteri; order Notacanthiformes; family Halosauridae; genus Aldrovandia; species Aldrovandia affinis. Next base: position 1,093,562 of record JAINUG010000065.1, read on the forward strand.
ATGATGATGGCAGAATGTGAAAATCTTTAGACAGCATATCATAATCACTTGGTGAAAATATCAAATTTCTGACAGTCAATCCTTTGCTCATCTGTTTAACTCTATCTGTTATAAATGTGAATTGAGCACACTAGTGGGAGACCAAGGCCTGTCAAAAGGTTTTACAGTGACAGGCTTTACAGTTTTTAGTGAGACAGCCAAGTCTCATCTTTCATGAAAGACTGTGGGAAGCTGGGGCTAACTACATATGGGTTTGCCACAAACAGAGACATCATTGAATGACAAGAAACTCAAACAACACAAAACCTGTGGATCAACATTTTCTGGTGGCTGCCATACCTGACAAAAATGATTATTTGTTACCACACTCCATAGCTGCTGGGTGCCTGCCTGTGGTATGACATGTACTAATCTTTAAGAACAACATGCCACTAAGAGCTCAAATTTAAGCTGACAGTGATACCCTCTGGGAATGTCAGTCATGAACATTGTGTGAATGTAGTCTAATACAAATAACTGATACTTGACAACAATGTTAGTGAACAGTAAACAATCAAGGAGAAGGAGAATCGGGAACAGATTGTTCTTAATACAGCATCGCCATATGCATAAATGTTCAGGATATTCGTCACCAGAGCACTGACTAATTGTTCTGTACTTGGATTCAATAAAAGTAGAGTCGTCCCTGCAGACAAATAATGCAAATAAATAATTTATGACACACAAAGCCTAATGTACCAACAACCCATTTATAACAAGGGGAAACATGAGTGTAAATTATTACACTGATGTGAAAACAATTTTAAATATATCCATGAGGACATCAATATCATATGAATTCCAGGAGCCTCATTTACACCTTCTGTAATTCCATGTTCGTTATAATGTTGAGGCAAATGATAAATAAGATACATAAATTGTGTATCCTCCCCCTTTCTGAAAACCACATTTTTGCACAATGAATAAATATGTACTAATATATATTGTATAATTCTATATATAGAGCTTTATTCTAAATAAAGCGGGAAAATGTCATGCCTGTTGAGTACATGCAGATGATCTTTACTGTAGGGCTCTTGTCATTTACTGTGTATGGATGTGCCCTTGTGTCTGGGCCCAGGGCCGTCTTTTGGGGGGGGCAACCGGTGTGACCGCACCAGGCCCCGCCCTTCAAGGGGCCCCGCGGTGAGAGGGGAAAAATGTATTTTAATAATATTTTTTATTATTACTATTTAAAACAATATCTCTTAAATATGTAGGCTATGTTTGTGAAGCACACCCAGACATGCAAATACATTTATATAGCCTAAATGGCGTTTTGGCAAGTTGACATTATATGGAAAGTGGCTGCGTCCCAATGCTGCATACGTGCATTTAGTCTGTAGCTACATTATTCTAATTGGCTTGAAGTTGTGTCGGAGAGTCGGGCGGAAAAATGGCAAGCTCAAACAGCAGAGACCGAGACAAATTGATTCTGCTCATTGGGAATTCCCCAGAGAAGATTTTTTAAACAATATTTTCTTGTAATCATGGATAAGGCTCTTGTGTCACTAGCGTCACGATTTGAACAAATGCAAGGTTTCGTAGCTAAGTTTGGGTTTCTATTTGATGTGACCAAACTGGATGAAATGACAGAAGATTACTTGAGAAGGCAGTGTATGGATCTGAGCAATGCTTTGTCTGATGGAGAATCTCATGACATTGACGGCCCGACTACTTCTCCAAGCTCAGAGTATTGCGAGAGATGATCCCTCAAGGAACCAACACTGCACTTCAAGCCCTTCAATGTCTGAAGTCAGTTGAAGGCACGTTCCCAAACACTGAAGTCACATATCGGATTTTATTGACCATCCCAATAACAGTGGCTTCAGGAGAACAAAGCTTTTCCAAATTGAAAACAATAAAAAATTATTTGCGGACAGTCATGTCTCAGGAGCGGCAATATGGACTTGCAATGCCCTCTATCGAGAAAGACGTTACTTCAACCCTCGACGATGTGGATCTTATTGCTGAGTTTGCCGCAATGAAGGACAGAAAGATCACACTGTAGAGAGTCAGCTAGTCAGTCAGATTGGTGAGTTGTTTATGCTTATAAAAATATTTTAATTCAAGGGGCATATATGGATGGTTTGTGTGATGTCGTAGCCTGTAAAACTTTAGCTCATAGTTATCAGAGCCTATATAATAGCGACAATGTAAGCGGTTCACTGTGGCTCAGTTGGTAGAGCACAGTGTTGGCAACGCTTAGGTTGTAGGTTCAACCCCACTGGGGCCACATGTACTGAAAATGTTTCTATTCACTACTGTAAGTCACTTTGGATAAAAGCGTCTGCTAAATGGCTTATATTATTATAATATTATAAGCCTGTGATGGTTTGGCTATTATAAACAATGGTTGCTAAACAGTTGCTAAGTCTATGATGTCATCGCGCTAACAGCTGGGCCCCGCGTAGGTTGACTCGCCCCAGGCCCCGCCCACCCCTTAAGACGGCCCTGTCCAGACCTGTTCCTTTTCAGGGATGAAATGCAAATCCAGATGAATTTACACAAGAAACATCTTCTACTGGCAGGCATGACGTCACTGGGAAGAGCCCTCCATTACTTTGAACTCAGTTTGGTTACCTTATTTTCTTGATGTTCTGGTTCTGGAGAGATTGAGGTTGAGGTTGCACAGGGCAGGTTCCCCCACTTTGAACAGTTGGTCTTGTACTGTGTACTTTGTTGTCAAACTCATTTGCAAGGTTTGGCTGCATGGTCTTTACTTTAGTATCCAACCCCCCTAACTTGTTTTGGTTTGGTTTTGTTGTTTGTGTGTTTGACCCCCCCTTCACTCCCTTTGGCTGTTTTTGTTGTTGCACATTATATTAAAAATATTAATAAGGAAAACAGTTTACTAGCATGTGACCCAAGTCAAGATGCAAGATTGGCTACACTCCCTGTAGCTTTAGCTTTCAAGGGAGTTTGGCCTTGTCTAGATCGAAACATGAGGAAGAAGTTCATGAGAAGCAGGCACAGTTTCTATCATTATTCCAGTGATCCAGGCATTGTGAGGACTGCAATTGGGATGACATCCTTCCTCGACAACACAACACTTCTGGTGTTACAATTAAATTAAAGAGTGATATTTGTACTATTATTCATCAATGTTAGATATAAATTCTGATTATGTTATTAACAAAAAAATCATCAAATAAGTTATGTAGCTATTCTACTTGGTTTAAACATTTTGTCTCTGATCTGATTTGGGAGTTTTGTCAGTGGTGTGCAAATGTAATACCCTGGCATTTCAAAATTGCCAGAAAGTCAACTGTTTGCACATCAAATAGGTGATTGTAATCGGTGCCGAAGTGTTAGAGAGCAAAATGCCTGCTGTAACCATGTTGACCGTATTTTTAAAACAAGGCGCTTTATGAGAGCTACCACATCACACAGCTGAGTTTCTTTCCTGTTCACTCTTGATGCCAGGGGCCTCAGGCCTTCTTTAATCAATGACGAACATTGTGGCAAACTAGACAGGCCGAGTCAGCTGCGAGGACAAACAACATCATGTCCATGTATTTTTAGTTTAAAAACAAGGGTGTTTTGATAAATCATTATAATATTAGAAGCTGTATCCTTTCCCTCAAGGTCAGACAGCTCTTTGAGGAAGGAAAACAGCACATCATAACAGTGAGAATTGGGCAGTCTCTCTCTTTGCTTAAGGCTGATGTCATAACGCAGTACAGGACTCCAGCTTGCCAGCCGATTCAAAATGACAATACACAAAATAAAAACATAATGGACTAGGTGCAGCTCTCACTGCAGGTTCGCTCCCTTTTTGCAGATTCTGTATGATGTACTTCTTAGTTCATTTTCTTTTATTTATCTTTATTGAACCAGGAAGTCCCACTGAAGAAATTATAAATAAATGATAGATAAATCTATATATTTTTTAAGATAGTAGTCCTAAATAAAGTCTGTGTACCTCTGTGAAATGTTGTTAATGATGATGGATTTTTTAATAGTGCTGCCTAAAAAATACATCTTATTTTTTGGTTCCTCCATAATAAAACTATCCACTCTCAGAAATACAAAATTCTGTCTACTCTACAACAAAATGTGTTCCAAATTAATATTTTTCTCATGGGAGTATTTTTCTTGTGGATGCTTGCGGAGTTCAGGCATATTGATCACTAAGAGCTCACTGTAACAGGATGCTTTGAGCTTTAAGGAATTGCTTTTCATTAAATATTAATGAGAGAATACATTTTTCCAGTCACTTGGCAGTATTAAAATGGAGGGCATTCCGATAAGTACCTACGTAACCATTTTCTGTTGAAGGCCATTGGGTTAATTACAAGTGCAACAATTAAAATAAATATTTTTCCCACAATTGAATTGCCTTCATAAATTATATTTTTTTATAAATGATGAGTAGAGCTGGCCTTCATAGGATTTGAGTCACCCTGTCACCCTTAAAAGTATTTTCCCTATATATTTGTATTTAGTGACTAAATTTGTGATTCTCCTCTGTATCACACAATTTTCCAGGCGTTCAGATTGATTGCCTTTTAAGGGGTCAGGGAATAATTTGCCAGTTTATCCCACATCGGCGCCAATGTGTCTATTCTGTTTTTTATTATTCCCTCTGGAAAATGTCCAAGTACTGTGCGACAACCTGTTTGTAAATGCCACTACATAAAATACATATTGATAGCTTGATTGATTGAATCTTTACTCTCTGCCCTTTAAATAAAATATATTAATCGCATACAAAACAACTGACAACTGATTAAAAAAAAAAAATTATAACTCCTCACCATTCCATTATTTAATTAAGTATTCTAATATGTACTGTCCCAATTGCAAACCTGAAATGAAAACAAGATCTGATGCTGAGTATTGAGAATTCTCTATGCAGTCATGACTTATCACCACAGCCTTAATAAAGAAGGTCTACTCATTAGAGGGTTAAGCATCCCGTGCTGGAATCTAATGGAGCTCCAGCTATTTTATGACATCATTAAATCTTAATAGGTGGGGAAGTAAGGTAATTGTGTTTGAAGCCATTATCCAGTGCTATAGTGCCACACAAACAGGGCTCTGTAATCAAAGGCTGATGGCGAGTCTGAGCAAGAGCCCTTTTTATACCACCCGTCTGGTCGTTCTGACCTTTATTGCCCACAGCAGAACAGCAATCTGCTGTAATGCTAACGCATCAAAAAGCAATACTCAATGAAGGGTGTTGGCTGTCTGGAACAAAGTAGTGATCCAAAGCGGAATGGCCAATGGACTGCACTGCACACTGATGTCAACAGTCCAGTTTTTGCCAGGAAGTCCTGTACTTTAATTCAAATTGTGTGTCTGAGCTGTTGTTGAAAAACCTACCAAATTCTGATCGCTATATGGTTACCTTGAACCAGAAATGTAATTAATCTGATTTAAAAAACAAGCATTCATTAAGGGATAATGTACATTACAGGCATTTAGCAGATGCTCTTATCCAGAGCAACTTACACAGTTCTTTACATACAATCCATTTATACAGCTAGATATTTAATGAAGCAATCCAGGTTAAGTACCTTGCTCAAGGGTACAACGGCAGTGCCCCCACCTGGGATCGAACCTGCAACCTGTGCATTACAAGCCCAGTTCCTTAACCATTATGCTAACATTGCCTAACGTACAGGGTGATGTGGAGGGGTCTTAATCACCCTGAATTTTAAAACAAATGACTTGCTCGCTGTGCATTATCCCACTGATACCCCAGCTACTTACTAATGGAAATTATGTTCAATCACTAAATTATGTTTAGAAATATTTAAGTTTACAAATCTTTAAATATTTCCACAGCTAGCTAGCGTATACTAAGTTAGCTACCTAACTCTAAAATTGCATTGAGAAGTGCAGATGAACAGCAAATTGCCCAGATAAGTCTGCTCAATATGTTTAATGTAAATCTTTAGATCACCCTCTCTTGATCAATCACAATGGAGATTTCAACAAAGCGTAACTGAGCTGTGTATTCAGGCGAGGTAATATTAGCAACCCAACAATGGCAGGATCGCTAATGATCCAACAGAGGATGTGCTATTAAAACCTTGTTGTGAGATTGCTCAAAGTGAAGTGGTTGACTAAGATGTAATGTGAGTGCTCATTCACCAGCCTAAGACAGTCATTATCATTTTGCTGAGATAGAGCTGGTGGTATACTAATGCTACTAGGCTATGAGTGCTAAGCAATGGGCAGTGGAGGAATGATACCACAGCACACATTCAGATTTTTTTCAGTTGGATATCTAAAAGTGAATTATCAATCTCTTTTTGGGTACCGGATGGACAACACCAAAGAAGAAACAGATTTATGACTGAAATGTGTCCCAACAATCAAGCACCTATTAGACCGCCATTGTCAACAGCTATTGGCACTCCAGCATTTCGCAAATCGGCTCTACAGTCGACCATTCACCAGCTATTTTGCTTTCTCTTAATATCTGATCCTCACCCTGTTTGCTGTTTGCTAGCTGTAGAGAGGATTTGCACACACGCTAGCGGACTGACTGCTAGTGGGCCACTGTATGCTTGCTAGCCAGGAGCCTTCTCTTGCGTTATTGTCAGCTTGTCTGACTTATAGATTATTATAATAGGAAGATATTCACTCAGGCCTCTTGTCAATAGAATGATCAACTGTCCATGTCCTTGTGGACTTAAAGTCATCTCCAAGGGAGGCTGAATAAAACCCCCTCCTGCTTAGCTAAAGTTGTTTGGTTGGAGTTAGTGGGATAAACAGCAGGCAGATGATTTGATTCACCAAATGCAGTTTAATGATGAATGGGCTCCTGTTGGGGAAAGAGCCTTTTTCAGTGAGATTGAGTCATTTAACGTTACACTCCTCAAAGTAGCAATTGTTTTCTCACCCCCTCCAATTGCAGAACACTCAACAGGAATTGAGTAAGTTAAAACGTCTAGAAGAGTGGGTGATTTATACAATTTACTTACACTAGAGAGTAAAATGGTGGTTCAAATGGTACATGCTACATTTAAATGTTTTTGAACACTTTTGCTGAGGCTTTTAATAAAGAATGTATATTGAAGTAATGTGATGCAATAATTGTGCACATGCAGAGCATGTCATGAACATTAAAGCAGCGTGAAACATTAAACAGTGTTGTGCCGGACAAAATTGCCAATAAGTGTGTGTCTGGGTGTCGGTTAGGAAATAGAGCCTTAGAGTTGAGTTGTAACAGCCATGGAGCATACTGTCCACATTAGTGTTCTACTTTATTTAAGTGTGTCATGAGGGTGGTACATCTTTTTACCTCTTTTTAAATGACGTCCCATGTCCAAACTAGGCTTCGAGTCTGGCATTTTACCAGCACTCTCTGGTAAAGCCACTATTGCCTGATTCAACTGGTAACGCCCATGCTGAGTATATCATTATTTTTATTTTTATTATTTTAGTGTATAATAATTTTTTCCATTTTCTCAGAGTTTTCAAGAAGGCAAGTCCAAATGGCAAGGTAAGTTCTTTTTTAATTGAATTATCAGTGTGTGTGTGTGTGTGTGTGTGTGTGTGTGTGTGTGTGTGTGCACGTGATATTGTGTAGGAGAATCTTCACAATGTTGCCATAATGCAAACCGAGAGAATCTTCCATCAGTCCAAATTTGCCCATTTTGTTAGTAAAATGACAGAATGTCCAAAGGCTGAGGACTTTAATAGTGGATGCTCTGTATTTTTCTATTTGTCAAACCTGCAAATCATTTGCAAATGTAAAACCTGAAGCTGGTGCATGGCACATTTATTGTATTTATTTATTTTAGATATTTTAGCAGACGCCCTTTTCTGGAGCGACTTGCAGTTTACATTTATTGTCATACAATCCATTTATACAGCCATATATTTACTAAAGCAGGTGAAGGGCAGTTCCTCACCTGGGAATTTTAAACCTGCACCTTGCAAGTTACAAGCCGAGTGCCCTAACCCTAATACTATACTACCACCCTATAGAATAGGATAAATAAATAATGTTTAAATAGGTTCAGATCAAAAATACCCTATATATAGCAGTAGAAATAACACAGACACAATATTATGTTAAATGCTTGAACAATTGACTGAACCTCTTGACATTTTACACATTTCATTAGTATCTTCCTGGAGGACATTGCACATAGAACAGTAAGATATCTTTATGCCTCTATTGGCATCAGTCTCAAGCCATACATTATGTATGAGCACAGGTCCACAATGGGGTTTCTTATATGACATGGTAATCAATAAGCATGATAAACAAATATAGCTTAATTATATTCATGTAAATAAATGCACGCTTCTCCAAAAGAATTTTATTTAGTAATATTTTGTCATGTTGAAAACACAAATTTTCTCCTTCCAGGATCTTTCTGAATCAATCAAAAATATTGACACCATCAGTTCTCTCTTCCAAAAAATCAGTCGGGACTAATGATGAAATTCTAGAGATGACCCAGGCATTTCCCAGAAATATTGTTAAGTAACAAGGGTAGAAGAGGGAGCAATCTTGTGGAGAATAGGAAACAGTTGAGTCATCTCCAGGATCTGTTTAGCCAGTTTTCCCAAGAGCTGGAATGTAGGCACTTAGTTTTTTCACTGAAGCTAACAGGACATTTCAGTTTTGTTACATTGTGGCTCAAGTAGTGAGACATGCCATAATATTCTGTGAAAGCCAAACTCCTTCCCTGATCATCCACACATGACTTTTGACCATTTGTTCCACAAGCTGTTAATCTCTGAATGGTCTGCGCCACTACATCAGAACAATATGACATCCCATTCACCAGGAATGAGACCTTGTTAAGATTCATCATAGACACTGTATGTCAAATGGTCTTGCACAGGCTAACCACCGTGTGTAGAGGCCCCATTTTATTCATTGTATATAATATATTACAATTGCATAATTTCAGTGGTGTTTCCTTAAAAAACTAAGTTTTTTGTAAAATAGCCACGTTGTTGGAATGTATTATTTATCTATGTTTTTTGGTCATTAACCTGCAATGACATATTTTTATAGCTAACGGTCTATCTTGGGAAGAGGGACTTTGTCGACCATGTGGATCTTGTGGAACCTGTTGGTAAGCTAGCTCTAATGTCAGGCAACCACAACCAAATAAAGCTCTCTTGCTACAAGTTTAACCATTCCTATTTTAAGGTATCTGTACATACTAAAGCATTTTTCCTGTTCGATGGCATCATTGTCACGGTCATATTAAATTGAAATATTAAATTGAAATATTTATTTAATTGTTAACTATGTAACTGTTGTGTGAAAACAGTGTTGTAGGCAAAACTACTAATATACGGTTTAAAATATAATAATAAACAAAGCTAATCTTTGTTTACAAAACAATTTCATCAATCCAGTTGCTTACCTGGAAGACTCAGATGCCTATTAATTGAATAAATTAAGGTTATTAATTCCAAAAGGTGAATTTTTTTTAATTTAGGGGAAGCATTGAGAGGGAAACCTGAGAAGGAACATAACCCACTCTTTTCTTTGCCTTCCAGATGGTGTGGTATTGATCGATCCAGAGTATTTGAAGGAAAGAAAAGGTGAGGGAAAAAGTTTTGGATTTAAGCCAACATCTTTGTGTAAAATTGAATATCATGTTTTTAAAATGGAATACAGATTGTTTACGCAATCAAATCCTGCTGGTAATCTAATAAACCTTTATTACTAACTTTTATCATTGGCCCCCAATTTCTTTTTTAATTTAAGCAGTTGAAAATGTCCATCCATAATAACCAATTACACTACGCACCAGGCCCGGTTCCAGAACAAAAGCACTAAGAATGCATCTGAAATGAGTGGGGATGCACTAGTAGCTAGCTGCAGTGCACACTGTGCTGGCTGGCGCTGTCTGCCTCTGTGTTTTTGGCTGTGGTGGCGGTGGTGTTGCTGGTGCTCGGCTTCTGCTGCAACCATTTGAGAATATCCATTATATTGTTGTAGCTAGCTACGTTAGCTACGCCTAGCTAACCATTTGCCGGTAAGTCAAAATTCTTTGTAACACCAAACAAATGTCATGTGACAATGCACGTCAGAGGCAAGATCAAAGAATGCTGCCTGCTGTGTGTGTTATGAGCTTGGAAGGACGTGCATGTGTGACTACTGCAAGAGTGAGGTCTTGTAATACCAGACTACGCCACCTTGGGACTGTTACCCAAATAAATAACCTTAGCTTTATCACCTTAAAAGACAAGAAGGTTTTCCCCAACACATAGGTAAGTATTCAATTTAAAGACAGAGACGTGAAATTCAACTCAATTGATAATTTTATTTAAAACATTAAATAAAGCACCAAGATAGAGATGGGAAGGAAAGTTAAAACAGCAATTTTATTAATACACAGACAGTAGGTATTATCCAGGTTAAGAATAATAACTATATAAGTACTGCTGGCTGCCACCAGAGACAATAACCATAAAACCAGAGGGCGGCGGGCCAACTGCAGGGGGGCTCTACCTTCATTAAGGGACCGACCGTTTCACCACCACGCGTGCTCATGCTCCAGGTATCACACACACACACACATACATACACGCACATGCCACAAGCACTGCAAAAGAGTGAAAAATGTGTCATGTACTTAATTAGCACTACAACAAATGACAACATGCAGTGTGAGGGACAGGGACCACTGTCCTGGAGAACGCCCCACCCACGAGTACAGCCACAACCGCTCCAAACAAATCTACAAACCAGAAAAGAAACCAAAAGATTGAATCAGGTTAAATAGAAAACACTGGGGCAATCAGCAACGTACACAAATTGCCCAGCCAAAGCCCATTGAAGCAGGCATATACATATATGTTAAAAGCCTCAACACTAAAGCCAGTAGCCTGATGTTTACAGCAGCTGAGGCTGCTCCCATTCTAACAGCACATGCTATAACTTCCCAGCTAAGGCAAAACTAATGATATTCAAATAACAGTTTAAGAGAACTTAGCATTACATCGTCAGTAGCGACAATTCGTTCAGCACTGGATACCCCAACACAAACCTCTCAGGTGCAGGCACCGAACAGGCCTACGGTGGCTGCATAATTCAAAATGTATAAATGGGACATTTATTTCTACTGGTTACACATGCATATGAGTAATGCACAGAACATTTGTAGTGCTTTTCAAAAGTTTATTACAATATTCAAAATATTAATCTGATTAATTAATGCACCCTTTTGCACCCTCGTAGAACTGGGCTAGCTATGCACCCCGTTGTCATCGCTACAGACTAGAGAACTAGCAGAAGCTGCGTGATACACTGTACTGTAGTCTACAGTGGCCCATCTAGCATGCATATGTGCATACCACTGACTTATAAATAATGTATAGCTAGCCTAAAGTGAAAATTGTCAAATGTTACGACAGTGATTTAAAAAAATATATTATTTGTTTCTGATTTTGGTAGCCAGATTTTTTACACTCGCTATTTTCAAGTCAATCCCCCCCTCGTTATGTGAGTTTGCTGCCGTTTCCATGACCAAAGTTCTAGTACAGTGTACAATACCGACTGGTTGGAGAGCTGCTCGTAAGTCCACGCGGTCGTTAAACAGGTAGGTCGTTAAGTGAGGAGTACCTGTATGCCATTTAGCAGATGGTTTTATCCAAAGCGATGTACAGTAGGGAATACATACATTTTGTAGACATGTGGTCCCAGCGGGAATTGAACCCACAACCTAAGTGTTGCCAACGCCGTGCTCTACCAACTGAGCCACACAGAACCACTCATCATTCCAAAAGTCAAATTTCCATAAAATGTGCAGGTGCAATTATTTTTTAAACACACAGGACAGTCCCGTATTTAAATAAAACAATAATATTATGAAAATGGTCCCCTTACTAAATCATAATCCCTCCCCCCCAGCTCAACAATGGCATCAACCCCCGGCCCCTCCACTGAGCTATCAAATAACAGCCCCTCCACCCCAGTCAACAAACTTTGCTCCAGCTTTCTCTCACTTTGTTATTTGGATCATTCTTTTCCCATCTTGCAGTATACCGCAAAATCATCCTGCTTGTCCTGCATTTGAATTTTAATCCGGTCACCCTAACACACACACACACACACACACAAGCATATTGTATTAATGTCAATAAAAATGTATTGGGTTTTCATGAAAAATGTGAATTCAATTTATGGTGGTATTCTTACCCTTATGTCTTTCACCCACAGTTTTTGTGACGCTGACATGCGCCTTCCGTTATGGACGAGAGGACCTCGATGTTTTGGGATTGACATTTCGAAAGGACCTCTTTGTGGCCAACATCCAGGCCTTCCCACCCTTGGCTGAAGAAAAAAAGCCCCTAACCCGTCTCCAAGAGCGCCTGATTAAAAAGCTTGGGGAACATGCATACCCTTTCACCTTCGAAGTAAAAATCCAATTTTTCATCATTTTGTTTTAAGGCATTGGTTATCTTCTATCTATCGTTTGCTTCTCTGTTCAACTAACACATGTAGATATCTTTCTTCAATCTGTTGGTGAAAGCAAAGTGCAGAGTGGTTTTGTGTTTGAAACATAATAAATGCCATTCAAAATACCATGTTGATCCATTTAAACCTAATAGGCTGTTCATGTATACTGTATAGTTCTGCACTGAACGTTGAGGGATACCTATGGTTTCTTGGTGGTTAGCATCTCTAGTATATAAAAAGTATTGTGTCTACAATTCTTTACCATTATATAGGTGGTGTGTGTGACTTGTTTTATATAATTAATTTATGAGGCAAAATACCATATACATAAAGTGAAATTTATGGAATGCAATATAAAATGTAGTTTGTTTATGATCAAGTTTAGCATACATATGAACATCATCCTACAATTTAAAAAGAATGAAACTATTTAAAAATGTGACATTGTGAAAGAGTTAATTTTCCTTTTTTGTAAAGGCTATGAAAAGGGAAAACAACACACTGAATATGTAAAAAGTTTATTTATTTATGTATGTGTTTTTATTGAAAAAATCCATTTGCACTTATTTGTGTGCATTATTATCATTGCAATCATATATTATTTCATTTGTTTCATTTAAAAAACAAATGTCTACAATTAAAGGTATTCTATTTAGTGTGTTATTTGGATTAAAAAATATTCAACCTCTTTTCTCAGATTCCTCCCAATCTTCCCTGCTCAGTAACCTTACAACCAGGCCCAGAGGACACAGGCAAGGTGAGCTGAATGATCAAACCTAAAATCCTGCGGTGCTCTAAGGTCAATTTTGCACTCATATCCCATATAGTTGACAAATCGGGTTTCTGTATATCCAATGTATGTGGCTGTTTGTATGTATCCCATGTGGCTGTCTGTTCACACTCGATTCATAATGTGTTGTATATCTGATTCCATGTGTTTAGACTAGGATCACATTTCTCCGAGTTGCATTTCTCAGTGTTCCATCCGACCCACTCTACAACAATTCAATTCAATTCAATTTTATTTGTATAGCGTTTTTACAGAGCACTGTTCCAAAGATGCTTTACAGAAAACAGAATATATAAAAACAAGAAAATACCAGGCCTGAACCCCCAAAAAGCCAGAATGTGAGACAAAATCTTCCCAGTGGGAAGAGAAAAACACTCCAACAGTGGCAAGAAAGAACTCCGCAGTTGGAAGAAATCTCAGGAGGAATCTGTCTTGGAGGGGGAGCTATCCTCTCCTGGTTGACCCGGGTATCAGTAGTGGTAGATAGGCTTAATGTCCTTAGAAGGTGAGAGGAGAAGATGCAAAGAAAATAAATAATGGTGAAGGTGAGAGGGGTCAGAAGGGTGGGAGAATTCATCCAGGCCTCCAGTCTGCATAATGGTCTGGACAGGAACCGAGAGAGGGTTGGTACTGGAGCATTCTGTAATCTCAGGGCGATGGAAGGGGCAGATGCCCCTGGGAAGAGAACAGAAAAGTTGATAGTTTAGTAGTCAGTATAATATAATGTTATGATCAAAAGTCCTCAAATGTTAATCGCGTCCTCAAACGTTCATTGTGTACCAAGCAAGACAACAAACTTTTGAAACATATGTTTGATCAGTCCATCACTGGTAAGTTAATTAACTTAGTTAGTTAGTTAGTTATTGCTTGGTACGCAATTAATGTTTGAGGATGCGATTAATGTTTAAGGACGCAAATGCATACTGGTGTACCACTTATGTGCACCCCTGGTTATGTAGGTACATGGAGAGGATAGTGTAACATGGGACAGCCCCAGCAGTCTATGCTATGGCAGCATGTCTGAATGATAAAGAGAAGTGGCAGAAAGGTGGTTTATGAACCATGAATTCTGTACATCTATCCAATTGTCATCACCACCGCCTACTTGCTCAACACTTCTTGTATATGTATCCCTGCCTACTCATCTAATAAAATAAATAAATAATACATTTAAAAAATTTAAATTAAAAAAATTACTAACCTTTTCCTTCCCAGTGTTACAGGTATGGCCTACAACGACGTCTATCGCTGTATTACTGCAAAAAATCCATAAACTGCTTGTGCATGGAAACTTAACTAGATAGTTAGCAAGAAGCTGTGTATGTCTTATAAATCTAATATTGAAGGGATTCCTCTCCAAATTCATTTTTGTTTTGTTTTATGCTTTCCCTAATGTATGCTCTACCTTACCAATCTAAACACAGCACAATTCAATTTTTGCAGACTTCATAATTGAGTGCTGCTGTAAATATACAGCCTGCATTCATGTGTTATTGCTGTTATTTGAATAACTCTATCAGTCCCAGGCTTGGGGTCAGTTACCTTTTAAATCAGTTGATTGAGGAAAGTCATTGATATTCAACTCATGAACTGAGAAATGTTTATCAGTTTTTTCAATTAATTAATTTAATTTCAATTCATTTCTTGAATTGACTGATTTGAAATAGAATTAAACCCAACTCAGAAACCGTCACTGTGACTTGCAAAATAAAGGCAACACTTGAGTAAATGAAAATATCTTTTAAATGGGTGCAGTGCCGTAATTGTGTATCGGGAGGTGCCAAGGCAGGTACTGGTGGGTAGGCCTGTCCCTCCCCTTTCCAATGAGCCCTCAGCTGGGACTCTGCTAGCTCGGGCCAGGGTCATTTGAGTGTCCTCCCCAGGCTACCTCCCCACAAAGTGTTGCCTATTTTTTGGTAGTTACCTGTACCTCTTTGTGAAAAAAGTGTACACTTATTTGATGGTACCATCACATATGCACTCTGCTATTGTCTTTCTTAAGGCCTGTGGTGTTGACTTCGAAGTGAAGGCTTTCTGTGCTGAGAATGTTGAAGAAAAAATCCACAAAAGGTCAGTTATGCAACGATGCTCTAGATAAAACTAACATGTTATTGTGGGGAAACAGTGGAGCTGGTGCTTGACAGTATTGGTGGCAACGTGAAAACGTGATTCAATAGTCAAGGCAAACCATACATTTCAAACTGAGAAACAATTGCAATCTTCTATGAATTTATTCCATGTGAGTTGTTGCTGCATTAGTTAGCTTGTCCTCATACATATACTCTCAGTTCATGTTTTATTTCTCAATATCATGATTCAACATCTTTGTCTGTAATCCAGAACATGCCACATGCTTTTCCCTTGGCAAGATCACACAAAGTTTGTATATTAAGCAGTGCTTACAGCCATACCACTCTGAACATGCCCGATCTTGTCTGATCTCGGAAGCTAAGCAGCATCGGGCCTGGTTAGTACTTGAATGAGAGACCGCCTGGGAATACCAGGTGCTGTAAGCTTAGAGCCCTGCAATGGATTGGCGACCTGTCCCGGGTGTATTCCTGCCTTTCGCCCAATGCATGCTGGGATAGGCTCCAGCAGCCCTGCGACCCTGACCAGGAATAAATGTGTTAAATAATGAATTAATGAATTAATGAATATTAAGCGGTTGTACTTACTGTGACATCACCTTTCTCCAGTGTTTATTTTTCACATAAACACAGGCACACCCACATATTAAATATTGGGGGACATAATGAAAGGGATATATTTTATATATACAAATTATTGTGGGGGACATGTCTCCCCCACTTGTTATGCCTACAATATGTAATGAACCCTCAAGATGTTTGACAAAATATTCCTCTGTTCACGGTCTAATTTCAGTTGGGTGACCAATTCTTTGACTAGCTTACCACTTCTTTTCAGCTGTAGTCAAAAAGAAAATCATATTTAAAAAGTAATAATAATGGTAAATTCTGTTGCTTCTACATGATATCATGCGATGGGAGGATATATTTAATTTCACGTTTCATATATAGACACTCAGAGGCACTATAGGTTGCAAAAATACTTATAAAAAGTATTTTTTACAATACTACACTATCTGCTTGTTCATCTATTTTCTTATTATTTTCAATTGGTGTTGTTCACAATTATGGCCTTGTAAGTCACTTTGAACAAAACTGTCTGCCAAATTAATAAATACAGGTAACAACTAAAATAAAGGAAACACTTGAGTAAATTAAGGGTTCTGGTAGTTCTGTTATGGTGTGGAGTGCATTTTCCTGGCATAGTGTAGGTCCACTCAACCCCTTAGAGAGCAACGTGCTCGATGCAACATCCCGATGGGATGGGAGTGGTCTCTCCCAGGATGACAATGCCCCCATCCACAGGGCACTGAATGGTCACTGAATGGTTTAATGAGCATGTAAATGATGTAAACCATATACCATGGCCATCTTAGTCACCAGATCTCAACCCAATTGAACACTTATGGAAATTCTGGAGCAACACCTGAGACAGTGTTTTCCACCACTATCAACAAAACACCAAATTATGGAATTTATTTTGGAAGAATGGTGTTGCATCCCTCCAATAGAGTTCCAGAAACTTGTACAATCTACAACAAGCCGCATAGAAGCTGTTCTAGTTATGTTGGTGTTTCCTTTATTTTGGCAGTTACCTGTATAACCTGCTTGATTCTCAATTCTAATATATTGTTCATGTAAAATATACTGTATATACAATTACATTGCTTTTATACATCCCAATTCAGTTCCCTTGTATAGTGAGTATTCATTAAGACAGGATCCTAAAGAGGTGTACAGTACTGTAGGCCAGAAGTTATTAAACCATACTATCTGTATTGTGTGATGACATGCCTTGACTTTTTTTGTTTACCATGCAGGAATTCAGTGCGTCTCGTAATTAGAAAAGTCCAGTATGCCCCAGAGAAGCCAGGCCCCCAGCCAATGGCAGAAACCACAAGGCAGTTCCTCATGTCTGACAAACCTCTGCATCTCGAGGCCTCACTGGACAAAGAGGTGAAAGCCCAGGCCTGGTCTTCAGCTTCATGCAAAACATCACGTCCCACACATATTGGTTAAAAATGAATGGTGGCAATGTAGTAATGTAATGTTTAAGGAACTAGGATTGTAACTCAAGAGGTTGTGGGTTTGATTCGCAGGTGGGGCACTGCTGTTGTAGCCCTGAGCAAGGTATTTAACCTGAATTGTTTCTGTAAATATCCAGCTGTATTCACAGATTGTGATAGACTCAGTGTCCTGTTGAGTGTAGAATGGATCATTTTTAATGCAAAGACAAAATCCTCAAAGGGTTACAGAGTCAGAGTAATAAAATACAAGAGAGATCAAAGAGAAGTTATTAAGTTATTAAGGAGCTTAGTTGGGCTGGAAATGAGAATATCGTTTGCACACAAACAGATCCGCTAAGGTCTGGACTGGCAAGGGCCAACTTCAGGGTGTTTGCCAGTGCCTGATGGAAGATGTTTGGGGAATTGTGGAACTCTTGGGGTAGTCTGAACTCCAGGTGTATTATGTAGTATGTACTCCCAACAGTAAAAGCAATCTTGAGATTCTTCGGCGAGCAGTAAGGTCCAAAACCATTTGCAATATCCAGTGCAGTAAATAAATAATTATTTCTTCCCACATCAATCAAGATGGTGGCTGGATTTGACACTATAGCATATGCTTTTGGTGCCATGGAGTTCAGTTCAGTAATATTAATGTTCAATCTCCAGGAACCATCTGGTTTATTTACTGGCTAAACAGGTAACTTAGTGGTTTATTAGGCAGGCCTTACAATGCAAAGTTAGGAAACAATCTCTCGTACAGCTTGGGTTGCTTCCAAGGTCAAAGGGTATTGCTTCCTTAGTCAATGGGCCGGGCCTTCGACATGAATTGAGTCCGTTTTGCCTCTTCCACAATCCAACTTATCTTTTGCCCAGACCTTGGGAAAACAAGAGCACACCCATCCAAAGGGACCAAGGCTCCAAAGTAGTGAGTGTGTGGATGTTGATGCACTCGCAACAGGTGTGGAACCGGAAAAAGGAATGGTGTGTTTCCCGTTAAGAATCATACAATCCTGGGTCAATAACGATTTCAAGAATTTTCATATTGCCTAAAAGAGTTCCAACATTATTGGGGAAACCCAGAACTGTACATAGTCTGGAGGTAATTCAGGAGCCAATTACAGGGGAACAGGTTATGATAAAGTAACATAACTGGTGCCATTCAGACCTTGAGCTTCAATGCTTTTGTCTGTTATAAGTGGACGATCCGGGTCTTTGATTGATGCTGACGCCCCCGTGCCAATCAATACAGTGCATTGTCGACCTCCTAGCAGTGCTTGAAAACATGGTTGTGGGTCGTCATGATCAATGCGGAGGTCACTATTTCCTATTGGGAAGAGATGGATGAAAAGAGCTCTTCAGGCTTTTAGTTTCCTCAGGATTAAATCCAGTCGTTCCAGGTACTGATTGATGACCGGAGCCCTGTTCCTCGAGGTCAGCCCCCCCTTCGCAGTCCTTGTAGCCATGACCCACTTTTCCACACTCCCATTGCACCACTATAGTTATGGAAGATTTCCCGAAACCTGATGGGAAGTAAGGATTATGAGGCATTGCACCTTGCATGTTCGTAATGGACACTCTTCTATTCCGAGATTAAGATATCTCACAGTGGTGGAGAGTTTTCCCCAAAACTCAGCATTTCATTTGAGGCAAACCTGATCTCACATGGGCTCTTTCTTGAATGGCCATCGTCTACACCCCATTCCTCCCAGCTCCTCCTACTTCACTGTTAGATAGTCCTGAGCCTCCATACTGAACAGGTGCCACAACTATTGAGCCAATCTGCTTGGGAGTGGGCGGAGCAACTGCAGGGGCGGCAGACACATATGGGGTTGGCACTTGTACTTCTTTCTCAACTCCCAGTCCTCTCTGAGCTTTCAATGTCTCTAGTCTCTTAAATAGAGCCCTCTTTGGGGCCCTCTTCGGGGCTCAACCCTCCTTTTGGCTTGTCCATGTCCGATGCATATTTTCTTAGAGGGTGGCAACACATTTAGCCACTTCTGTGACACTGGGAGAAGTGGAGGGAGGAATAGAGAGGGCAGCGCCTCCCTTTTGGCTGCTGTCAGGTGCTCCTGTTCCCTCCCACAGCCCGGAGAGGACTACAGGACCTTGGACAGCAGCGGCCTCATCTACAAGCAGGCTCACCTGAGGTTAATGAGCAATCAACTCAGCTGTGAGCCATTGCCTTCCTTAGGCCATTATAAAAGCACAGCCTGCCATGCCTGAGGGAGTTTTTGGGGCATGGAGGAAGAGGTGCTGGGTTTTGTTGCGGTTTTCCCTCTTGTGAATAGTTTTTGATTTAACTTTGTTTTCAGATTTAGTTGTATTTGTGTGTAAAGAGGTAATAAATTGGCCATTGCCCTATTTACAATACATGGGATCAACTGAAACAACTAGTCTCTTTCCTCTACCCCCATAAACAGAGATGGGAGATATGCAATTCCTACCATAAAATAGGATCTTTAAAGACAAATCAAGGAAAACCTTATGTTACCCACATACCTTAACAAGGTGGATAGAGCTGTCTACGCCTCAGTGTCCGGTTGAGTGTAGAATAAATTATATATTATCAGAGTCAGAGTCAGAGTAACGAAGTACAATAGAGTAACAAAATAAAAAATACAAAATCTCCTCATTTTCCTGCTTAACCTGTCCAGAACAATACCGTGCAGCTATTTGTAAAGTCTGTATATAGGAGTAGTGTCTCTCCAAGCTATACATTGTGCACCCTTATTTGATTGGTTAAAATGTGTTAACTCTTGTTTTACATTCTCATCTCATATGCGTGTATGCTCAGATGTTCAGACTCAAAGTGGAGACGCCTTGTTACAACAGAATATTTTTCCTCGGCCCCTTTTCTAAGAATTGAATAAGACTGTCTGTGGATGACAAATTACATTTGTGCAGTTCTGGCAGGGTCAGAATAAGACCCCATCATGTAGCCTATTACAATAACAGGAAACATCTGCACATCTGGATAAGCACATCTGGATAAACACTTAGAGGAACAGGATATTCTTTTCCAAATAAGGATAAATAATGTAACAATTGTAAAGAGAGATAATATATTATATATTTGTGTGATCTGCCAGTCTCTCAGATTGTATGATAAAAAATATAACACAAATAAATGAAAGCTGAGTAAGTCGCTGTGTATAAGAGCATCTACTAACTGCCTAAATGTAAATGTAGAAACACTATTGAATTGCTGTGGAATTTCACAAGAAATGGTCTGCTTCCTCCAGCAGAAGCAAGGAAAACAAGGTGGGCTCTGTGGATCTTGGCCTGTAACCAGGCAGAAGAAGCACACATGACTAATGTTCAGATGTGCTTCTGGCTCAAATTTGGTTAGTGTGCCCAATTATTTTTGGTTAACCGTTAAAATGGTAACATTTGATCATTAATTAAATTTGATCCACATGCAAAATCAACTAACTGCATTTTGTATGATATAAAAGTGCGTCACAGTTGGCATACGATCCATCCTAATGTACGCTAATGGACGGTTAGCTTTGCTATATCCAATAAAACATTCTACAAATAATCATACATAATGTTAAAATAGAATTTGTATTCCTTATTTAAACCAGACAATTGAGGTTTATTTTTATAATAACAATGGCATTTTTTCCATTGTTTTCTGGGGTTGTCTGGGGCTCTGATGTGTTGAGCAGCTACCGGGAGTAGCACCTCGACACTGGTTTGTTGTGGGTGCTTATTTTTGATGTGATTGAGCGCAGCTCTAGTGCCGCTGTATGAAAATGCTGTGTATGAGTTATATGGCAAGTTTGCATTGAACCTTTGTCCCTTATTTCCTCATAAAAATCACAGATGAGACTTATTTTCTTTCTCTCCGGGCAAGACATTCTGTGAAGGCACTCAATCCGATTTAGAGAAATGCACATGTTGCGTCACCATGTATCGGCATGGCCATTTCGAGTAAAAACATTCCCCCTCCCCAGCTTATAGTGAATACAGTTGTATTTATTTTTAACATTTGCAAATAATTAGTAGGGAAAAGGTATTTTACAATAAGCAATTTTATTATATTTTTGTTAATACATTTAACTGTAAATGTCTGTGTATGCTGCCGTAACATGATTGAAAGGATGACAATGCCTGTAGAGTGTTATTGATCAATCATTATTTATTCCCCACCTTGTCTTGTAGATTTACTACCATGGAGAGCCAATCAATGTAAATGTTCATGTCACCAACAACACAAATAAGACTGTGAAAAAGATGAAAATCTCAGGTGACTATTTCAATACAGCTTGTTTACTAGACATTTTCATATACCCTTGTATTTATTTAAAATTGAAAAGCTGTATTTTGTGTGTCCATACAGTGCGTCAATATGCGGATATCTGCCTTTTTAACACAGCACAGTACAAGTGCCCTGTTGCAACAGAAGAATCTGAGTAAGTATTTGGTGTGTGTGAGCTGTACACCAAAATACTATATTCTGAAAGTGTACAAGTAACTGGCTTGTGAGCCCTAAATATGTTTAAAGATGTATATAAAGTTTATTAAAGGTTGTTCTGCAGTGAGGTATGTTTTTTTCTTTGTGTGGTCATGATTCATTTGTTTTAATGTGATGTAATATATGAATTATGAGCCCTTTGATTTGAATGATTTGTTTTCTAAGATATTCAAAATCTTTGATCTTAAATCTCAAAATATATAGAATCTCGTCACAGATATATTGCTTACAACATACCCACATCTTTGCAACAAGAATCAACACAGAGGGGCCCCGAGTGGTGCACCCGGTCAAAGTGCAGGTTGGCCAGTTCAGTTGTGGCCCTGGCTGGGAGTTCCATCGGCTGCCCGCCCCCAAAGGGAAGGGAAGCTGACAAGAGCTTGCCGCGTGCAAGCGCTCTCCTGTGTCCGCGTTGCGGCTGCCGGCTTGGCGGTTCGCTGTCTTTGTCAGTGCTGGTTCTGGAGTTATGGCAGAAAACTTGCAGTACAAGAGGGTGGGGGTTAGTTGAACTAGAAGAGGGTACAACTCGCAACCAAATTGGGAGGACAGAATCAGAAAAAAAAAAAAAAAAATGTATAATCAGAGCAGACTGGGAGGACTTGATCATACCAAAATATGTTACACATTCAGTCTTTGAACTCATTGAATTTTTTGTGAACTCTTTGTACAGTCAAATTACTTTGAAGACATGATTGTAAAAAATGTTTTTAATATTTTTTTTCTGTTGTAGTGATGTAGTTGCTCCTAGTGCCACATTTTGCAAAGTATACACCCTTACTCCTTTCCTCGCTAACAATCGTGAGAAACGGGGTTTGGCTTTGGATGGAAAACTTAAACATGAGGACACGAACTTGGCCTCCAGTACATTGTGAGTACATGAGTGTTCCGCAGCTGAACTTTGACCTTAGAAAGTGCTCTGTAAAAAATGGTGTCCTGTTTCTAGGATTACATTTAAGAAGTGACCTTTTGTAAATTAATTTGCTGAATATTCACTGTACTTTTTATAGGTTAAGAGAAGGAGCCAATAAAGAGATCCTGGGCATTATCGTCTCCTACAAAGTTAAAGTGAAGCTGGTCGTGTCACGGGGCGGGTATGAATTTTAAATATATTCTTGAAATTATAAGCATAAGACATTTTAAATTTGGTATGAAATTGTAGAATAAGATAAAAAGCCATTGATATCATTCAAAGGACTCTTACCTTGAGGTATCTATCTTGGATATTTAAATCCAAGAGCCACATCTACATTCTTACAACAATCTTACTAAAAACAGAAATTAAACTTTAGATTTTTGGGCCAACACCACATTTGTATATAAAAATATTTTGAATATTATGATTTTATTTGTAGCTGTCTTGCTAATAGTGCAGGTTACATTGGGAAGAGTATAACCCTAAACATTACTACTAAATTATAACTACTGAGCCCCCCAATAGATTTTAACTGTATTTTAATGAAGCAATAACTTTAAAAATAATCTACGGTTGCACTTATTAAGTAATTTACATCTTCTTGTGTTGTTTTGTTTCATGAATTGCTATATTGCTGTGTAAAGTGGATGTTTATATTTTTTATACGTACCTTTCTTTTTCTGTTTTTTTTGGGGACAGGTGTTGGAAATTGCACCTAATGCAATACATCTGATCATGTAATGTTTTTAACATTGTCACAATGCTTTTTGCTATGTCAAAACATTAAACTAATTTAATTTAATTTAATGAAAACAATAAAATAATTACATTTAATTAAATCCTTATGCACTTTGAGCTTAAATAAACTTAAAATCAAGTGCTGCCAGAGCGGTGTTCTGTAAGAGCCGTCTGTATAAATAAATGCACAATTTATTACTCACTTTCCCTAGGCTTTTCCCCATAGGCATTGCATATGGTCATGTTGCCTGCACTGCTCCTCGTATTGGTAGGCTTAAGAGGGAGGTCAGTAGCAGCCAACTTGGTTGATGTGTTGTGTATTCACCTTTCGTCTATGTATTGTATCTCCCCAGTAAGACCCATCCCCTTAAAAGCTACATTACAGTGTAGTGTAATGCAGCAGTATATCATAATGGGTAGGGAACTGGGCTTGTAATTCAGAGATTACAGGTTTGAATCCCAGGTATGGCATTCCTGTATCATTGTATTGTATCCTTGAGAAGAGTGGAGTTGACCTCTTCTCAATAGCACAAGAAAAGGGTGAATCAGGAAAGACTGCAATAAATGCACTTCTTTTTCCTTCAATTATGACACAGGTCCAAAAATCTGCCCTACTGGAATGTTTTACCTTCCTACAGGAGAGGAAGTTGCTGATGTTATTCGAGATCAAAGTTTTGATGGCTGAAATAAAAAATTTTCTAATGCTGTCTGTCCAACGATTTAACTTAAAGCCTTGCTGCATTCCAAACCGCACACTTCAATATTTTGATTAACTGTCCGCTTTAATGCTTTCCTGTAATCACCGAGAGGGAAATTAAGTGGATGAGAGTTCAGCAGGGCATGGCTACAAAAAAAGCATTTAAAAAAAAGTCTGTATACAGATACAGACTGTATCTCTCCAGTCACATGTTTCATTGGTTAAAATATGTTAACTCTTAGCATCCTCATTTCATATACGTATCATATACGTACAAAGCAAAAAAAAAACATATTCGGACTCTAAGCAGAGACGCTTTGCTGTAGTGGAACACTTTCCCAAGGCCTCTTCACCAAAAATTAGATAAGGTTGGCTGTGGGTGCCAAATTTCATCTGTGCAGTTCAGATATGGTCGGAATAAGACCCCATTGTAAGGTAAAGTAAGAGAAAACAACTGCACATCTGGAAAAACACTTATAGAATAAGTATTTTCATTTCTTTGCCAAATGAAAATACCTCATTAATAATCTCCATTGACCTTAGAAGGCCCCATCTGAGTGAACAACTATACTATATAATAATAACTAACTCTATAGATACATATGGAAACTGGGCTTTCCTCCTCCTCCAAATGTTTTGCAAAACATCTTAATCTTGTATATGCTTTCAACTCCTTACAGTAGTGAATGCCTTTTTCAAATGACCCAATGGGAACAAACCCACAACCTAACTGATCAACGTTATAAAGACAGAACTCTTGTGGTTTCAACAATACAAATGACAAAGAACAATAAAGAAGGACAATACAAATGCAAAGAACAATAGCATATAATATAATGTTACATAATAATATAATAATATATGATAATATAACAATAATGTAATTGTAATGTGCGGGGGGCCTCGGGTAGTGTAACAGTAAAATCATTGGTCCAGAATGCAGGTTTCCCACTGTGGCCGGGTTTGGGTCCCCGGCCGCTACCCTGATCTGGCCGGGAGACCCAATCGGGGGTTGGCTGTCCACCCCAGGGAGAGGGGGGAGGGAGAGCAAGCACGAGCTCACGAAGGAGCACAGAGGACTTCCATGTGGGCAAAACAAACTTTTAGTTTAGGCTAGTTCTGTCTCAGAGGAAGCAGTTCATTGCCAGCCTCGGGTTAGTCGCTTGTCCGGTAGATGTGGGCGGCGGGCTCATGGGGGAGGGTGAATTGAAGAAATAGAGGGTATAATTGACCACCAAATTGGGAGAAAAAAGAGTAAAAAATCTGAATGAATTAAGAAAATATATATAACTGTAATGTGCCATAAGATAAATAATGCAACACAATTGTAAAGAAAAACAATATATAATATATTTGTGTGATCTGCCAGCCTCTCATTTACATTATCTCTATTAAACCTTTGTGAATATGCTACATTACACAGATTAAATCAAAGTTATGCAAACTTTGAATGTGTTATACAAATGCCTGAATGTGTTGCTATGCAGTGTTCAAATTATTACAGTTTGCATGAGTGACCTTTCACTGTACCTTTTCCCCCTCTTTTACTTGTTTGTACATTTCACGTTTCATGAATATTTAGGTCACACATCTGTTGTTCTGTTTTAGTTGCAATTTGCTACCGGAAAATGACAGAATAAGCAATACACGTACCTAATAAAATTCACTAATGAGCAACTGCAAACATTTACAGGTGCACAGTCATTTTATTTTTAAAAGGGCAAACTATTAATTGACTATTCTAGTGTTAAGGATTTTCCTGTAGGTGTGTTGAGTAAAATGATTATAAAATATGAAGTAAGAATTTTAAAAAATTTGGAGATGAAGAACACTTACAGTTGCATTGTGCTTCCACTGCAACATCCACCCTCAACAACCATCCTCAACAAATCACTTGACCTGATACATCACTGACTGCAATAACATGATTGGGCAGTGGCTGGGATAACACAGCACTATGGCCAATTCACATTAATGCAGATTTTATCCATGCAGACGGGAGATAAAATCTGACTCTTGCAAAACGATCACCGGTGAAAGAGATATTTCACATTAGGAGCCTTTATATTATATCAAAGTATTGATGGCTTTTTAAATATTACTATTCTGTCATTTCAAGCCTTGTTTAAAATGGAAAAAACTTCTCATTTCAGTTTTCATGTGATAATTTATAGATCATGGATATTGTCGTACACACCCTTTCAAACAGATATATTGTGTTGGTATTATTTTTATTGGTTTGTTTAAATTATTTTGGCTAGAGCAAATTAAAGTCAGTAAAGGTCATTAGACACAAACAACATAAGACAAAACAAAACAATATCTGTAGTTTTATTTTGTCCTTAACTGTCAACAAATAATTTAAGTGTAAGTGTACATTTTACCATTTCGCTCACATTTATATAGGAAACTCTAATTCAAGCTAGTGGCTTTGCTAATTGCAGACTATATATATATAAATATTTGAAGTAATACATTATAATGTTTCAATGATTTCAGACTCTTGGGGGATCTTGCTTCGAGGTAACCTTGAGATTTTTGCTTTGTGTTACCACATGTTGCATGTCATTACTAATCTCTCAGTATCAATACCACCATATAGTAGTGCAAAATCACTGTTTTTAAAGAGAACTTAGGATTCTTTAAAAACATGAAACCCATACATAACATAAAGTATACATACCCAGCATTTATAATTATGCCCTCCAAACATCCAAGTGGTCACTTTCCCTGGTCTTAAAATACATTCATAAATTTCAGAGGAAATGTAAAAAAAATTGTAACTAATTCCAAGCTCACACAATATACTGTATATATGTACAATAATGGTAGAAAGTGGAGCTGGTCATTTTGTTTGTGTGAGAAACACTGGGTACATGATAATTAGTGCTCAGCCAGAGTGTTGTTGGCAACTGTGTTTTTTGGCCTATAATTTAGTCCTCCAGCAGAAAGTTGTCACTCTAACCTGCTCAGTAAATTGCCTGTTGAGCAATCAATCACAATCATCATTATTGCATGACCTGAATCATCAAGTTATTAATTTAATAATTACTACTGTAACTCAGGTAATGAGAATCCCCATTTATTCACAGCAAATTAGGGTTAAGGAATAAGAGGCTACAAAACCTGGTTGCCGAAAACTATAAACCCATACTGTCGAAAATAACTTGCATGCTACTTCTGAATTCTCTCTTTTTTTTTTTTTTACAGCAAGGCCACATAAATTGTGTTCAATTGCAAATTGAATTATATTCATTTTGCATGACACAGAGGGCAAATTTCCATGATTGGGTTGGAAAAGCATGTTGCTTAGGTTAGGTCTCTTAACACAGTGTCACGGTCCATTGGTAGATTATATATTTTAAATATATATATTTATTATTATTTAAAATGATTAAAAAGATATATTTGTTTATGCATGTTGTAACTCCTTTTTAGCATAGCTATTTTCCTTGCATATTCTCTGTTTTACCTTTCATTTCTCTGTTTTTGAAATGAGTTTTAACAAAGATTGTGCTTAATGGCTCTGTTCCTGTTGTATTTTCAGTGACGTCGCTGTTGAGCTACCTTTCACATTAATGCATCCTAAACCGATTGAGGAGTCATATTACAGAGACGGTATGTCCTTTTTTTATGATTTTATTTTTTTCCAGAAAGCCCAACTGGGATTTAAATGGTTTTGTTACACAGAGTATTGTACATAAACAGTACCCTCCAAAATGATTCACATTCTAATTAAAGATGAACAAAGAAGGCTGCATAAAATAAGTAATACAGGCAATGAGCTACGTATATTGTATGCTCAACATTTGTAAAAACCATATTCTTCTATACTAATACAATTGCTCAGAGGAAAAGATTTGAACAAGTAATATTTTTATTTATCCAAGATACAGTATGTGGCACAATTATTCACACTCGTTTTCAGTAGTTTGTGCACCCTCCCCTCGCAATGATAACACTACTGAGTTGTTGTCTATGGTGTTTTATGAGATTGGTGAGCATATTGGGGATATCTTTGACCATTTCATCATACAGAATATTTCAAGATTCTTCAAATCCTGCAGTTTGCACTTGTGGAGTGCCCTCTTCAATTCAAACCACACATTTTTGATCAGGTTCAAGTCTGGAGACTGAGATGGCCATTACTAAATGTTAATTTTGTGGTTAGTTAACAAATGTTGAGGCATACTTGGTATCATTGTCTTGCTAAGAGATCCATTTGCGACCAAGTTTCAGATTCCTGGCAGAGGGAACCAGGTTTTTGACCCAAATGTCTTGGTACTGCTGGAGTTCATTATTCCATTGACCTTAACAAGAGCCCCAGGACCAGTAGATGCACAAAAACCCCCTCATAACATCAAAGATTCACCACCATATTTCACTATCGGTATGATGTTCTTTTCAACATAAGCAGACTTATTCCAACTTCAAACCCACCACTGGTGTGCATGGCCTAAAAACTTTATTTTTATCTGACCATAACACCCCCTCCAATCTCTCTTTAGCAAACTCCAGACACTTATTTTTGGGGATTGCCCTCAACTCTTTCAAAATGTCTATTGGCTTGGAGGTGGTGTCTGAGGGTAGATTTGGAGACTTTCTGTACCCAAGATAGAATACAGTTTTGTTGATCTCCAATTGTGGCCCTTGGGTTTGAATTTTGGGACAATAATATCACTTGTTAAATAAAATATTTTTCGTTGAGCAATTGTATTAGTATAAAAGAATATTATTTTCTGAGCATACGATATAGCTCATTACCTGTATTGTTTATTTTATATAGCTTATATACACTACCGGTCAAAAGTTTTAGAACACCCCCATTTTCCAGTTTTTACTGAAATGTAAGCAGGTCAAGTCCAGTGAATAACCTGAAATGGTACAAAGGTAAGTGGTAAATTGCCAGAGGTTAAAAAAAAGTTTAGGATACCAAAAACTGAAAAATAATGTAAGAGTTATACAAAAAGGCCCTTTTCAGGGAACAAGTAATGGGTTAATGTGGGTTAACAGTCACTGTGTGCAAGTCGCCGACTCTGGATCCAGCAAAAGAGCCCCAGACCTTCACACTTTCTCCTCCAGGTTTGACAGTTGGTGTCACACACTGAGGAACTATCCTTTCGCCTACTCTACAGCCTACAAAAACCTTTCAAAATTTCAAGATTTCAAATTTTGATTCATTGGTCCATAAGACCTTCTTCCAGTCGTCAGTAGTCCACTGGCAGTGCTTCATGGCCCAGGCAAGCCTCTTTTTCTTATTTTGCCATCTTAGCAATGGCTTTCTTATTGCCACTCGACCTGTCAAACCCACAGCTCAAAGTCTTTTCTTCACAGTTGAAAGTGAGACTTCCTTACTTCGACCAGTGTTAAGCTGTGCTTGAAGCTGTTGTCCTGTGAGCTGCCTATCACGCAAGCTGTTGACTCTCAGTAACTTATCTTCTGATTTTGTTGTGGCTTTGGGTCTGCCAGACCTCTTCCTGTCAGACTTTCCTCCAGTTTCCAAGTGCCTTTTAATGGTGTAGGAAACTACTCACTGCCAAATAATTTACATTATTTTTCAGTTTTTGGTAGCCTAAACTTAAAAAAAAAACTTTGGCAGTTTATCGCTTACCTTTGTACCATTTCAGGTTATTTATTGGACTTGAACTGCTTAAATTTCTGTAAAAACTGGAAAATGGGGGTGTTCTAAAATGTTTGACCAGTGTTGTATATATACACTGTATTTGCTCATCATTGTCAAGGCTGTGAATTATTTTGGTGGGTAGTGCTGCTCCAATTAAATGTGTGCCTTTTAAGATACTAATTAAAACTCATAGAACTGCCTGTTCTTAGCTTTTACAATTGACTACCATAAACTATTTTAGATAGAAGAAGAGGGAAATAACAAACATATTGTATTACAGATATATGTATGTATATATGGACTTTTGTTAAGAATATTAAAGTAAAATAATTTGCACATAAAGATCCCTTTTGCTAAGACTATACTGTAAATATTGAAGTGAAACTGTACATTGTGGAATGCTGTGGCTTATTGTGATGTCACAGAAACGGTCTTATTTCTGTCTCAGTTCCAGAAAATGATGCGCCAATTGATACAAATCTCATAGAATTCGATACAAAGTAAGCACCCCTGGCCCCATGCAGTGTGGACCAGCAAGACCACATGCTTCAATATCTGTTTCCTTTTCTTTTTTCAATCCTTCCCATCCCTTTGCATGCGCATTAAAAGCAGATTCACGCAAGTATGAATAATTTATCCAATGCTGCATTTCAGTCTAGACTGTTGTCCCTTTCACAGTGTGCCTTATGATTGTTATTTTATTTGGTAATTACATCAGCATGCTTGAAATGATAAAGTGATATGATAATGCTTAACCTCTGCTTTGACAGTGTATTGTTATTGACAGCTCCAATTGTATGTAGATGTTCCTCTCAAAGTTTAGGTTTACCTTTAGCGTTCCAATAAAACATAACACCTCAATTTAACCTGCAGCAAAAAATGTGAATAAAAAACATCTACACGTGCGCCTCTCTTTTTTCCCGCCAGCGACGATGACATCATCTTTGAGGACTTTGCACGTCAGAGGCTCAAAGGGGCGAAGGATGACAAGGATGAGGATGAGGATGGCGCCAACTCGCCCAAGCTGAATGACAGATAAAGGCGTAGCCCTTGCGTTCTGTGCTGTGATGCCAACAGGGCCCTGCTAGAGAAGCCCTGTGTCTGGGAAGACCCTTTAACCAATCACAGTGGTGACGTCGTCCTGTCCGTGTTTGCGTTTGTCCTTCACTCACACTCAAAAGATTTTTTTTTAAAAGAACAAAAAAAAAAAAATGAATCAACCTAGTTTTCAGAGATAGAGAAGCTATCTATAAGAGTGGAGGTGGCTCACTGGGAGGAGATGAAGAAAATCTAGGGCAAATGGAAACAGGAAAAAATAATTCTTCATGGCAGATTCAATTTCCAGTTGTAGCATGCCTTTGTTAATGTTTGCTGTATATGTTTCCAATCAAAGGAACTGGAATAGTTAACAAAATACTGCCAAATTCAATTTCATGATCTTTTTTGTATACTTTATGAATGTTATCTATATGATGGAATGCTGAGGGCATATATGTATTTTAGATAAAGGCTTATTTTGCCCTTTATTCAGATATGTTTATATTTTGCCTTCCCAAAGTTAAATAAAGTATCGGGATAAAAAAAAGAAGCTTTTTTCAAACCCCAGCTTTTATATCCCTGTGGCCATCTTAACCACTTTTATATCATACTTTTAGCCAATATCAATATTAGCACAAATGACCTGTGACATTTATGTATCTGGATGAAAAACTTACTGGATTTTTTTATGACAACAGCCATACACACATGCACATATACGCACACACACACACACACACACACACACACACACACACACACACACACACACACACACACACACACACACACACACACACAATGCTATTCTACACTACACATCAATCTTAGCATTGGACTCTTATCTTATCATTCCCTTTCAGAAAGTAGAAATATTCAGAAATAATATGTGGTTTCAATTAAGAAGAAAGTATTGCTTGTTTGTGAAGGTGTGTACAAGTATAACTGGTTATCAGTATTAGTATGACAAGAAGATTAAACTGGAACCTTCAGACCCAGCAGATGGGTTAACATTTATATGAAAGAGTGGCCTTGTTTTTTTTGATGATTATACAAGTCAATATTCCTAGAATTACGTAATAGCTTTTGAGACAAAAATTATTTTTATGATGTGTAAAACTGATTTCTTAACAAGTAATATGGTGTGAGTAGGGCTACAGTAACTGGCAGGTGTGAGCAGCCATAAAAATAAAAAAAAGAGATTTCTTTTGGTATTTATTTACAGGTCATTGTTAAATCGTGTTCACTGTGTAATCAATCCATCTTAGTAGGGGATGTGTCAAGGTGTTTGTTATATTTATACCTCATTGCTTTCATTGTTAATTTATTGACCTCCTGGGTGAAGAGGAGAGAGAGAAGTAAGAGAGAAAGAGAGACAGATACTGATAAAACTATAAATACAAATACCCCTGAAATCATGAATTCATAGTAATATTAATCATCATTATCATAATTGATGTTGTTACTATCCTTTATCTGACAATATAAAGCATATAATTTAAATGGGAATTAAAGAATTTGAGACTTTGTGACTCAGGCTTGCTTGTTGTAGTTCAGACAGCAGTAGCGGAATGCTTAACAGTATGTTAGTGACCATTTCAGCATACTTTTACCAATTTCCAGTAATGTCTTAGATCTTACCTGTTGCTGTAACTTTTAACAAAACTAACTTATTTTTAAAATGTTGAATTCGCAGGATTTGCGATGTACGGTACTTGAATGTAATTAGATGTTGCCATAGCTGTAGTCTGTGTTTCAATAATACCTTTAAACTTCAGGTGTTGTAGGTTCCTCAGTCATTTCTGCTTGAAACATTTCAGACACAAGGACATTATCAATGTCTCAGAATGGTCCAGTCATTGGTTTTGAGTATTTCTAAAGATTTTGTAAATATTTTTGAAAATATAAAGAACCAAATTCAGTATTCTGCAAAAAAATGCTGTAGGAGTAAAACAATAAGTAAGATTCATGATTCATGTTATTAATAGGGTATAAAAGTGGTATTACCAAGTACTTTTTTTCAGATAATTACTCAAGTCCCATGGAATGCATACTTGCTCACAATAACATCAAAACAAGCTAGCCTTTGTTTATTCTGTGAATACTGAACGTAAAAAAATATGTATAGCTTGTACACAGATATTAGACATAGACTAAATTTTTTTTGCCATCATATTGATTAATTCATAATTTATGACTGACTGTGATATTGTAATGATTTTGACTGCTCTTTAAGCATTATCCTCCTCTTGTTAGTTAAAGATGGGGTTGGAAATAGGTGAATGACTTCACTTCTGTCAAGCCTTGGTAAAAATCTAGAAAGAAATGAAGAAATGTTCCTTTGTTGAAGGAAAGCACATTTTTGTGTTGAGGGAGGCTGGACTCCATGTTGAGTGTGCATAGCCAGCAGTTTATACGATTTTACAGCCAATCATAGTCCATCAAAGAGAGGTCCCAAAATGTGAGACCCAGGGGTTGCGGCACTGTCAACTTTAAGATGTTTTCATTCTCCAGTATGACACTTTTCAAGTTCCAAAGGAAACTGCAGGTCACATTAGTCCATGCGTTCCATTGTAGGCCATATGACGCTTTGAGGTACAGTGGTTACCAGTGTTCGAATCGAGTGAGATGGTGCCAGGCAAGGGTGTAGATTTTATTTCAGCATTGGGGCTATTTCTGCCCCGCAATGTTCAACGCTAAGTTATCTTGCTACAAGGTCGCAATGTCTACATCGGATTTACTCAATGGTCGCAATGTGTCAAAAAGATTTAGGATGTCATTTTCGGCGGTTATGTTACTTTCCTACTTTTCTTTAGATAAATAGTTAAATACGTTCATGCATATGTATATTTGGGGTGAACATGCTAAAACAGGTTTGGCATTTTGTCAATTAGGTCAATTAAGTATGCTGTCTGATTTACCAATGCATGCCTTAATTGCGACTCCTCCTTGCGTAAGAATTTTAAGTACCCCTAAAAGCAGGTTGTGTCCGCATCTTGTATTTCGCTCTCCAAGGTGCTAGACGCTTTCATATATTTTAAATATATATAAAATTATATATAATATATAATATATAATTAATTTATAATTATTTCTTATTTATAATTTATATTTATAATTAATTTATAATTTACGTATTGTTTACTAGAACTGCTCATTTATTTTATATATTTTATATAATTTATATGAGAATTATATTAGTTTTATTGAAAGGATGCATTCTATTGGCCAATCTGTCATAAGCTAGCTGTCAGTATTTAAAAAAAGTTCTGAATTTGAACAGTTTTCCTATTGTGCGTATTCAGTCAGTAGGTAAAAAGTGAATCGTGAACACAGTTTTACCTTCAGACACTCTGTGGCCTTCTCCCGTCACAAGTTCAGGCATGTCAGTTCCTTCCACCCCCACAATTTGCTCATTTAGCAGGGATTGTTGCTGTTTGATCAGTGTTAATATTCTTCCCTCGCTTGGGCCACCGCCTGTGTCTTTTTCCCCACAATATGCTGTAGGAAAATGTTTGTTTTACATGCTGCCTAACATCTTGCCATCTTTTCTTTACATCTACTTTTCCTTTTGTTATGCCTACTGAATGACTTTTTTGTGATTGTACCTCGTTGACCATTACCTCTAGTTCCTGATCTGTAAATGTAAGTTTTCTTTCTCGTGGTTTCCTCGCTTGTGCCTGGTTTTTAATGGGTGTCTCCTATTGCAAAATTGTGAAAATAGTTAAATGCTTCTGTTTGCATTATTAGAACCAGTCTTGGTAAATTGGTCATTAATGTGTCAGTATCTGCGACCACAAAAGAGCCGCAACATAGGGACTGTTTTTGCGCTATTATTTCCTTAGTGTATCTAGCTCCGATTGTTGTTTGTTGTTCAATAGGAAGGTCCAAGTGGTCAGACAGAGAGTGTCACAGTCAGTCATAAGTGATCAATGAATACAAATGACAACAAAAACATAAAAGGGGCCTAATTTCACAACACATACCGTATGTACAACTTAAAAATTACCATGCATTCATAACATATATCTTAATTTATGTATATTTATGTTCATATATTATTATTTGAATTTATATACTTTCAAAATGATTAATACTAATACATTATTTTGCTCCTAAACATGTATATATGAAAAATGTATTTCTATTTGAAGAATAAACATAAGTTCCACTCAATTTCTGCCCCTGCCCACATTTAAGAATAATTCAGTTTTTTATTATTTGTTTTCTTGCTATATCCAGTTAAGTTGGAGTACATATAGACAGTTTTGAAATGTACTGTCTATTCATACATTCTGACTAAAATGCATACAAAATTACATAATCTATTAAAATAATATACATGAAATGTGCCTACCCAAACAAATTTTATTTACACACTGAACTCTTTCAGCCAATACGTCATTTTGAATAACTCAATGCCCTACTGTCATCATTTTATGTACAATAAATAATTAAACATAAACATTTATATAAAATACACATTCATACGTGCTTACAATTTGTCACAGCCACAACTGCCCATATAACTGTAACATTTGTATGAAACATTTGACTGAAACCTCAATCGAGGGAATGTTTTTTTCATTTCATTTATTGCATTGTTAGCTGTTTATTTGCACTTATTGCACCCAAAAGGACAAATGTTAGTATAATTTAAAATGAGATGTGGTTTCTATCCTTTCTAATTTTGGACATGTATTTTTGTAAAGCAATCTCTGTATGATGTTAAAAATCTTCCTCTACCTGCTCCCTTTATTCCTGGGTTTTACCTGTTGATGTTTAACTATTCTGTCAAGTCTCAATAAAAATGTTATAGTTTATATAATGGGTTGTACCTCTTATTTTAATTTGCCTATGGTTTTGTGATTCAGGCTTGTTTTCTGATGCATTGAAGAAATTACACTTTTACAAAATGTGGGGCCAAGCTCAATGAAACAGGCACACACCTAATGCCATTGACAGAGCAAACACAGTCGGCAAACGCTAACAGAAGCATTACCGCAGATAAGTGAAGTTGATAAAGTAATTCCGGATGAGGGCTGTGTGCAATCGGATGACACCACCAATTAACAACTCCACCCCTCGCACCTGCCTTCACTCATTCATAAGTCACCCATGTGGTATATAAACAAACACCTAACCTCACTTCCTTGTACCTTTGATACTACCAACAGCTGCCCGTTGTGTCTCACAACCTTCCCCTGCTCTCCTCCTTAGTTTTGCTAATTTATTCATGCCTGGGGGTGCCAGCACAACTTCGGTTCATGATCGGGGGTTGGCATCTTTGGAAGAGATAATCACACACAACCTCGGACCGCATCCGAGGGCCTGATTTTATGCCTATGGGAGGTTGGCACACCCTGGTCCATGACCAGGGGTCGGCCTTCCCGAAGCAATATCAAAGCCAAACCTACTTTGCCTTCATTCCCACCTCTACCATGCAGTGATCAGGTAGCCCGAACTAGTGAAAAAAAGTATTCAAATCAGTTTTGTTCTTTTAACAACGCAAACGCACACTGTGGGTTTGCTCCTATAATGAATTAAAGGTAGCATGAAGGTGAGACTGTGCAATGGACAATCCGGACACTTTCAAAATTCATACACATTATTATTGTTAGTAGTAGTAGTAGTACTATTGTTATTATTATATCCCAATATTATTATATCTACAATATTCTGATTTTATGAATACACTTGGCTTTAAAGGTCACATAAAAAATGATGAAATATAGTTTTACACTAGGTTCCATGGTCATGACCTTGACAGGATCAGTTCACCTTTACTGGGACTAGTCAACATTCAGCTTGTTTAGATGTAGCTTGTTATTTTTAACTTTTACATTGCTTTGCTCTGTTATTTACCTTACCTTTGGTGACCATGTACATTTGGCCACTCTTGCTGTGGCACTGTGGACTAATCTGATGTGGCCTGAACAAGAGGTCTATGTTAATTGTTTGTTTCTTGGGGGACTAAAGTCTGTCATCTTAACTCATTTGTTTCCACCATACAGAATACAGTCTCTCATTAAATATAAACAGCACTGCTTAATGGCCTCGTTAGTCTAGACCCTGTCATCAAACATTACAGTTTTTTTTACAGGAATTAAGTCTGTGAAAACAAATATATGTTGCATTGTTCTTTAACGCTTTCGGGCTGGCAAAGATACAGGCAACACTAAGATAATTCAAAATTAAGGGTTGGTCCTCCCCTCTATCAAACTATTTATTTTAAATAATTATTTTGTGTTTATATTGTTGAACTTTATTGTTCATATTGTAACTTTTATCTGAATCTGGCTCTGATCATCTCAATGAAATGCAAGAAAGTGCTGTTATTGTTGGCTGGGGTAAAGATATCCATTAAAAGTACAGTGGGTATAAAAGGTATTCACCCCCTTTGGCATTTTTCACACTTTATGGAATCAACATTTTTTTGAGAAGGGACACTGTATCTATGCATACTGAAGATGTGTGAACATGGTCAAATTAATTAACCTGAATTCACATAACCTGCATAGGATGCTCACGATCGTAGGGATGTCATAACTCATAATTCACCATGAAAATGAAAATATCAATAATTGGTTCAAATTTGGCAAGTTATGACACTTTGTAACAACTTGTCAAATAGTGATACCTCATGCACAAACACCTTGTCATGAGTTTATATTCATTTATATGTAGATTGGGATTCATCTTGATAGATTATGCACCAATGTCCATTTGCTGTAAAACCTACAGGTAACTGCCAAAATAAAGGAAACATTTGAGTAAATGAAGGGTTCTGGCAGCTGTGTTGCGGTGTGAGGTGTATTTTTCTGGCATGGTTTGGATCCACTCTACCCCATAGAGGGCAAGGTAAACACCAATAAATACAAAGCCATTCCCCATAGAGGGCAAGGTAAACACCAATAAATACAAAGCCATTCCGAACGATCACCTTCATGATATGATGGAGTGTATGTATCCTGATGGGAGTGTGAGACACACGCCTGTGCACATGGAAAGGTGCATGGAAGAAGATTATGATTATGTTCAAGTTATGAGTATCTCTTCCAGGATGGCAATGCCCCCATCCACAGGGCACAAGTGGTCACAGAATGGTTTGATGAGCATTAAAATAATGTAAACCATATGTCATGGCCATCTCAGTCACCAGACCTCAACCCAATTGAACACTTATGGGAGATTCTGGAGCAGCGCCTCAAACCACATCATCCACCATCAAAAAACACCAAATGATGGAATTTCTTGTGGAAGAATGTTATTGCATCCCTCCCATAAAGTTCATAAAGTAGAATCTTTGCCAAGTTTAATTGAAGCTGTCCTGGTGGTATGTGGTGTCCTAACGCACTATTAAGACACTTGCTGTTTCCTTTGACAATTAATTGTAGTTAAGCAACACACAAACGACCAAGTTCTGGCCTTCCTCTACGGCCTTGCACCTGCACTTTGGAGGATGCATCCAGCACAACAGTCATTTACCAAGTTGCAAATACAACAGGTAGTACAGTAGGCATAGGTCGTTCACACCCTATGCAGCCACCCAGAATCCAGGCAACAATCATTTGGTTTAAATATTTCAAATATTGTGCAAAACCATTAACATTTTATAACTTAAATAGAAAAAACATAAAAATGTGTCCAATATTTTTTATATACATATTTCTTCCCATTGGGGCAGTTTGCTGGTGCTTGGACCCCAGTTATCGCTGCTCGCAGGTATATATATATATATAAATGATAAACATGTGCCTGTTTGTAAGACAATAAATCAAACAATTCTTTCCGTTATGTGTTTTTTCACCATATTTCTCCATGTTCTCTATAATATTCTATATAATGAACAAAAGGATATTCAACCCATTATCTTCCAGAACATTGGTAATCTATAATACCCAAATGTGAATGATCTAAAAACCTTGCTGTTGGTATTTGCTGCCACCCACTGGAAAACAAATATATTTTGATAGGTGTGTGCATAATGAGATGTAATACAACCTCTAATTTTCTGCAGCAAAAAGATTTCAAGCAATAATTGAATAATTTGATTAAAATATATTAGAAATGCAGGAATATTGACCATAAAACCATTGAAGAAATGAATGATTCTACACACGATGTCATTTATTTTCCAAGATCCAGGAAATCAATC
Source organism: Aldrovandia affinis (assembly GCA_029706075.1). Classification (NCBI taxonomy): domain Eukaryota; kingdom Metazoa; phylum Chordata; class Actinopteri; order Notacanthiformes; family Halosauridae; genus Aldrovandia; species Aldrovandia affinis. Next base: position 1,132,525 of record JAINUG010000065.1, read on the forward strand.
CAACCAGCCGTGCCAAGTAAGACAGGTGATAAACTGCAATGTGTGTACTTTGACACAAGGTGGCAATGTAAACATATGAAACCGAATGACATGACAATTCTTCTTTGATAATGTTTTCATGGAAGGATGAAAAAATCAATACTGAAAATATTTTCAATCCTTGCTTTTCACATGCATTGTAGTGTTGGTCATATTTTTAAAATGAAACAACAATCAGTCACTGAAGTCTTGATATATATACTATATACACACATTTTCTGGTACCAGTTCAGTTCAGAATTGCGAATTACAGAACATGAAACATGTACTCCAAAAACTTGGACACCTTAGTTTCCAATTCAAATACAAAATAGTAAAATCAAAAACATCAAAATAATAATCCATTTAATTCTAAATATTTTTAAATGATGAAAATCTCAGTCAAAAGGAGTGCTGCAGTTGGAACAGCCAATCGATTACACTGAGCATTGAATAAGGCTTAATTTGTTTTGTTAATCATGTTGTAAATGACCAGATTTCCCTTAATTATTGGAAAAGATATTGGAGAGAACATTTGTGTTCTACATTTGGGATGTCAAATGTTATAATATACACCTGTGATAGAAAGCTGGGAGAAAAGGACAATTACAATAGATGTACAGATGGTCAAACATTCTCTGTGGAGTTCTGTGAAACAGGAAACTGTGGGAACAAGTCTTGGGGATTCATCTCATGTTAACAGCAGACTGGTTGTGATATCTGGCCAAATAATATATGTTTTGAATATGTGAATCACATGGATATGGTTACCTTTGTCTTTGTGCCTGCAATAATTGATTAACCAAATATATTACAAAATATATATTATAGATTTTCCTACAAATGGGGAGATGAATATAGACTGTTCATATACAATTAAGCATACATTTCAGTAGGAAAATATATTTCCTTGATTTGAAGGAAATACCCTGATCCTTCCTTTATATGCTAGCTAAAAGCTTACAAGGTAAGATACATTTCTTGAATGACTGAAATATTTTTATTTGGGGGTTTATTCATACATACATAATTAAGATGGGCATGGGAAGTGGGTCTGGAATGAATCAGGAATGAATGCAAGACAGAGTCCCCTTAGAATGATGCTGCAAGGTCACACTGTAGAATTTCTGGAGCACAATGGGCCTATCTTGGCCTTAGGATGAGGACAGTGGATTCCTGAATTCAGCCGGGGAGAAGGGTCACAGCCCAGGGAGAGAGACCTGAAGGTATGAGACAAGGACAAAAAGAAAAAAGGGGAAGAGGCTGGGTTCATTTACAGCTGATGCAGCAGGAATTGGAGGTTAGTAGGCAGTTTTCCTTCGATTGTTTGCTGGTTCCAATTGGTTGGGGAGAGTAGGTGTGGATTTCAGAATTTATTTTCCCTCCCAAACTTCAGTTCTGATTGAAAGCGGTAATGTAATGTAATATAATGCAATATAATAATATATGCCATTTAGCAGACGCTTTTATCCAAATCGACAGTAGTTAAACCTTGGGTGCATACGAGGAAATAACTAATACTAGGATATCTAGGTTCTAGCTCAGCCTTCAGGATATTGTACTTTAGCTCCTGCTATGGTCTCATGTTGCAGTCTTTTTGGTTGCAATTGTGATTAGGGTTATACTTCTACTTAGTAGCTTAGATTAGCCAGATAATAAGCCGCATAACTCATGCTAGACAACTAGTGCTACAGTGGCTTCATGAGAAAGAATACAAAGCCAACTTCCAGTTAAACGAAGCAATACTTGCTGGTTTGAACTTGACAGATACGCTGTCAAATTCATCGGAGAGCGGGTTGGCTAGCTAGCTAGAAGATGAAACGCAAGTCAGTTAAAAATATATTTAGTATTCAACCCTGTTATTATTAGTATTTTTTTAATTTTTTTAATGCAAGAATACTTCTGGAAGAATAATGTTGTTCCACCAGAATCAACAGCAGTGGCTAGTGAGCTGGTAAGTGAGTTGCTAGGCCCTAGCCCCTGTTATTTTTGGTAGTAATAAAAAATTCAAAGATCTATCAGTGAAAGCTAACTAAGCTGGCAGAATTTCACGGGAGCCTCTCTCCCTCCCTTTGGTTGTGTTTGTGTGTGTGTCCACAGCAGACCCGCTCTGAAAACACCCTCAAAAAGCAGCAGGTTCCCTTCCTATTTGGCTTGCAATCAAAATAAACAGCCTAGCCGTTTAGTAAAACCAGTTAAAAAAGCACAGGACATAATCTCATGGACTATATGTCAAGACCTGATGTTTGTCCATGCACTCAGAAACATCCAAACTCAAGGTCATACTTGTGTGCCTTCAACAACAACAAACAAGACAAATGAGGAAGAAAAATGGCATTGCATCCATTGGAAATGAATGGGAATGAAATCACACATTCATCACCTGATTTTTAAGACAAATTTTCAAGCACATAAATAGGTTTAATTACCTATATTTGTGTAAATTTGGGATAAAACAGATCTTTTTTATTATTATGATTAGTATCATGTTTTTCCCTTTTTTGTCAAAAATTCTGGGGACCTCCTGATAACTTTACAAACATGACCTCCCACAACACCAGACAGATAATGTAACATGGTTGCACTGTGCCAGTGTGCCTACATGCTACTTCCTCTCAGTGGTGTCATGCCAATTAACTTTGAGGGGGTATGTTTTCTGAAACATTGCCAATTTACTATTGTAAATTGTACTAAGTACATGTTTCAATTAAATATCAGTCATATTTTGGTAAGAAGGAGTGAGTCTGATGACATTCAGTTTGACGGGTTAGGGAAGATTGCTTCTAATACTCATTGTGTTTGCTGTGGATGAACTGAGAGAAGATCAACTCATTGGACAAGGCTGGGTGAGGCTACATGGAAATACTTGTTTTGAATGGTAATTCGTAGTTAGCTAGTAGGCTATGTTGGAGCTCATCAATGTGATATGCAATTAGCGGTCATTCATACAGAATTAGACTAAGTTGGCTAGCTGGATTGTCCAACAGGTGCAATTTAAACACAATCAATTTAAAAGAGCTGGTCTACTAATACATTTTTAGAACCGATTAATCACGCTAAAATGTGCAATAAATTTAAAATAGATAGACTATTAATACATTTTTAGAACTGATTAATCACACTAAAATAGTGGAGCTTTAGAATATAATGTGTGATTAATCTAATTTGGTAAATCCAATACCCGACTCCCCCTTTAAATTGCCTTATGGAATTTTACGACTCTCTTTGACTCCAGCAGCAAAACAGCTCTAGGGGATCACAATCTGAGGAAACTGTCAGGGAGGTGCATTTTAGTCATCCTGTGCAGGCCAACAGAATGTAGCCCAGCCTAACCTAAATACTCATAAACATGCATGTTACAGTTTACATTTACATTTTAAGCATTTAGCAGACGCTCTTATCCAGAGCGACTTACAAGATGTGCATTAATACATGGTAGGAGCAATCATAGTTTGTGCAAGAGATCAGTATAGTAATACAGTGATAGACATCATTGCAGGCAGCTGCGTACCATACCTGTAACACTGGGAAGGAAAAGGTTAGTCATTTTATTTATTTTTTAAATGAGGAGTAAGCAGGGATACATACTGTTGAGCAAGTAGGCAGTGGTGATAACAATTAGCTAGATGTACAGAATTCAGTGGTAGTGAAGTCTGAAAAGGTGGGTTTTGAGTCTCTTGCGGAAGATCACAAGTGATTCTATGGTCCTGACCGATTGCGGAAGGTCATTCCACCACCAAGGGGTCAGGACAGAGAAGAGACAAGACCGCGAGGAGCGGCTGCCAGGCACCCAGAGGGATGGGACAGTCAGTTTGCCAGAGGATGCGGAGCGGAGGGGTCTGACTGGGGTGTAGGGTGTAGTGATGAGTGACTGGAGGTATGGGGGAGCAGTACTTCTAGCCGCTTGAAAAGCAAGCACCAGTGATTTGAATCTGATGCGTTCTGCGATGGGGAGCCAGTGCAAAGAGGAGAGTAGAGGGGTGATGTGGGTGAACTTCGGCTGATTGAACACCAGACGTGTGGCAGCATTCTGGACTAGATGTTGCCATCATTGACAGGTTTATTACTCTGTGAATGAAACCAGGGCACTAAGGTATGAAGCTTTGGCAGTCAGCGCAGTCCATATTAGATCAGCACACCAAACCTATAAGCCTATGTCACACACCACAATTTTGGGGGTTCTACCTATGAGCTGGAAATGATGCATCAAGGAGAAAAGAATTAGGGGCACCAGAAATATGGAGTGACAATGTGATTGGCCTTGTCACATGGTAGCAATATTCTTTGCCTGAGCATATTATTCCTTTCCAGATATCACCTCAACCAACATCTCTGTATAAACCAAGCTGCCTTCCCCAGGCTCTATTGATGTTTAGTGTCACCACGATTCTAATCATGAGAAGATCATTTCAATGGAAGCTCTGAAAAGATATAATGTGGTAATAAGTGACCCAAAATAAAAGTATAAAAATGGGTCCGAACCTGGCTTGGACAGGGCTATCTCACAAATTGTAAACTAATCAGGCATAGGCTAAAGAGGAAGGAGAGAGCCAACCCACCCTCCTCCAAACACTTAAAGTGGGACCTGTTGATGGCTTGAGCTTGGTTGTTTTTTGGTAGTTTTAGAGGGGTGATTCTACAATTTCCTGCATTCTTGGGAGATCTGGTCCCTGCTCACACTTTAGCTGCTGTGTTTGCATTTGGAGAGAGACAAACTTGGTTTGGTATCATTTTCTTCCATTTCATGTCTTTTGTGATTGTTTCATGCCCTTTTTATGTCTAGGATTTAGTATTTGTTAAGGTAGTTGAACCTACGTCTGTAGATTGGATGCTGAATTGAACGTCTTTGTCTAAGTGTTGTAAATGAATAAAACAGCTTTTAATTTTGAGTTGTATATTTTGATGAAGGTCCTAGAAATGATTATACTAAGTAAAATAAATGTATTTCACATGTAGGATAAGTGAGGGGTTTTAATATGTAATTCTACTTGTGTTCAGTATTCAGAATGCTGAACTGTAAACAAGGGCATTTCACTGTTAAGGCTACTGGATTAAGGGAATAGACCATTTTTATTCAGACTTTTTATTCAACTGTTCTGACAAAACAACATCAACATCAAAGCCCTCAGCGAAATTCACTTCCATTGAAGTGGGAGAGGGCTACACTGGAATGGCGAGCCTGAAAACACCCGCCGCCTCTTTGGAGTGGGTTTTGCAGTCAAAACCTCCTTTCTGCAGAATCTACCAGAATCCCCGATCGACATTAGTGAGAGTTTAATGCCACATCGCATCAAATTGGCTGCAGGGCGCTATGCCACTCTAATCAGTGCATATGCCCTCACACTGAAATCTGACAGTGATTATCAAGTAGACTTTCTTGAAATCTCTGGACTCTGCCATACAAACCACACCACACCACAAACAAGCTCCTACTATTGCAAGACTTAAATGCCAGGGTTGGTGAAGGACACCTCATCTGGAACAGTGACTTAGGCCAGCATGGGGTAAATAAGATGAATAGTGACCTAAGGTTGCTCACTCGCTGCTCAGAACTTTGGCTGGTCATGACAAACACACTGTTTCTAATGAAGCACAAATTCAAGACATCCTGGATGCAACTCCGTTGCAAATATTGACACCTCCTGAACTACGTCATTGTCAACGCAACCAAAATGAGGTCCATGAGCCACGTGCGGGGCAGAGTGATGAACTGATCATCGAATGGTCAAATCCAAACTCTGGTTGGAAATTCAAATGAAAGCCCCCAGCATGAAATTTTACTTGAATGCCTTAAAAAACCCAGCTGCCACAGACAACCTACGAAGCCCTCTATCTGCTAAGGTCCCCTCTGACTCTCAAAACTAGAACCAAAGACTGCCTGGACAAAGATCCACACCATTTCTGCCTTAATCGTAATTGCTAGTAGACTGGTTGCTTGGTTTTCCAACCAGTTCTCCCCAATAGTATATTTTACATAGTTACAAAAAAAACCATCATTTGGGGGATTTAATGAAGAAAGACTCTGACCTCTGTACTTAAGAATGATCTTTTATTCACAATGTTTCTGAAATAGGTTATAGTTATTTTATATAAGTTATATAGTAAAATATATACTTTTCATAATTCATAAAATTGTTTTTTAAATGCTGCTTTTATTTTTTTGGTCTTGATTCCATAAACAACAGGGTTGAAGATAGGACATATCATCAAGAAATAAAGTGATAAGACTATACGAACCACCATTGGAACACGAGTCATATCAAATTTGCTTTGCAATATTTCAAAGATGATGCTGACAGAGAAGTTTGTTAGTGAAGCTAAATGAGGAGAACAGGTGTTCAAAACTTTCTTCTGAGACTCTTTGGAAGACCTGAAACAAACCTTTATAATTTCTCCATAAGAATATAAAATAAGAAGCATTGGGAGAACCACTGTCCACAGTACAGCAAAATATCCATAAATATTGTTTACAGTTATGTCTTCACAAGAAAGCTTAACAATTGAATAGTTATCACAATAAGCTTTATTGATTATATTCCTGCACAATTTTAGTCTCACACTTAAGGATAGAGTAACAGAGAATTTACCAAAGGAAAACAACCAGATGAAGATAATTAATATGTACACTTTTTTTGGAGTCATGATGTTGTGATACTGTAAAGGAAAACATATGGACACATATCTGTCATAAGCCATCACAGCTAAGTTGCAAATTTCTATTGAACCATATGTGTGCAGGCAGAAAATCTGTAATATACAATATGCCCTGGAAATTTCATGGGTGTCTGACAATATGTTCACTAGCAGTGATGGGTACAAAGCAGTGCTGCCATACAGTTCATTCACAAACAAATTACACAGAAACATGTACATGGGTTCATGGAGATTTCTGTCTCTGGAAATTATTCCAATAACTGATGCATTTACAAATATAGCTGACATGTACAATACAGCAATTATTGTAAAATAAAAATATTTAACATTTTCAATTTCATCATAAGCAGACAGTGTGAACGTTTCAGATGAGTTCCCCATGGGTCAGGTTTCTCTATTGTATGCTTAATTCATTGCACTTTTCTGGTGGGAAGAATAAATGGAATTAGTTCAAATGTATTATGTAAAAAAGAAAAAAGGAGAAATGCAAGTCTTGCTCAAATATGCTCAAATGTAATATTTGTTTACATCTTATGTAATACATGTAAAAAACATAAACACTTGGAACCAGACACTGGCTCTAAAGCATTGTTTGACTTCCAGAACAGACACTCCAGTTTTTTTCTTTGTTTAGTTGTACAGGGACAATGCAAATTAATTAACATTGCTGTAAATGTGCCAGTTTTAGCCGACTGGCTAATTTTCAACTGTAGTCCCTGGGCAAGGTGTTGATCGCCAGATAAAAGCACAATAATAAAAGCACAATAAAAACAATAAATTAGTATATACAGAATTAGTACATGCAGCACAGTTAAAGCACTTCAAACACATTATGATGCAAAATTAAGCATCATGCTGGCAAGCAGACAGACAACGTAACCATGTAACATAGGCAAGACAGGAAAAGGAAAACTAAAATTAAAAACAACTGCATAGGCAAATATATTTAGCCAGGCAAGCAAGCAAAGCAGACAGGCAGCACATTGTTGAGAGGGTTAGAATATGGGAGAGTGCTATTATGTTCACACAACTGATTGACCTTTAGCCATGTTTTCATAGGGGGTTTGAAAGATCTGTATGTATCAATCTTGCGAATGTGTGACGGTATGGAGTTCTAGAACAGAGCAGCTCTCACTGAGAAGGCTGACTGGCTAAAGGAGCTTTTCCTAAGTGGCACGATAAAGTCACCTACCGAGACAGATCTTATGAACCTGCTGCTCAGCATAAAAAAGTCACTAATTGCGGTTGAAGCTAAACCATGAAAGATCTTAAATGCCAGACTTGCATCGCTGAATTTTACAAGATTGTCCCAACTTAAAAAGTCATGCTTGACCAAGATACTGCAGTGGTGGTGACGAATAGGTTTCTTATCAAGAACCTAGAGAGCCTGCTTGTAAACGGAGTGAATTGGTTTTAGTGTTGTGTTGCACTAAAACACAAAAAAGTTGGGAACACATCTGGTATATCTGCAGATCACAATACAATGCTAGTTTAGTTGATCTGCAGATATACCAGAGTGAGCCAATAGTACTTGAATTAGTTTCACAACAGTATATTATTCCATAGAAAATGTAACATTGTACATTATTGTAGATTATTTAAGTCATTGCTGACCTAAAATACAGTTCTCATAATATGAAAGTGCATTTGGATCCATTTGTTTGCCAGGTCAGATGAACAGAAAGAGTAATATTTTTGGACAGTTTGCATGATGAATACCAAAAACAAAATGCTGTTCTGGTGCTGTGTCCTACGTTTTGAGTAATGAATTATATTACATATTACAATTTGTGTATTTTTCACCAATTTCATTTAATTTTTGATTATAAGTAAGAATTGAAAAATGTCCCCTATGCTTTTCACAATAATATGAAAATATAAAAAAACGTACAATTTATATAATGTATTTTTCTGAACATTTCAGCCACATTTGTGGAAGAGGCACCAGGATTGAATGAAATGCAATATTAGAATACACTGCTGTACTTTTTGAAATCTGTGTGAACTGATTCAAAGATCTTCAAAAGAATATGCTGTCCTACCTGTTTGTTTCCCGCATCTTAATCAAGTGGTCTACAGCAAGTGCAGATAAGAACTTTAAAAAAACATGTCCATTCTCTGGCCTTATATACCTCCCTTGTTTACTTCAGTACAGTACACAGTGGAGTTTGTTTGATTCTAAAATTGCGTAGGGATTTCCTTTTTTCACAGATGTCTTCATAGGTCCACAATGGATCCATTTGCTTCAGCATACACGTGGGAAGTGGGGGTGCTGTAGCACCTGCTGTCATGAACAGTTTTCTTATATAGTATAAGTATATTATATTTACAATAAAGACAGAAATGAGTTTGCGTCTGTGTCTTTGTGTCATAATTGGCGTGAAACTGCAGGAGGTGTTGAATGGACATTAGAAATATGCATTGCTTCATATGCCATACAAATGTATCATAAAGGGCAGAAGCATGAGTAAACTAATATGTTGTACTTTAGCTCCTGCTATGGTCTCATGTTGCAGTCTTTTTTGTTGCAATTGTGATTAGGGTTATGCTTCTACTTAGATAGCTTAGATTAGCCAGATAATAAGCCGCATAACGAATGCTAGACAGCTCATGCTACAGTGTCTTCATGAGAAAGAATACGAGTCCAACTTCTAGTTAAATGAAGCAAACCTTGCTGGCAAGCAAGCTTGACACTAGCAAGCTTGAAGTGCTATCAGGTTCATGGGAGAGCTGGTTGGCAAGCTAGCTAGAAGATAAAATGCGAGTCAACTAAAAAGTATTTATTTTGAAGTATTTTAATGCAAGAATACTGCTGCAAGTATAATGTTGTTCCACCGGAATCAGCAGCAGTGGCTAGTGAGCTGGCAATTGAGTTGCTAACCCCCAGCCCCTGTTATTTTTGGTAGCAATCAAAAATTCAAAGATCTATCAGTGAAAGCTTAGTAAACTGGCAGAATTGCACAGGAGCCTCTCTCCCTCCCTTGGGTTGTGTTTGTGTGTCCACAGCAGACCTGCTCCCTCAACACCCTCAAAAGGCAGCAGGTTTCCTCACCAAATTTCAGGGGGGCATCTATCAGTCCTACTGGCTACACACACAATCAATTTAAAAGAGTGTGGTGATGTACATACAGGGAAAAATCGTGGTGGTGTTTGATAAGTGTTGGCTTGTTTTGGAGAAGATTGTGGACTGATCTGTGAACAACCTGTGATTTGTTTGAGAACCTGATTTAGCTGTAGACCCTGGCACATCTGAGGACCTGGACTGGATTTGGACTGTGGACTCAAACAGACTTTGCTTTCTCTTTTTGTTTGGCTGTTTGTCATCCGGGCAAGCTGCTTAGCAGCCCTACGTATAGTTAGTCTCCAAAACGGAGAGGTTTTTAATTCTTCTTTTCATTTTTGAGTTTGAATTCTTGAAATACTAGTGAATTCACAGGATTTGAAACGTACACCCAAGATTGTGTGTTATGTTATTGCATCTACGTAGTGTGGCTGTCTCCTCCCGCCTACAAGAGCTAGACTACTAATACATTTTTAGAGCTGATTAATCGGGTTAAATGTGCAATCAATTTAAAAGAGCTAGCCTATGAACACATTTTTAGAACTGATTAATCACACTAAAATGGTGGAGCTTTGGAGACTATATATATATATATGGATATGTGAGCTGGTGGTTCTTTACCACAGGTTAGTGTGCCTGCCTGCCTGTTTGCTTTGCTACCTCTTGCTCTCTATTCTGCCACTGGCTAGCCTCCTATGGTGAAACAGGAAGCTGAGTGCCTGTCTTCCCTGCCAGTACAAAGCCTCTCAACATTTACATTTACATTTTACTGTGCTTCCTTGTGCTCTTAAGCTCACTGGTAACTGCTCATGGTAACTGTCTTTTACAAGTCCAGGTCAAATCAGTAGGGAATCTCAGAGAACCACTGATCCCTAGAGGTATCTGACACTCACCAATCACTGCCAAGTGGGTAAATCCTAGACAGATAGCATGGCTAAGGGAGAAAACCCTGATCTCAAACCTGTGGCGTGGAACCGCATGGGCAGAATCCAACAAACCGAATCTCTGGCAGTCCCCTGCCACTGGAGTTTGTCTGGTTGCAGCCAAGGTGGGCATAAGGATTGCTCACCCTTACCTCCAGGTAAATCCACTCATTGTGCAGGTCCACATTGCCTCATGGAATTTTCACTTTCATAGACTGCAGCAGCAAATCAGATAGAACATGCAAAAGAATAGCTCTTGGGGATTACGATCTGAGGAAATGAAGGAGAAGATATTCCCTCCTCAGGACAGAAAACATGTGCAGTTTCAGAGCTGGTACAGCCTTAGTCTAGATCAAACACTTTAGGAGTGCTAAACTATTATTTAGCCAAGAATAAATGTCAAAACATAGTAGAAGATTAGAAAGGGAGTGACTATCAAACGCTTTAGGAGTGCTAAACTATTATTTAGCCTAGGCAGGGGATTAGGCACCCCGAACCTAGGCTAAAACAGGCAGCGGGGGAATTGCAAAGTCCCGAGGGCACGTTAAAGACGATATATAGTGCAGGGGAGGAGACTGAAGGTCCCCGTGTCTGATGAAGTATGAATGGACATACTGCCGTGGTACCGTCTAGTCGGCATGGCTGTCGCATGTAAGTATGCAGGCAGTACGTGATACGTGGATGACAGTCCACACCTAGCAGAGGGGCGGAAGATACGACCTCTGTGAACAGGCAAGGCTGGTGAAAACGGTCAAAGTTTCTATACCCATAGCGAAGTGGAATAGGGATCAGACCATCGGTTCCTAACCGGGTGGTTAACAGCCACTACGGAGTCCTGATTAGATGCAGGACTAGGGATCGCTATCGACTGGGTCACCGGCCGGTCGGATCGCAGATGGCATTAAGACCATGAGAGATGGCCGCCGCGTCCAGCTCAATGTACAGTCAGGCCACTATAAGCTGAAACCGAATGCGTTAGTAAGCGAGTAGTGCTTTCTGTGATCAGTATTTTTGAAAAGAAAATACTGGGAAGCAGAAAGGCTGACGGTCCTTCACTCCGAGGAGTCAGGGGGGTAGGAACTCAGCGGAAAGGGATCCAGCCTGAAGCTGCACCCTGGAGAGAGAGAGAGAGAAAGAGGGGGGCTTGAAGGATCAAAGTGTGGCAGAACCACCATTAGAAAAGTGATGAGTAAAGAACTTGGTACAATGCCAAGATGGGTAAAAGTCAGCTGAGAAGGGACCACCCCCAGAGGAGGGATGGAGAGAGGGGAATAACCATTTATGGATAAAACCACCATTATTTCTGGGTAATTAATGTTATGCATAACTCAAAGACCAATTAAAGTGGCCAGAAAAACAAAACAATAAGGTAGGCTAATAAGGGAAACGAATGAAAGTGACCAATCATGTAACTATTAAGCTAAGTATATACATGTTTGTAAAACAAAGGATTTTTGGAGCAACTTGCAAGCTGCTCTCGGCTTTGTGATGTGATCTGCAATAAAGTCTAAACTTTGAATATCTTTTGCCTGAAACCTCTTCTCTACTTTTCGTAAAATTGAGCAAAACAGGACTTAGAAAATACTTTGAAAAGATGAACAAAAAAGGACTTTTCCACAACAGAAACTGTCAGGGAGGTGCATTTTGGTCATCCTGCGCAGGCTAACAGAATGTGGCCCAGCCTAACCTAAATTCTCATAAGTAAGCATGGTGCCATCATTGACAGGTGTATTACTCTGTGACTTAAACCAGGGGTCTAAGGTATGTAGCTTGGGCAGCCAGTGAAGTCCATATTAGATCAACACACCAAACTTACAAGCCTATGTCACACACCACAATTTCAGGGGTTCTACTTATGAGCTGGAAATTATGGATCAGTGAGAATTATGAGCACCAGAAATAAGTGGAGGTCAACATGGTATGATTGGCCTTGTCACATGGTAGCAATATTCTTTGCCTGAGCATATTATGCCTTTCCAGATATCAGCTCAACCAACATCTATGTATAAACTAAGCTGTCTTCCCCAGGTTATATCGTTGTTTAGTGTCACCACGATTCTAATCATGAGATTGGAATCATGATTCTAATCCCTCTCCAAGCATTAAAGTGGGAGCTGTTGAACGCTTGAGCTCGGTTGTTTTTTGGTGGTTTTAGAGGAACAGTTCAGGGGTGATTGTACAATTTCCTGAATTCTTTGGAGATCTGGGCCGGTATTCACAAAGAATTTTATCTTACCACTAGGAATACTCCTAAATCGCACTAAAACCTTTTAGTTAGGAGTCCCACCTTAAAACCTATTCACAAAGCTGCAAAGACAAACTCATACTAAGGAAGTCCTAGAATTTTCAAGCTAAGAGTGAGGGCGGGGTTTACGTCGTTGCTATGGATGACTTTGTTTCTCATGAACGAGCTTACTCAGAATGCCCACAGCGATTGGTTGATATAGGGGATGGGTCTCTGCCCGCGATTTCAACCGAGAAAATAAATTATATACTACTGTAAAAGTGTATGTAGGCCTACCTGTTCCTGTTATATTCTAGTGGTGTAACGGGTCGCAGTTGATCCGTGATCCGTACGGATCAACCCCCATGGTTCGGCACGCATATGATCCGCGGATTAATAGCTAAATTGAACCATCATAGAGAAATACAGTTTTTCTGCCGCTGTTACGTTTTAAAGTAACAATTCCCTAAATCTTGATGCAGAGTTACAGCGAAGAGATAGACAACCATGTATGTTTTGGTTTGCTTTGTTTTTCATACTAAATGCCTTTCTGGGAGGCAGGTTTTTAGAAACGCGACCGAATTAAATAAAATGTAAACATTAGCGATCTTTTAATTTTTTATTAAATTAATTCAGGCATAAGACCACCCTAGTTAAATCGCCTAAGGCGTACTGAATCTAAAAATGTATTTTGTGAAATTTTCGAATAAAGATTTAGTGAAATAACTTAAATTGAAAAACTGAAATTATCATCCATTCAATTCCTTGAGAATAGTTCCTGGTAATTTTTGTTGGAAACGCGCCTTTGGTCCCCGTTATTTATTTTTTTGCTGATCCGAAAAATGATCCGATGCACCCCTATTATATTCTAATACATTTTCTAAAATACAAATGTAGGCTAGGTGTCACTGATTTAACATGAAACCAAGAATACTGACTAGTCAATTGGTTACATGTCTGCATCTCGTAAACAATCAGCGGGTATCTATATATAATATATATAATATTATATATATAATACCCTCGCGATTGAGGCGGTACCTTTTTATGAGCTCTGTATCATTCAATATCTCCAGTGTTGACGCGATTGCGACAACGATTGCCGCCAGCAGCAGATTTTCGGATCGCTGTGAGTAGGTCTTTAACGACTTAGAAGTCCTCTTGACTGCTTCTAACTTCTCCTGGACTTAGGAGCTGTTTTTAGCTCTCAAACCCTTTGTGAAATACTCCTAAATTTATGAGTGACACGCCCATTATCTTTCGGAGTTGCTCCTAAATTGCGGAGTTACGACCAACTTTTACCCTTAAAATGCTTTGTGAATACGGGCCCAGATGTGCTAAACTATTTTGACAACCTTACATAACCAAGACCCTGATGAACAAAATCATATTGGCAAAACAATTTGTCACTATAGTTTAGTGTGTGCTTTCACAATATTTGTGACGGCACAAAATTTTTTATAACTTGTGTGTTTGTAGATCAAAAGCTGCATATGATACTGGCCAAACTATTGATGGCATATAAATGTAGCTGTGATTGTCCTTCAAAAAAAATAAAAAACACTTTGGAGTAAGTGTGTGTTAATTTGATGAAATTGAGATAAATATCAGATGACACCAAAATCACAAAGCTTCTCTGAACTAAGCACAGACCTCGGACCAAGTGAGAGCTGTTGATCGCCTGAGCTTGTTTGTTTTTTGGTCGTTTTAGAGGAGCAGTTCAAGGGACAATTTCCTGAATTCTTTGGCGATCTGGTCCCAGTTCACACTTTAGCTGCATGTGTTTGCATTTGGAGAGCCAAACTTGGTTTGGCATCATTTTCTTACATTTCATGTCTTTCATGATTGTTACATGTCATTTTTATGTCTAGGATTTAGTATAAGGTAAGGTAGTGGAACCGACGTCCGTAGAATGGACGTCTTTGTCTAAATGGTGTAACTTAATAAAACAGCTCTTTATTTTAATTGTGAGTTTTATTTTATCCAGATTGCTCTGCCTATCAACAAATTTGGTGATTTAATTAATAATTGGTATCCCGTGTAGTAATTATTATATGAAATAAAATAAATATATTTTACATGTAGGATAAGTGAGGGGATTTAACACATAATACCACTTGTGTTCACTGTTCAGAGTGCTGAACTTTAAACAAGGGCATTTCACTTTAAGGCTAACGGATTCAGGGAATAGATCATTTTCATTCAAACTTTTTATTCAACTGTTCCGACAAAACATAACATCAACAATACAGTCCTCAGCAAAACATACTTCCATTGAAGTTGAATAGGGCTACACTCTTCTGGAATGGTGTACTTGAAAACACCCACCGCCTCTGTTGGTTTTGTGGTTAAAACCTCCCTTCTACAGCATCTACCAGAATCCCATGTCGGCATTAGTGAGAGTTTAATGACATAGCGCATCTCATTGGCTGCAGGGCGCTGTGCCACCCTCATCAGTATATATGCTCTCAGACTGAAAGCTGACAGTGACATCAAGATTTTCTTCAAATCTATGGCCTCCGGTTGCTCATCCGCTGCTCAGAACATTGGCTGGTCATAACAAACACACTGTTTGAAATGAAGCACAAATTCAAGACATCCTGGATGCAACCTTGTTGTAAACACTGGCACCTCCTGAACTACGTCATTATCAACACAACCGAAATGAGGTCCGTGAGCCATTTGTGGGGGAGAGTGATGGATCATTGAATGATCAGATCCAAACTCTGGTTAGAAATTCACCCACACCATCAATGGAAGCCCCTAGAAAAAATGTTACTTCAATTCCTTAAAAAACCCAGCCACCACAGACTATGTACGAAGCCTTCTATCTGCTAAGCAACTCTCGGACTCTCCAAACCTAGAAACAAACACTGCCTGGGAAAAGCTCTGCACCACCATCTGCAGACACAGAAGCAGTCAGTTGCACCAAAAAACACCACCAGGACTGGTTTGATGAAAATATGTGTTATGGAAGATGACTGGTGTAAGAAAAAGGCTCACAAAATTCAATGCCTCGCTGACTCACACAACACACAAGAGTTCTACGATGCCCTAAAGCCCTGTATAAGAGATTAGTAGAGAACTTCAACAACCTCCTTAAACATGCCACCCAAACAGACCCCCACATTCTCAACTCACTCCCAAACATGCCCAATCCTAACCCCCACCAGAGTTCTCTAAATGTTTTCAAGCTATCAAAGGACTGAAAAACAATGAAAGTGCAGGGCCTGATGGCATTCCACCCAAGATCCTCAAATAAAGTGGCTACCTCCTCATCCGGTGCTTGCATTGCCTGATCAAATCCATCTGCCTGTCGGAGACTATCCCACAGGAATGGAAGGATGCCAACATTGTTGTCATCTATAATAACAAGGGTGACCGAGCTACCTGTCCAAACACCAGAGGCATTTCCCTTCTTTCAGTTACAGGGAAAGTGCTCACCTGAATTATGCTCCACCCCCTTACAGAATACATATCCAAAAATGTTTTACCCGATTCCCAGTATGGCTTCAGGAAAAGCAAAAGCACAACTAACATGATTTTTGTGGCTAAAAAACTGCAGGAGAAATGTTGGGAACAAAACAAAGACCTCTACATTGCTTTCATCGACTATTGAAAGCGTTTGATACTATCAGGCAGGAACTCCTCTGGCTGCAACTTGGTAAACTTAGTGTGCCCCCAAGTTTCTGAGCATCATAAATATATTACATAATGGAATACATACCAGAGTTCTGGCTAGAGTGCTTCAGTCAAAGCCTTTCATTGTAGAGGTTGAAGTATAACAGGGGTGTGTTCTGGCCCCAGTCATCTACAACATACTCCTCGCTCATCTTCAACAACTCTATCAGCTCAACCTACCATGATCACTAAACACAAACAAAAAGCATGTTCTACAACGCTGTACCTTCAGCAACAGCTAGCTAGCTAACTAGGCTATTTCTTGACTGGTCAGTAAATAAGGTTTCAACTGTCACAGTACAGCTCAGAATACTGTCCTACTGACATTATGAGCAAACCTAGAACAATAATATATATTTGTGGTGTCCCTAGGGGTTGGGCGACACTCACGGACCTTGCAGAGGGAGTAGTAATATAAACAAACCAATAATTTAATAAACTAATTCCAACAAACACAAAAAGGGTGGGGTCTTCGAGGAAATACAAACACAAAAGTCCACTAATCTTTACTCATCGTCGTTGTCCAAAATCCAATGTCACAATCCAGGTCAGTTCCGTAATCCAGTCCAGTAGTTGAATACACAAAGGGGGTCCTCACACAATCCAGGTTAAAAACTCTCCAAAACACTCTCTCTCTCTCCAAATCCCAGCAAGTCAACAGACTTCACAGGTGTTCTCTCTGTTCCAAACACTTTCCTCAATCACCACCCTACTCCTTCCTAGTGTGGCATGTACGAGTCCTTTAAATAGGCCTCCAAATCGCCTTCAGCTGTCCGTAGTCACAATTGATTGACTCGGTTCAGGTGTGGGACTGCAGGCTGCCGGGAAAGCCACTTTCCATTGGCTCCCAATAATTAAAGAGGCAGGCCACCATTTCCTCGTCCTGCCCCTTGGGATGCCACAATATACAGTTCTCCACTACACACATCACTCATCTTTCAAAATGATAGTGTGAAGGAGGGCTCTGTCACTCATCGCATGTAAATCTGCATGCAAATTTTCCCATTCACTAGTTGGCTAGCTTGTCTCCAAGGCAGCACACTCGGAGCTAGCGTTTCCTGGATCATACACATTACAAACACATCCACGTAATATTGACTTCCCTGCAGCATAAGAAACTTCTCACATATATTTGCGAAAGCACACACACACACACAAAAACATATTGATTCGTTTAGTTTTATTGTAGAGCGCTCTGTCTTTCTGTTTTTCTGTTTGCTGTTTGTTCTGTCACAGCTTCCAGATATGTCTGAGGTTTGGATAGGTCAAACCAGAGCCTTGGCATATGGGCTGGCTTTGGGGTGCCTGTCCCATGCTGCGGCATGCCTTGTTCCAGCTAAATTGGAACGAACCAATTGGAACTAATTTTGGTAGGAACCTAAAGTTTTATCTATATTAGGTTAAAGGTGGTTATATTATTTTCTGTTATGAATAGAGAGTACAGAGGAACAGTTGTAATCAAAAAGAGAGACAGAGAGCTAGCCATTTTAATTGTTTTTGGCAGCCTTTCCAACCTGTTCTAGTCTGTATTTCAGGGAAATAAAGCAATCATTTTGCCTCCTTATCCTTCTATCAAGATACAGTGCCCTACAGAATTATTGCCCAGCTTGGTAAAGACGAAAAAACAAAAAATGTCTTTGTTGTTCATCAGCTTGATCTTACACTCAAAATATGAGAGAAATCTAACCTTTAATTGAAGTCAAATTATTAAAAGAATAAAAAATTCATTTAAAAAATAAAAATTGTTCCGGTGGAAAAACTATGGAAATTAAATCCCCAAAACTATGTTTTAAGTGAGAAGTTTTAAAGGAAAGTTTGATCAAACACCAAAAAAGACAGGATATTCAGTATATTCAAATCAGCATCAAAACATTTAATTTCACATGCACTAACAAGGTTTTCCTGCACACAGCTTTGACACCTGCTACAGTACTGTTGCTATGTTGGTCTACTGCATTTCAAACAACATGTAGGCTACTCGCCACTGGACACAGGCAGGTTCCTTAGGTTCAAACCTTATCTCAAGCAGCCTAATTCATACCCTTAGAGTAGGTTTCAAAATCAAAACCTTTAACTTCTCACTTAAAACATATTTTGGGGGATTTAATAAAGACTCTGTAATAAGTACTTCTAATAAGAATGACCTTTTATTCACAATGTTTCTGAAACAAAAGTTATATAGTAAAATATTTACTTTTCATAATTCAGAAAATAAGTTTTTTAAATGCTGCTTTTATTTTTTTGGTCTTGATTCCATATATAACAGGGTTGAAAATAGGACATATCATCAAGAAGTAAATTGAAAGGACTATACGGACCACCATTGGAACACGAGTCATATCAAATCTGCTTTGCAATATTTCAAAGACGACGCCGACAGAAGTTTGTTAGTGCAGCTAAATGAGGAGTGCAGGTGTTCAAAGCTTTCTTCTGAGACTCTTTGGAAGACCTGAAACAAACCTTTATAATTTCTCCATAAGAATAGAAAATAAGAAGCATCGGGAGAACCACTGACCACAGTACAGTAAAATATCCATAAATATTGTTTACAGTTGTGTCTTCACAAGAAAGCTTAACAATTGAATAGTTATCACAATAAACTTTATTAATTATATTCCTGCACAATTTCTGTCTCACACTTAAGGATAGAGTAACAGAGAATTTAACAAAGGAAAACAACCAGATGAAGATAATTAATATGTACACTTTTTTTGGAGTCATGATGTTGTGATACTGTAAAGGAAAACATATGGACACATATCTGTCATAAGCCATCACAGCTAAGTTGCAAAATTCGATTGACCCATATGTGTGCAGGCAGAAAATCTGTAATATACAATAAGCCCTGGATATTTCATGAGTGTCTGACAACATGTTCACTAGCAGTGATGGGTACAAAGCAGTGCTGCCATACAATTCATTCACAAACAAATTACACAGAAACATGTTCATGGGTTCATGGAGATTTCTGTCTCTGGAAATTATTCCAATAACTGATGCATTTACAAATATAACTGACATGTACAATACAGCAATTATTGTAAAATAAATATATTTAACATTTCCCATTTCATCATAAGCAGACAGTGTGAACGTTTCAGATGAGTTCTCCATGGTCAGGTTTGTCTATTGTATGCTTAATTCATGTGCTTTTCTGGTGAGAAGAATACATGGAATTAGTAAAAATTATTATTTAAAAGAAAAAAAAGCAAGGAGAAATGTTGTCTTGCTCAAATGTAACATTTGTTTATATCTTGTGTAATACATGTAAAAAACGTAAACACTTGGAACCAGACACTGGCTCTAAAGCATCATTTGACTTCCAGAACAGACACTCCAGTTGGGAACACATCTGGTATATCTGCAGACCACAATACAACGCTAGTTTAGTTGATCTGCAGATATACCAGAGTGAGCCAATAGTACTTGAATTAGTTTCACAACAGTATATTATTCCATAGAAAATGTAACATTGTATATTATTATAGATTATTTAAGTCATTGCTGACCTAAAATATAGTTCTCATAATATGAAAGTGAATTCGGATACTTTTGTTTGCGAGGTCAGATAAACAGATAGAGTAACATTTTTGAGGGTTTACATGATGAACACCAAAAACAAAATGCTGTTCTGATGCCAAGTTTTGAGAAATTAATGTAAGCATACTGTATATTACAATGTGTGTATTTTTCACCAATTTCATTTAATTGCTGATATAAGTAAGTATATATATATATATATAAGTAAGAATTGAAAAAGTCCCTATGCTTTCACAATGTATACAATTAAAATAATGTATTTTTCTGAACATTTCAGCCACATTTGTGGAAGAGACACCAGGATTGATTGAAATGCAATATTAGAATACACGACTGTACTTTTTGAAATCTGTGTGAACCGATTCAAAGATCTTCAAAAGAATATGCTGTCTTACCTGTTTTTTAAGCATCTTAATCAAATGGCCTACAGCAAGTGCAGAGAAGAACTTTAAAAAGCATGTCCATTCTCTGGCCTTATATACCTCCCTTGTTTACTTGACTACAGTACACAGTGGAGTTTGTTTGATTCTGAAACTGGGTAGGGATTTCCTTTTTTCACAGATGTCTACATAGGTCAACAATGGATCCATGTGCTTCAGTGAAGAAACCCTACACAGGGAAATAATACTTTTTTATTACTTCCTTGGGTGCATACGAGGAAATAACTAATACTAGGATATCTAGGTTCTAGCTCATCCTTCAGGATAACGGATTAACTGTTGTTGAAATATTTTTTTCAGTAAGATTGAAAAAACACTGCAGTGACCTTTAGCCTTGTGTTTGAGATGGACTGAAATTCATACTGGCATAGTCATAAATTTATCGCTGGATCAGGGGCATCTGTTTGGATCTGTGTGAAAAGCATTAGAAATGGGCATTGCCATACAAATTTATTTAAGGGACAGAAGCATGAGTAAACTAGTATGGTGTACTTTAGCTCCTGCTATTGTCTCACATTGCAGTCTTGCAGTGTGATTAGGGTTATGCTTCTACTTAGATAACTTAGATTAGCCAGGTTATAAGACTGATAACTAATGCTAGACAACAGTGTCTTTACAGAAAAGAATACTAAGCAAACTTTCAGTTAATTGAAGCAAATCTGTCATACGCTCTTAAACGGCATGAGTCTATGTTGACATGTGTGCCATCACGATACAGCTTTGTTCAGATAACTTTAAGAGATTAATTAAGTATGTTGCTGGGTGTCAAGTTAGTGTTCAGATACCATTGTGTGATAGTGCAGTGCTAAATTCAAATTGGCAACCCATAATTTCTTACCATAATGTTTTATCTATTAACAAGCTAACTAGCTAACTTTTGCTAAAATCTTCCTGCAATCAGTGATGGAACGTTACATGTATAGATTCTAGCTTCAGCAACTATTGCAAAATAGGCAACTTTAACGAAGCTTTTCAACACAAGTAAGCAGTTTAGTTTTGCAACTTTAACCAGCTTTTCAACACAAGTAAGCAGTTTAGTTTATGCAAATCCGCTAAATGATTGCTATGGTGCAGAGGGTCAAAGGGTCTATTGCTTAGACAGCGATGATGCTCAGGGCCAGATTTAGTAAGATAGTCACAGCACAAAGACGGTCGCTATTTTGTTGTCGCAAATAGCGGCACATTAGCGACCAATTTCCTAAAACTGGTTCTAATTTCTAATTTCTCAATCAGAAATCAAGAAATGAAATGCCTTCATTCACAATTTGCGGTAGGATAAACGCATTAAATTGGCTAAAACAACATGGCATGCTCCCACGTCCAGATCATGCCAAGAAATGAATACGTAGCAACTAGGCACAAATAGCAAGGGAACAACGAGAAAAAGAAAACTTACATTTACAGCTCAGCAAATAGAGGTATTAGTCAACGAAGTACAGGATCACAATGCAGTGTTACAGCATAGGAAACAAAGGAAATAAAGTAATTCATTAGGCATAATAAAACAAAGAGTAGATGATGTAAAGAAAATGACATAATGTTAGGCGGCGTCCTGCAAAACTTTCCTGCATCGCTGGGACAGTGACTAGCACCTCAGAAAGCGCAATACAAAACGGTAATTGTGAAATACCTAGGCAATATCAGCACTCATAAAATACTGCCTGGTTTCAAGAGTTCTTAAAATTCTCACGCAAACAGGAGAGTTGCAATTAACCCCCTGAGGTCCGTGCTTAGCTCAGAGAAGGTTTGTGATTTTGGCGTGGTCTGATATTTATCTAAATTTCATCAACTTAACACACACTTACTCCAAAGTGTTTGATATTTTTATTTGAAGGACAATCACAGCTACATTTATATGCCATCAATAGTTTGGTCAGTATCATATGCAGCTTGTAAATAGATCTACAAACACACAAGTTATAAAGAATAATTTTTTCTGCCGTCACAAAAGTTGTGAAAGCACACACTAAACTATAGTGACAAATTGTTTTGCCAATGTGCGTTTGTTCATCAAGGTCTTGGTTATGTAAGGGTGTGAAAATAGTTTAGCACATATGAGATCTAAATAGCTAAAAACCTGTTTTTATCAGAACTGGTCACATTTATTTCAGGCTGTGGGAGGGCTATATGCTAATTTACTGAATATTCATAATCCACACCTGAAAGATCTGTCAGATGGGCCATCTCTCTCTCTCAAAGGCCATCAGACAAAGACATCTTGCAGACTACGCATTTCTTGCGACCAACAGAAGCCAGTTTGCCAACATCCAAAGTCTGTTTGGCAGTGGGCACAGGCACATGATCAAAAGTAGCCCGTTTTCTGGGTTTAAGATATTTATCTTTAAACGTCTGTAGGAAAACGAAAGCAAAATCCGTGTCTGCGAAAACACGGAAAGACATAAACTAAACAAAACAAAATAACCAACGATCAGGAACAGACAAAACGTATCCAAAATCTCAGAATAAACTAAACGCTGGGAATCTAAACAACAATAAGCACACAAACAAGTTCTCGAGAGGCAAGAAACATTGTTACGTGCAGTGAATGCAGACCTGGACCCAAATGCAGACTCGACGAAGTTTGGAATTTGCACTCCTCACCGGAGGCGTTTAATAAACGCGGCAAATAAAAGTGACGGAAACAAGCCGTCAGAAAAACACACACACAAAACACACGAATAGCCGTGCGAAATAAAAGTGACGGAAAACAAGCCGTCAAAAACACACACAAAAAAACAACGCAAGAATAGCCGTGCGGCTACTAAACAAGAAAACGGATAACTGGTTAAAGCACAGACAAAATAAACGGGCAGATTCAGGATATAAAATAAACGGGCAGATTCAGGATATAAAATAAACGGGCAGATTCAGGAACAAGGGACCAAACAAAAACAGTGCTAGAAACACTAGTACGCATTGGCAAGGATCTGAACGTGTGCTGGGTTTAAATAGGCAAAATGAATTAACTAATTGGGGCAGCGTGCAGAATGTGCAGGGGAATGAATGTGACAGGCTGAAACATAACGAGGAACATGAAACAGATTGCGGCGAAGCCGCGCCCATAAAACAGACAACACAGGGGAGAACGCAAAAACCAGACATGACACGCAAGGAACAAAGTGGCAGAAAAACACAAGGGAGGTGAACAGGGCGGACAGCGATGTAACAGAACCCCCCCCTCAACGGGAGCCTCCTGGCGACCCACCAGGCCTGTTCTTCTGAGGGTGGGTTCGGTGGAAGTCCCGAATGAGGGAAGGGTCGAGGATGAGCTGGCGGGAAACCCAGCTCCTCTCCTCGGGGCCATAACCTTCCCAGTCCACCAAATATTGGTGGCCCCGACCCCTGCGCCGAATGTCCAGGATGCGCCGGACGGTGTATGCTGGGGCGTTGTCGATGATCCGGGGGGGCGGAGGGGGAACGGCCGGAGGGCACAGTGGGCTGGTAGTGACAGGTTTGATTTTCGAGACGTGAAAGACGGGGTGAATCTTGAGGGCTGGAGGGAGTTTGAGTTTGACGGCAGAGGGATTAATGAGTGACAGTACCTTGTACGGACCGATGTAACGTGGCTGTAGTTTCTTGGAGGTGGACTGGAGGGGAATGTCAGTGGTGGAAAGCCAGACTTGTTGACCTGGAGAGTATTGGGGGGCTGCGGTGCGGTGGCGGTCCGCCAGGCGTTGAGTGCGCGCGGTGGAGCGGCGGAGAGCGGAGCGGGTGTCCTCCCAAATCCGATTGCAGCGCCGGATATGGGCCTGCACTGACAGGACGGAGATCTCCTCCTCCTGGGCCGGGAACAGGGGGGGCTGATACCCTAGGGAACACTCGAAGGGGGAGAGACCGGTGGCAGAGGTGGTTAGTGTATTATGTGCATACTCAACCCAGGGTAGCAGCTTGCTCCAGGAGGAGGGGTTCTGGTCTGTGATGCACCGCAGTGCAGTCCCCAGGTCTTGGTTGGCCCTCTCGGTCTGGCCATTCGTCTGGGGATGATAGCCGGAGGACAGGCTGACGGAGGCCCCCAGGGCCTGGCAAAACGATTTCCAGAATTGGGAGGAAAATTGGGGGCCACGGTCCGACACCACGTCGACGGGGATCCCGTGCAAGCGCACCACGTGCTGGACCAGGAGCTCAGCGGTCTCAGAGGCTGAGGGATGCTTGGGAAGGGGAATGAAATGGACCACCTTGGAGAACCGGTTGACGATGGTCAAAATGGTGTCATTACCTTCAGAGGGGGGGAGTCCACAGACGAAGTCCAGACCAATGTGACTCCAAGGACGACCAGGGATGGGTAGGGGACGGAGGAGACCGCTGGCGGGCTGATGGGATGCCTTGCTCCTGGCGCAGGTGGTGCAGGCCCGTACGAACGCCCGGGCATCCGCAGCCATGGACGGCCACCAAAAGCTGCGTCTGAGCAGCGACAAGGTGCGCTGGAACCCGGGGTGGCAGGCCAGGCGGGAGGAGTGCGTCCACTGCAGGACCTGGGAACGGACAGAATCAGGGACAAACAGGTGAGGGCTGGGTTTGGGTCTGGGGTCAGGTTGAGTGGCCTGGGCCTCCCTGATCTGCCTCTCAATCCCCCAGGTCACAGCAGCAACCACACAGGAGGGGGACAGGATGGTGTCAGGGCTCGCTTGTCTGGTTTCGGAGGAGAACTGGCGGGAGAGAGCGTCGGGTTTCAGGTTACGGGATCCGGGTCTGTAGGTGATGGTGAAATTTAAGCGGCCAAAAAACAGTGCCCACCGGGCTTGGCGAGAACTGAGTCTTTTGGCCGACTGGATATATGCCAGGTTCTTGTGGTCGGTCCAAACAATGAATGATTGTTCCGCTCCCTCCAACAGATGTCGCCACTCCTCCAGGGCGAGCTTGACCACCAGCAACTCCCGATTCCCTACATCGTAGTTGCGCTCGGCGGGGGACAGCCTACGAGAGTAGAAGGCGCAGGGATGTAGCTTCTGGTCCTTATCCGAGCGTTGGGACAAGATGGCCCCCACCCCGGAGTCCGAGGCATCCACCTCCACCACGAACTGACGAGAAGCATCGGGGTGGACCAAGACAGGAGCGGAAGTGAAGCGGTTCTTTAGGTCGCTGAAGGCGGCTTCTGCTCCAGGGTCCAGAGAAGGGGATGGATGGGGAGGTGAGTCGGGTGAGGGGTTCAGCAACCCTGCTGTAGTCCCGGATGAACCGCCGGTAAAAGTTTGCAAACCCCAGGAAACGTTGCAGTTCCTTTACCGACGATGGTTGAGGCCACTCCACCACCGCCTGGATCTTGGCCGGGTCTGGTCTTACCTGCCCACACTCCACGATGTACCCCAGGAAACTCACCGACGAGGCGTGGAATTCGCATTTTCTGCCTTGACAAACAGCTGGTTCTCCCACAACCTCTCCAAGACCTGCCGGACATGGGTAGTGTGTTCCTGTAGGTTGCGGGAGAAAATTAAAATGTCGTCAAGGTAGACGAATACTGTGCGGTTGAGGAAGTCCTGGAGCACATCGTTAACCAACGCCTGGAACACTGCAGGGGCGTTGGTAAGCCCGAACGGCATCACCAAATACTCGAAGTGGCCTAGGGGGGTGTTAAATGCCGTCTTCCACTCGTCCCCCTCCCGGATTCGAACAAGGTGGTAGGCGTTTCTGAGGTCCAATTTGGAGAAGATAGTGGCCTCCTGTAGGGGTTCGAATGCGGAGTTGATGAGGGGTAGAGGGTATTTGTTCTTAACCGTGATGGTGTTGAGGTTGCGGTAGTCGATGCAGGGACGGAGTGACTTGTCCTTCTTGGCCACGAAGAAGAACCCTGCACCGACTGGGGATGAGGAGGGTCGGATGATGCCTGCTGCCAGTGAGTCGTGAATATCGTCTCCATTGCTGCTCTCTCCGGTCGCGAGATGTTGAAGAGGCGACTGGAAGGCAGGGGAGCCCCGGGAAGCAGGTCGATGCCGCAGTCATAGGGCCTATGAGGGGGCAACGAAGAGGCTCGGCTCTTGCTGAACACCTCCGCCAAGTCGTGATACACGGGGGGAACCAAGGACAGGTCTGGAGGGACCAACCTGGCGGGAGGTGAAGCACCCTCCGCGGGTGCTCGAGCCGACTGAAGGCAAGTGGCGTGGCAGTAGGGACTCCAGCTCTGGACCTTGCTGGTGATCCAGTTCAGATGAGGGTTGTGGAGTTGGAGCCAGGGTTGGCCGAGAACCAGGGGGGACTGGGGTGAGGAGATGACCAGGAGCTGAATGGTCTCACGGTGGTTGCCGGAAAGGATGAGTTGTAGGGGTTCGGTGGTGTGTGTGACCTGGGCTAGGAGGTTCCCATCCAGTCCGTGGGCCCGGAGAGGGACGGCAAGGGGACGAGTGGCGATGCCAGCCTGTCGCACTAGCTGGGCATCAATGAAGTTACCATCCGCCCGGAGTCCACTAGGCGTACAGCGACAGGGGTTGACGGTTCCAGTTGAGCGTGGCTTTCAACTGGAAACGAGACTGGGCGGTTGTGGAACACTCGGTGTGGCTCACCAGAAGGCCCAGTCTTACTGGTGAGCCTTGGCCTTTTGGTCGCGACGGGCAGGTGACCAGGTAGTGGCCCGTGTTGCCACAATAGAGGCAGACTCCCGCCCTGAGTCTCCGCTTGCGCTCCTCCTGGGAAAGGTGAGCTCTGCCCAGCTGCATGGGCTCTTCCGTCGTAAGCCCCGGGACGGGTCGTTGTTTGTTGGTTTGGGGTAGGAAGGAGGGGTCAAGATGTGATTGAGGAGAAGAGCTCGCTGGGGTGAGGTGACCGGTCCTCTCCCTCCGACGCTCCCGCAAGCGGTTGTCGATCCTGATGGCAAGGGAAGCCAGAGCGTCGAGGGAGTCAGGGTAGTCCCTCGTAGCCAGCTCGTCCTTTACCGCCTCACCTAACCCGTTCTGGAAGGCCCCTTGGAGCGACGCGTCATTCCAAGCGGATTCCGCCGCCAGGATTCGGAACTCCACCGTGTACTCCGCCACGCTGCGGTCCCCCTGACGGAGATGGAACAAGTGCTGGGAGGCGTCCTTCCCACCCACCGGGTGATCAAAGACCTTCCTCATCTCTGCCACGAATGCGGAGTACTGGGAGCTGGCTGGGAGCTGGCTGTCCCAAATGGCAGTGGCCCAATCCAGCGCCTTACCCCCAAGGCAGCCCATGATGAAGGCGATCTTCGCCGGCTCAGAGCCGTATGAAGAGGGTTGTAGGCGGAAGATTAGGTCGCATTGCAAGAGGAACCCCTTGCAGTTCCCCAAATTGCCATAATAGCGATCCGGGTGGGGAATGCGGGGTTCCCTGGGTTGCCCAACCGGCCGGCTGGCAGGTGGCGATGACGCAGGGGGGTTGGCAGAGGCCGTCTGCTCCGGAAGAGGGACGCCGGTGCGGAGTTGGGACAAAACCAGACATGACACGCAAGGAACAAAGTGGCAGAAAAACACAAGGGAGAAGGGGGTGAACAGGGCGGACAGCGATGTAACAGCACCTAGTTACCATGTCAATAGAAGGGGGACGGTACTAACAGGTAAAAAAGAGAGGAAAAGGCAAGGTTTACTTTTGGTCTAATTAACCTAATTTTAAAAATCTCGCCATGTTAGAAATAGTAATATACTTTTATTGCTGCTGGGATTGTCGGCGATCCCGTCGACCTCAGGGGGTTAAGGCATGCTTTAGTAAGTCATAGGGAATACTTAATTTCCCTAATTTACAAAATCTCCATTCTGCACGTTACCCCAGGTAAACATATGCATGAACAGATTTAACGATTCAAAAGGAAAGTAGCAAAGTGACTTAACCCCCACAAATGACATCCTAATTGCGATTTGACATATTGTGACCATTTAGTTAATCTGACATAGATATTGCAAACTTGTATTGATTGCTTTTGTGTTGGAAAAGCAGTCACAATCCTTCAGTAAATCTGGCCCTCAGTATTCCCTTTGGTTCTCAGCCAGCTATATCACTAGGTGGACTAGATAGCTATATAGATTATCTACGGCTATAGTGTGAATGTTTAGCTTGCTTCCAAGTCATAATTAATATGAAAAGAAACAGGTAAACAATCGAGGGGTATTCCCCACCATACCCATTCAATATATACATTAGCAATGTAAAATGCTCAAGATCTAAATAAAATCCATTCAATTGAACAGTAACCATGCATGCTTCAATGTACTGAATGCATGCAACATGAATAAACTAGAGGCAGGTAGTCCTGCAGTAAATGTGCAGTACAGTAAATGTTCTTGTGCACACGCGATAGCATTTCCAGTTTTATCTCATCCTCACAAGATAACGTTTCCAAAAGAAAAACTGTCACCATGTCACTTCAGGGGCACCGTACATGTCAGCGTGTCTTACAAAAAAATTATCTCATCCTATGACTAGGGCCCGGAGAAATCTGGCATGTATTTAAGTCCTCTTCTACCAAGGGGTCAATACAGCCCCTATTTCAAGCCATGTATCAAACAATCATTTAATTAATTCAATCATTACAATTAATCATTAAATTACCACTCAGGTGCATGACAATGACAGCAAAATGTTTTTGTCTGCTGACAATTATCATATTTCAGACACATAGCGTATTAGACCAGTAGGCATTTGGAACTAAGGCCCATCCAAGTAGGTGTGGTTAATTTCTTCTGCATTGCATATATTTTAAATAACAAAAGCCAATTTGTTAAAAAAATCTAAAAACTTAATCAAATATACTGGATGAGTATTTTTTAACTTTTACATGCACAAGAAATACAGAAATAAACGGTCAGTTAATAAGCGATGGCATTGCCAACAAATAGACAAATTCAATTGAGCATCATAAACAGCATCTTGTTATTGGCATACATGCTCCGGTTCCAGCAGTCCAGTCTCCACTCACCAGTGAAAACATCATTATAATTAATCTGACTATTGCATATAAAAAGGATTGAATATTTAACGGAGAGAACACAAATGCATGTGTCAGTGTATCAGCGCTTTATCTATCTATATGTATAGATCTATCTATATATATGAGAATATATATGTATATATATTCTCAATCTATTACCATTAAACTGCCAGATCAGCAGAGATCAAATTAACAAATATACTGTATACGTATAGTCAATATTACTTGAATTTGGGCAGGGAGAGTGAACAGTATATTTATCCAAGTTTAGATAATCTGTATATATATAAGAAAATGCTACACAATTCTCTGATGTAAAGACAAATCACAAAATAAAATTGGGAAGCTATACCTATGGGCAGAGATTATTCAGTGAATTAATTGCTGGATTGATAATTTAGAAGAGAAAACTGAAACAGTCTGAGTAATCATCAGCTAAAAGTATGGATTCTGACTCCATTATTTCAGCTTTCAAACTGGTGGTAAAGAAAAGACACCAATTATTTTCTCTTTTTCTCACAAATGTTTAATTGTATACATCCATACACTCAAAGTGCACACAGTTATAGGTCACAGGTCACATGGTTGCTCTGTCTAATGACATTATATACAGGGTGTATGAGTTTATGGAGAAAGCCAAAGGAAGCCTTCAACCCACATTGCCTTTTCCCAACTCTTAAATGTGGTTGTGGTTTTGTTATGTTTGAGCAACCATCTCATGGGAGTCATTGGGTCTGAGTATTACTCTGCATTGTACAATTATGGGCAAGGAATACAAAACCAGTTTAGGTGACCAGGGGCCGTATGTACAAAGATTCTAAGAGGAGGAGTGCTGATCTAGGATCAGGTTTCCCCTGTCCATATCCTAACCATATCAATTGTGAGCTAAAAGGCTAAGCTGATGCAAAAATAGTTTCCTCAAGATGTTCCCATATTCAAAGAAGATGCCCCAAACAGACTGCTAAAGAGTGGTTATGCTAGAAAAATTTATGAAAACATTCACACAAATTGTCATACAGTCTTGATTTACTATAATGAAAAAGATTTTAAGAATTGCAAAGACTACCACATTTTTTATTTTACAGTATAATAAATCCAAACTATACAATAATTGTGTCAGTGCAGGTTTAATTAATTAATTAATAAATAATTGGATTCAGGAGAGGAGGTAACAGAAAAAAATACACTGATAATATTAGACGTGCCGCTGATGGGACGTGTGTCATATCAAATCTGGTGCTGATTAGTAAAAAAAAAAACAGCCAAATGCAAAATTTACCAGTGACACTAAATGTGGAGTGCAGGTGTTTAATGTTTTTGTCTGGATTTTGGAGGACTTCAAGCAGACTTGCAGAATTTTTGCATATGAATATAATATGAGAACAAATGGTAAGATTACTGACACGAACATGCTGGTCATCCCATATATATTGTTAATACTAGTGTCTGAACATGCAAGCTTGACCAACAAATAGTTATCACAGTACACCTTGTTTATGATATTGCCACATAGCTGTAGCTGCACACTCAAGGAAAGAGTACTTACAGAAAAACTTACAGATTGAAAAAAGCCAAATACAGATGATATATGAGTACACTTTGACTCTGGGGCAGGTGAGCTCCGGGCAAGTGCCACGAAGCCAGGGAGAAAAGAGGAAAGGTGCAATTATGACTATGATAAATATCACACTGGATCAGGGGAAAGAGTAGAGTGATAACACTTTTGCACCAGCAGAAGTAATCTAGGGCAGCATAACTAATTAGGTGAGTGGCACAGGGAGCACACAGCCATGAGGGCACTCAGAGACCATCCCACCACATCATCAGCAGTCCTGATAGGGGCGGATCATCACTTATGATTGGTGACAGTAAGGATAGCTCATTGCACCAGAAGGCTCTATTGCTACGCCCCCTCCACATCTGCACCTAATGACTATAAGAAAGACTAAAGAGATGTGTTTTTAACCTTGACCCGAAAATTGAGACCGTGTCTGACTCCTTCACAGAGACGGGTAGACTGTTCCACAGTAAAGGAGCTCTATAGGAGAAAGCTCTGCCACCTGCTGTATTTTTTGATATTCTAGGGACTATCAAATTGCCTGCATCTTGTGAACGGAGCAAACGTGGGGGATTGTAGGGATGAAGTAGATCAGTCAAATAAGAGGGTGCAAGTCCATGCAAAACCTTATAAGTTAAGAGGAGTACCTTATAGTCTACACGATAGTTTATAGGAAGCCAGTGAAGTGACGCTAACACAGGACTAATCATACTCATACTTCTTTGTTCTAATGTGCTCATACTTCTTTGGTATGACACAGTACATGAAAGCAAAGCCAATAAAGTGGGGTTTCAAGTTGTTTGTACTGTGTGACTCTGTGTGACTCTAGCACTGGGTATACTGTGGATTTTTCTGTGTACCCAGGAAATAATTACTTTTAGATAGGACAATGAGGACTTACATATGACACTGTAATGTCACTTGTGAATCGTGATTACTTGGGTTCTGGATATCATGTGTACAATTTCTCTCAAAGCTTTGAGAGAGAAATGGCCCATCTGACAGATGTTAGAAGTATGGAGAACCCTCAGGTGTGGATCATGAATATTCAAGCCATTAGGTAATAGCCCTCCCACCACCTGAAATAAATTTGACCAGTTCTTATAAAATCAGGTTTTTAGCTATTTAGATCTCAGATGTGCTAAACTATTTTGACATCCTTACATAACCAAGACCCTGATGAACAAAATCATATTGGCAAAACAATTCGTCACTATAGTTTAGTGTGTGCTTTACAGAATACATATCCAAAAATGTTTTACCCGATTCCCAGTATGGCTTTAGAAAAAGAAAAAGCACAACTAACATGATTCTTGTGGCTAAAAAACTGCAGGAGAAATGTTGTGAACAAAACAAAGACCTCTACATTGCCTTCATCGACTATTGAAAGCGTTTGACACTATCAGCCAGGAACTCCTCTGGCTGCAACTTGCTAAACTTAGTGTGCCCCCCAAGTTTCTGAGCATCATAAAAATATTACATAATGGAATGCATACCAGAGTTCTGGCTAGAGTGCTTCAGTCAAAGCCTTTCATTGTAGAGGTTGAAGTATAACAGGGGTGTGTTCTGGCCCCAGTCATCTTCAACATACTCCTCGCTCATCTTCAACAACTCTATCAGCTCAACCTACCATGATCACTAAACACAATCAAAAAGCATGTTCTACAACGCTGTACCTTCAGCAACAGCTAGCTAGCTGACTAGGCAATTTCTTGACTGGTCAGTAAATAAGGTGTCACAGTACAGCTCAGAATGGTGGTGTCCCTAGGGGTGACACGCACGGACCTTGCAGAGGGAGTAGTAATATAAACAAACCAATAAATTAATAAACTAATTCCAACAAACACAAAAAGGGTGGGGTCTTTGAGGAAATACAAACACATAAACGCCACAATCTTTACTCGTCGTCGTTGTCCAAAATCCAATGTCACAATCCAGGTCAGTTCCGTAATCCAGTCCAGTAGTCGGTACACAAAGGCGGGTCCTCACACAATCCAGGTCAAAACACAATAAACTCTCCAAAACACTCAAACTCTCTCAAGTCAACAGACTTCACAGGTGTTCCCTCTCCGTTCCAAACACTTTCCTCAATCACCACCCTACTCCTTCCTAGTGTGACATGTATGAGTCCTTTAAATAGGCCTCCAAATCGCCTTCAGCTGTCCGTAGTCACAATTGATTGACTCGGTTCATGTGTGGGACTGCAGGCTGCCGGGAAAGCCACTTTCCAGTGGCTCCCAAGAATTAAAGAGGCAGGCCACCATTTCCTCGTCCTGCCCCTTGGGATGCCACAATATACAGTTATCCACTACACACAGCACTCATCTTTCAAAATGATAGTGTGAACGAGGGCTCTGTCACTAGTCGCGGGTAGCATGTAAATCTGCCCTAATGGCAATATCTCAAATTTTCCCGTTCGCTAGTTGGCTAGCTTGTCTCCAAGGCAGCACACTCGGGGCTAGCGTTTCCTGGATCATTACACACACATCCACATAATATTGACCTCCCTGCAGCGTAAGAAACCTCTCACATATATTTGCAAAAGCACACACACACACACACAAAACATATTGATTTGTTTAGTTTTATTGTAGAGCGCTCTGCCTTTCTGTTTTTTTGTTTGCTGTTTGTTATGTCGCAGCTTCCAGATATGTCTGAGGTTTGGATAGGTCAAACCAGAGCCTTGGCATATGGGCTGGCTTTGGAGTGCCTGTCCCATGCTGCGGCATGCCTTGTTCCAGCTAAATTGGAACGAACCAATTGGAACTAATTTTGGTAGGAACCAAAGGTTTTATCTATATTAGGTTAAAGGTGGTTATACAGAGCCTGTACAAAAGGGATGTATTATTTTCTGTTATGAATAGATATGTAGTACAGTTGGAACAGTTGGAATCGAAAAGAGAGAGAGAGAGCTAGCCTTTGTTAATTGTTTTTGGCAGCCTTTCCAACCTGTTCTAGTCTGTATTTCAGGGAAATAAAGCCATCATTTTGCCTCCTTATCCTTCTATCAAGATACAGTGCCCTACAGAATTATTGCCCCCCTTGGTAAAGATGAGCAAAAAAGGCTATTAAAAAATGTCTTTGTTGTTCATCAGCTTGATCTTACACTCAAAATATGAGAGAAATCTAACCTTTAATTGAAGTCAAATTATTAATAGAAAAAAAAAATCCAGATCAAAAAATAAACACTTTTGTTCTGGTGGAAAAACTATGGAAATCCATCCATCCATCCATCCATCCATCCATTATCTAAGCCGCTTATTCCTGGTCAGGGTCGCGGGGGGGTGCTGGAGCCTATCCCAGCATGCGTTCCGGGCGAGAGGCAGGAATACACCCTGGACAGGTCGCCAATCCATCGCAGGGCAAACTATGGAAATTAAATCCCCAAAACTATGTTTTAAGTGAGAAGTTAAAGGGTTTGATCAAACACCAACAAGACAGTATATTCAAATCAGCATCAAAACATTTAATTTCACATATGCATTAACAAGGTTTTCCTGCACACAGCTTTGGCACCTGCTACAGTACTGTTGCTATGTTGGTCTACTGCCAACAACATGTTTCAAACAACATGTAGGTTACTCGCCACTGGACACAGGCATGTTTCTTAGGATTCAAACCTTATCTCAAGCAGCCTAATTCATACCCTTAGAGTAGGTTTCAAAATCAAAACCTTTAACTTCTCACTTAAAACATATTTTGGGGGATTTAATAAAGACTCTTTATCTATAATAAGTACTTCTAATAAGAATTACCTTTTATTCACAATGTTTCTGAAACAAAAGTTATATAGTAAAATATTTACTTTTCATAATTCAGAAAATAAGTTTTTTAAATGCTGCTTTAATTTTTTTGGTCTTGATTCCATATATAACAGGGTTGAAAATAGGACATATCATCAAGAAGTAAATTGAAAGGACTATACGGACCACCTTTGGAACACGAGTCATATTAAATCTGCTTTGCAAAAGTTCAAACGTTACACCGACAGAGAAGTTTGTAAGTGAAGCTAAATGAGGACTGCAGGTGTTCAAAGCTTTCTTCTGAGACTCTTTAGAAGACCTGAAACAAACCTTTATAATTTCTCCATAAGAATAGAAAATAAGAAGCGTCGGGAGAAACACTGTCCACAGTAAAGAAAAATATTGATAAATAGAGTTTACAGTTGTGTCTTCACAAGAAAGATTAATCATTGAATAGTTATCACAATAAACTTTATTAATTATATTCCTGCACAATTTTAGTCTCACACTTAAGTATAGAGTAACAGAGAATTTACCAAAGGAAAACAACCAGATGAAGATAATTAATATATACACTTTTTTTGGAGTCATGATGTTGTGATATTCCAAAGGAAAACATATGGACACATATCTGTCATAAGCCATCACAGCTAAGTTGCAAAATTCGATTGACCCATATGTGTATAGGCAGAAAATCTGTAATACACAATACACCCTGGATATTTCATGAGTGTCTGACAACATGTTCACTAGCAGTGATGGGTACAAGGCAGTGCTGCCATACAATTCATTCACAAACAAATTACACAGAAACATGTTCATGGGTTCATGGAGATTTCTGTCTCTGGAAATTATTCCAATAACTGATGCATTTACAAATATAGCTGACATGTACAATACAGCAATTATTGTAAAATAAATATATTTAACATTTCCCATTTCATCATAAGCAGACAGTGTGAACGTTTCAGATGAGTTCTCCATGGTCAGGTTTGTATATTGTATGCTTAATTCATGTGCTTTCTGGTGAGAAGAATACATGGAATTAGTCAAAATGTATTATTTAAAAGAAAAAAAAGCAAGGAGAAATGTTGTCTTGCTCAAATATGCTCAAATGTAACATTTGTTTATATCTTGTGTAATACATGTAAAAAACGTAAACACTTGGAACCAGACCCTGGCTCTAAAGCATAATTTTCACCAATTTCATTTAATTGCTGATATAAGTAAGTATATATATATAATAAGTAAGAATTGAAAAAGTCCCCTATGCTTTCACAATGTATACAATTAAAATAATGTATTTTTCTGAACATTTCAGCCACATTTGTGGAAGAGACACCAGGATTGATTGAAACGCAATATTAGAATACACGACTGTACTTTTTGAAATCTGTGTGAACCAATTCAAAGATCTTCAAAAGAATATGCTGTCTTACCTGTTTTTTAAGCATCTTAATCAAATGGCCTACAGCAAGTGCAGAGAAGAACTTCAAAAAGCATGTCCATTCTCTGGCCTTATATACCTCCCTTGTTTACTTGACTACAGTACACAGTGGAGTTTGTTTGATTCTGAACTGAGAATTGAAAAAACACTGCAGTGACCTTTAGCCTTGTGTTTGAGATGGACTGAAATTCATACTGGCATAGTCATACAATTATCGCTGGGTCAGGGGCATCTGTTTGGATCTGTGTGAAAAGCATTAGAAATGGGCATTGCCATACAAATTTATTTAAGGGACAGAAGCATGAGTAAACTAGTATGGTGTACTTTAGCTCCTGCTATTGTCTCACGTTGCAGTCTTGCAGTGTGATTAGGGTTATGCTTCTACTTAGATAACTTAGATTAGCCAGGTTATAAGACTCATAACTAATGCTAGACAACAGTGTCTTTATGAGAAAGAATACTAAGCAAACTTTCAGTTAATTGAAGCAAATCTGTCATACGCTCTTAAACGGCATAACATAACATAACATAACATAAGGGGAAGACGAGAACAGGCCATTCAGCCCAACACTGCTCGTCCATTCCTACCACTAATCTGCTCACAATGCTTAGTTTACCTAGGCTAGAGTGTCTAACACTGGATCGAGCCTGGCCTTGAATACCCCTAGTGTCTCAGCCTCCACTACATGTCCAGGCAAGCTATTCCACGCATTGATCACTCTCTGTGTGAAAAATATTTTCTAGTGTCCGTGTGAAATTTACCCTTTGTCAGTTTCCATTTATGCCCCCTCGTTCTGCTAACCGAACTCAACTTGAATAATTTCCTGAAATTCACTTTGTTAATTCCTTTAAAGCCTCAATCAAATCTCCCCTAAGTCTCCTTTTACTAAGCTTGAACAGTCCAAGCATCTCTAGCCTTTCCTCATAACACTTGTCTTTTATGCCTGGAATCAGTCTGGTTGCCCATCTTTGGACCTTTTCCAGCGCATCTATATCTTTTTTGTAATGCGGTCCCCAGAACTGCACACAATATTCCAAGTGTGGCCTAACAAGGGCATTGTATAGGGTGCGTATGATCTCCTTCGATTTGTACTCAATACTCTTGGCTATGTATCCCAGCATCCTGTTGGCTTTTTTAACTGCTACCGCACATTGACCAGTCCCTGACAAGCTTTGATCAACTAGTACTCCTAAGTCTTTTTCTACGTGTGCACATTCTAGTTTTCTACCTCCCATAAAATAATCATGTCCTATGTTTTTATTCCCCACATGTAGAACTTTATATTTAGTTGTATTAAATTTCATTTGCCAGGTTTCTGCCCATTTCTGGATTCTATTCAGATCGTCTTGGATTACTTTAGTAGATTCCTGACTATTTGCTAAGCCTCCCAGTTTTGTATCATCTGCAAATTTAACTAATGTACTTTCAATATCCATATCAATGTCATTTATGTAAATGCTAAAGAGCAGTGGTCCCAGCACCGATCCCTGCGGGACTCCACTTCCCACTATACCCTCCTCGGATAAGATCCCGCCTATTACTACCCTTTGTGTTCTATCCAGTAACCAGTTCTGGACCCACTCTAAAATGCCACCTGTAATTCCTACTGCTCTCATTTTGATAATGAGTTTGTCATGTGGCACCTTATCAAATGCTTTTTGGAAATCTAAGTATATAATATCATATGCCTTTCTCTCATCCAGACACTTGGATGAGTCTATGTTGACATGTGTACCATCATGATACAGCTTTGTTCAGATAACTTTAAGAGATTAATTAACTATGTTGCTGGGTGTCAAGTTAGTGTTCAGAGAGACATTGTGTCATAGTGCAGTGCCAAGTTCAAATTGGCAACCCATACCATGTTAACTTCCCAAGTTTTTAAATTTCCCAGCTAACTTAGTTAGCTAATGTTAATTTCTTACCATAATGTTTTATCTATTAACAAGCTAACTAGCTAACTTTTGCAAAAATCTTCCTGCAATCAGTGATGGAACGTTACATGTATAGATTCTAGCTTCAGCAAAAATAGGCAACTTTAACCAGCTTTTCAACAAAAGTAAGTGTGTCACAAGTAGTTTATGCAAATCCGCTAAATGATTACTATGGTGCAGAGGGTCAAAGGGTCTATTGCTCAGGGCCAGATTTAGTAAGATAGTCACAGCACAAAGACGGTCGCTATTTTGTTGTCGCAAATTGCGGTACATTAGTGAACAATTTCCTAAAACTGGTTCTAATTACTCAATCAGAAATCAAGAAATGAAACGCCCTCATTCACAATGTGCGATAGGATAAAAGCATTAAATTGATCGAAACAACATGGCATGCTCCCACGTCCAGATCATGCCAAGAAATGAATACGTAGCAACTAGGCACAAATAGCAAGGGAACAATGAGAAAAATAAAACTTACATTTACAGATCAGCAAATAGAGGTATTAGTCAACGAGGTACAGGATCACAACACCGTGTTACAGCATAGGAAACGAAGGAAAGAAAGTAATTCATTAGGCATAACAAAACAAAGAGTAGATGCTGTAAAGAAAACAAACAACCGATGATGTAAAGAAAATATGACATGTTAGGCGGCGTTCCTGCATCGCTGGGATAGCGACTAGCACCTCAGAAAGCGCAATACAAAGCGGTAATTGTGAAATACCTAGGCGATATCAGCACTCATAAAATACTGCCTGGTTTCAAGAGTTCTTAAAATTCTCACGCAAACAGGAGAGTTGCAATTAAGGCATGCTTTAGTAAATCATAGGGAATACTTAATTTCCCTAATTTACAAAATCTCCATTCTGTTT
This sequence comes from Aldrovandia affinis, assembly GCA_029706075.1. Lineage (NCBI taxonomy): Eukaryota > Metazoa > Chordata > Actinopteri > Notacanthiformes > Halosauridae > Aldrovandia > Aldrovandia affinis. Next base: position 1,171,490 of record JAINUG010000065.1, read on the forward strand.
CAGCACGTTACCCCAGGTAAACATATGCATGAACAGATTTAACGATTCAAAAGGAAAGTAGCAAAGTGACTTAACCCCCACAAATGACATCCTAATTGCGATTTGACATATTGTGACCATTTAGTTAATCTGACATAGATATTGCAAACTTGTATCGATTGCTTTTGTGTTGGAAAAGCAGTCACAATCCTTCAGTAAATCTGGCCCTCAGTATTCCCTTTGGTTCTCAGCCAGCTATATCACTAGGTGGACTAGATAGCTATATAGCATATCTACGGCTATAGTGTGAATGTTTAGCTTGCTTCCAAGTCATAATTAATATGAAAAGAAACAGGTAAACAATCGAGGGGTATTCCCAACCATACCCCATTCAATATATACAATAGCAATGTAAAATGCTCAAGATCTAAATAAAATCCATTCAATTGAACAGTAACCATGCATGGTTCAATGTACTGAATGCATGCAAAATGAATAAACTAGAGGCAGGTAGTCCTGCAGTAAATGTACAGTACAGTTCTTGTGCACATGCGATAGCATTTCCAGTTTTATCTCGTGCTCACATTACATTTACATTTACATTTTAAGCATTTAGCAGATGCTCTTATCCAGAGCGACTTACAAGATGTGCATCAATACAAGGTAAGAACAATCATAGTTAGTGCACAAGATCAGTGCAGTAATACAGCAATAGACATCATTGCAGGCGTCTGCATATCATACCTGTAACACTGGGAAAGAAAAGGTTAGTGGTTTTTTATTTATTTTATTTATTTTATTTATTTTATTTATTTTATTTATTTTATTTATTAAATAGTGTAGAACAAGTAAACAGTGGTGACGACAGATTGACTAGATGGACAGTGTTCAGTGGTAGTGGAGTCTGAAGAGGTTGGTTTTGAGTCTCTTGCGGAAGATTGGAAGTGATTCCGCAGTCCTGACCGATTGCGGAGGTCGTTCCACCAGCGAGGACCAGGACAGAGAAGAGGCGAGACCGCGAGGAGCGGCTGCCAGGCGCCCGGAGGGATGGGGCAGTCAGTTTGCCAGAGGAGGCGGAGCGGAGGAGTCTGGGCGGGGTGTAGGGAGTGATGAGTGACTGGAGGTATGGGGGAGCAGTACCTCTGGCCGCTTGAAAAGCAAGCACCAGTGACTTGAATCTGATGCGTGCTGCGATGGGGAGCCAGTGCAGAGAGGAGAGTAGAGGGGTGACGTGGGTGAACTTCGGCTGGTTGAACACCAGGTGAGCGGCAGCATTATGGACTAGTTGCAGAGGCTTGATGGCACAGGCCGGAAGGCCTGCCAGCAAGGAATTGCAGTAGTCCAGACGAGAGATCACCAGGGCCTGGACCAGGAGTTGAGTGGCCTCTTGGGTGAAGAACGGTCGGATCCTCCGGATGTTGTGGAGGGAGAAACGGCAGGTTCGAGTGATCGCTGCAATATGGCTCGAGAAGCACAGCTGGTTGTCCAGGGTCACTCCAAGGCTCCTGGCAGACTGAGACGGAGACACTATGGAGCCTTCCATGGTGATTGACGCATCAATCGTCGGGGAGCCCTTCGCAGGGAAGAAGAGCAGCTCTGTCTTCCCCAGGTTCAGCTTCAGGTGGTGGGTGGACATCCATGCAGAGATGTCAGCCAAGCATGCAGAGATCCGTGCTGGGACCTGGGTATCAGATGGAGGGAAGGAGAGAAAGAGTTGAGTGTCATCAGCATAACACTGATAGGAAAAACCATGAGCAGAAATAACAGAGCCAAGTGACTTGGTGTACAGAGAGAATAGGACGGGGCCTAGCACCGAGCCCTGCGGGACTCCAGTAGAGAGGGTGTGGGGAGAGGAGAGGGGTCCTCTCCAGGCCACCTGGTAGGACCGGTCAGCCAGGTAGGACTCAAACCATGTCAACGCAGATCCAGAGATTCCCATCTCGACGAGAGATGAGAGCAGGATCCGGTGGTCCACGGTGTCGAATGCTGCCGACAGGTCGAGGAGGAGGAGGACGGAGCTAAGTGATCGGGACTTAGCCCCGTGAAGAGCCTCAGTGACCGCAAGGAGAGCAGTCTTTGTGGAGTGGCCTGCTCTGAACCCAGATTGGTTGGGATCAAGCAGGTCGTTCTGTAAGAGATGAGCAGACAGTTGATTATAGACAGCCCGCTCTAATGTTTTGGAAAGGAATGGGAGGAGAGAGACAGGTCGGTAGTTAGAGATGACAGCAGGATTCAGAGAGGGTTTTTTGAGGAGGGGGACAACATGAGTGCATTTGAAGGAGGAGGGGACAGAGCCAGAGGAAAGAGAGGAGTTAATGACATTAACTCACAACTCACATATGCTCACAAGATAACGTTTCCAAAAGAAAAATTGTCACCATGTCACTTCAGGGGCACCGTACATGTCAGCGTGTCTTACAAAAAAATAAACTCATCCTATGACTAGGGCCCAGAGAAAATCTTGGGTTTTTATCTGGCATGTATTTAAGTCCTCTTCTACCAAGGGGTCAATACAGCCTCTATTTCAAGCCATGTATCAAACAATCATTTAATTAATTCAATCATTACAATTAATCATTAAATTACCACTCAGGTGCATGACAATGACAGCAAAATGTTTTTGTCTGCTGACAATTATCATATGTCAGACACATAGTGTATTAGACCAGTAGGCATTTGGAACTAAGGCCCATCCAAGTAGGTGTGGTTAATTTCTTCTGCATTGCATATATTTTAAATAACAAAAGCCAATTTGTTAGGCATCAATTCTTGTGATTAATCAAAAAACGTAATCAAATATACTGGATGAGTATTTTTTTACTTTTACATGCACAAGGAATACAGAAATAGACAGTCAGTTAATAAGCAATGGCATTGCCAACAAATAGACAAATTCAATTGAGCATCATAAACAGCATCTTGTTATTGGCATACATGCTCCGGTTCCAGCAGTCCAGTCTGCACTCACCAGTAAAAACATCATTATAATTAATCTGACTATTGCATATAAAGAGGATTGAATATTTAATGGAGAGAACAGATACAAATGCATGTGTCAGTGTAAAGGCGCTCTATCTATCTCTCTCTATCTATATATATTCTCAATCTATTACCATTAAACTGCCAGATCAGCAGAGATCAAATGAACAAATATATACATATAGTCAATATTACTTGAATTCGGGCAGGGAGAGTGAACAGTATATTTATCCAAGTTTAGATAATCTGTATATATATAAGAAAATGCTACACAATTCTCAGAAAATTGCTACACAATGTAAAGAAAAATCACAAAATAAAATTGGGAAGCTATACCTATGGGCAGAGATTATTCAATGAATTAATTGCTGGATTGATAATTTAGAAGAGTAAACTGAAACAGTCTGAGTAATCATCAGCTAAAGGTATGGATTCTGACTCCATTATTTCAGCTTTCAAACTGGTGGTAAAGAAAAGACACCAATTATTTTCTCTTTTTCTCACAAATGTTTAATTGTATACATCCATACACTCAAAGTGCACACAGTTATAGTTTTATTTTAGCATAGGTCACAGGTCACATGGTTGCTCTGTCTAATGACATTATATACAGGGTGTAGACAACATCATGTATTTTACCACCATGAGTTTATGGACAAAGCCAAAGGAAGCCTTCAACCCACATTGCCTGTTCCCAACTCTTAAATGTGGTTGTGGTTTTGTTATGTTTGAGCAGCCATCTCGTGGCAGTCATTGGGTCTGAGTATTACTCTGCATTGTACAATTATGGGCAAGGAATACAAAACCAGTTTAGGTGACATGGGGCCGTATGTACAAAGATTATAAGAGGAGGAGTGCTGATCTAGAATCAGGTTTCCCTGTCCATATCAATTATGAGCTAAAAGGCTAAGCTGATCCTAGATCAGCACTCCTACTCTTAGATTCTCATACATACAGCCCCAGGTGTACCATATGGTGCAAAAATAGTTTCCTCAAGATGTTCCCATATTCAAAGAAGATGCCCCCAAACAGACTGCTAAAGAGTGGTTATGCTAGAAAAATTAATTAAAACTCACATTCACACAAATTGTCATACAGTCTTGATTTACTATAATGAAAAAGATTTTAAAATTGCAAACTACCACATTTTTTATTTTACAGTATAATAAATCCAAACTATACAATAATTGTGTCAGTGCAGGTTTAATTAATTTCATTATATGTATTGCTGACCAGCACCCAGAGATTTTTTGTTTTCACTCTTGAAATTTGAATGTAGCCAATTAAATCCCCTCATTACAGATGTTAACAGATATAAACATGTTATGTTTGCAATGTATCTTCTTAAATATTAGTAATGTAAGTGTCTGCTTAGGTTTTCCCCAGTAACTGTTTTTTAAATGCTTTTCTAATTTTTTCTATCTTAACTCCATAAATAATTGGATTCAGGAGAGGAGGTAACAGAAAAAAATACACTGATAATATTAGACGTGCCGCTGATGGGACGTGTGCCATATCAAATCTGGTGCTGATTAGTTTTTTTTCAAAAAAACAGCCAAATGCAAAATTTACCAGTGACACTAAATGTGGAGTGCAGGTGTTTAATGTTTTTGTCTGGATTTTGGAGGACTTCAAGCAGACTTGCAGAATTTTTGCATATGAATATAATATGAGAACAAATGGTAAGATTACTGACACAAACATGCTGGTCATCCCATATATATTGTTAATACTAGTGTCTGAACATGCAAGCTTGACCAACAAATAGTTATCACAGTACACCTTGTTTATGATATTGCCACATAGCTGTAGCTGCACACTCAAGGAAAGAGTAATAATGAACTTACAGATTGAAAAAAGCCAAATACAGATGATATATGAGTACACTTTGACTGGAGTCATGATGTTGTGATACATCAAAGGATAACAGATGGACACATATCTGTCATAAGCCATCACGGCTAAGTTGGAAAATTCTATTGAACCATATGTGTATAGGCAGAAAATTTGTACAATACAATAAACCCTGTGAATTTCATGGATATCTGACAGAATATTCACCAACAGTGAGGGGAGCAAGGCAGTGCCTCCATATAATTCATTTACAGACAAATTGCACAAAAAAATACATTGGTTCATGCAGACTTCTGTCTACAAAGATCACTATAATAAGAAGTGAGTTTGCAATAATAATAGAAACATATAATACAATTACAATGCTAAAATAAAGGTATTTAATATCTCCAATTTCATCATATGCTGCAAGTATAAAGAACATGACCTGGGATGAATTCTCCATCATCCTCCGTTTAAAATTCTGTATTCCGTGCTCTGTATATTGAAAAACAAAGTTTAATGAGTGCATGGTAACTGTATTCAAACTTCATTCCCACCCTCTCCTTTGCGAAGTCCAATTGTGCCATAAAACACACACACAATAAAAGCACAAGTCTTGGTACATGACAACTGTCAAAACATGAGATTCTTTAGAAAGGGAGACATAAGCTAATTCCATTTGAGCATTCATAGAATCAAATAAGAAAAGCGGGTATGGACAAAACTGTTTAAATTTAAATTCAATATAAGTCCAAACTCATCGCAACTGGAGTATCTTTGAGGAATTGTCAAAACATGAGTGCTATGTGTTAATTACTATTGTCAATACTATTACTACATCATCAAAATCAGAAATGTATTATTATTATTATTATTTATTTTTTGATGGTGATGATCTTATAATATTGCCAGATTTGACATTTATAGGTTATTTAAAACATTTGGAAAACATAAAATAGAGCAAATTACATTTTGGCATGAGATTACCTTAATTAACCTGACTTTCCATACTGAAAAAAGTTTGTCATCATTGTAACCCAATCTGCCCAACAACTGAATTTGTATTTGTAATTTGTAAAACTAGCAATTAACTGGCAAACCACAACGACAACTATTGCAATGACAGCTTTTCAAATATACTTTAAAATGTGCACACATACAAATATACACAGTAGAAAACAGAATGTACCTGTTTATGTTGAAAGACTATTTGAAGTGTGCATGACGAATAATAAATACTAAAAGCAATGGCTTTTTAAATATATATTGGAGGAAGGGGATGGGAGAAACAGGTCCACCATTAAAAGATGTCAAGGGAATGCTTTGCCTCAAAACAAGATCATTATCAAACCTGATCCCTCTACAGGGAAATAATTAAACCCTAGATGAGCTGAATATTCCCTTATGGAATAATTTAGTCATCACAGTATTTTCCATTGCAAAAAAGTATCATAAGCCATAACCAAAGTGAATTAAAATCAATACAGATGTTTCAGTTTCTGATTTTAAACAAATCTGCACTGGGATAGATTTAAGCTATTCTACAATCCTGGGGTTTTAAGTCCAATATAATAGAGGTTTAGAAAAATCACATTCATAATGATGTCATTGCTCTCAATCATCATGTTAATTGTTTCATGTATTATTGTTTAATACACAGCACTTTTGATTTCAAAGTGACACGATTTCCCCTATAGGAATCTTCAAATCATTTTGAACACATAATAGGGAAATAATTACATTTGTTTAATAATGTATTACTATAATACAGCATGGCATTCCTCACTAAATTCTACTATCTGCCCTTTGGATGAATTTTATTACATTTTGATTAAAGGTTCTAAATTGTATGGATTGGAAATCTGCTGTACATACACATGCCATCCTTATAAGAATGATATTTTATTCACAATGTTCCTGAAATAAAAGTTATATAGTAAAAGGTAAACTTTTCATAATTCAGAAAATAGTTTTTAAAATGCTGATTTTATTTTTTGGTCTTGATTCCATAAATAACAGGGTTGAAGATAGGACATACCATCAAGAAATAAAGTGATATGACTATACGAACCACCATTGGAACACGAGTCATATCAAATCTGCTTTGCAATATTTCAAATACGGCACCAACAGAGAAGTTTGTTAGTGAAGCTAAATGAGGAGTGCAGGTGTTCAAAGCTTTCTTCTGAGACTTTTGGAAGAGTAATATTATTACACTCACTAGAGTTTGTGCTATTGGATAACTCCGCAGTGCTGTGATACATAATTGTTAATTTGATATGCTTGATTGATCACATTTTTTATGGCGAATAATTGATCATCGATTAACCATTAACATCCCTAATAATCATGCATGAATTTGTAAGTAGGCTACTGCTTTAAATTGTGAAAATATGTCTGTTGACACTTCTGTATGACATATGTATCATGCCTGTCCTGGAGCAAAGAAATTGATATATTGAAATGAGTGGGTGGATATTTTTAAACCGCACAAACTTATAAAAGTCATTGAAAGCAAAATAAATAAAATAATTTGACAGCCTAAAGGCAAAATGAAAATGTAAAAATCTAAATTATTATTGATGGGATGCCTTGATTTTTTGAAATTCAGTTAAGGGAACACACTATCTTATATTTTGTCAAATAATTTGTTGTTTCCTCTTTCATGACTGGTCGTAGAGGGGTAAAAACTTGTCCATAAGTTTTGTGTCCTTGTCCTCTCTGAAACAACATATATTTTTAGACTTGTGCCATTGTACCAACACTCAGATTGGACCTTAATTGTACAATTGGTCATGTTAATTTGAGTAACTGCCACTAATTATTGAAAATAGAGCCTACAGCGACCTTGAGGATCAGAAAGGAACTGCAGCTTCTTGAGAGAGGTGGTTAAAAACACATTCTCCACCCACATTCTCCACCCACCACTTGAAGCTGAACCTGGGGAAGACTGAGCTGCTCTTCCTCACAGCGTAGGGCTCCGCGGTGATTGATGCTTCAATCATCATGGAAGGCTCCATAGTGTCTCCGTCCCAGTCTACTAGGAGTCTTGGAGTCACCCTGGACAAACTGACTGCCCCATCCCTCCGGGCGCCTGGCAGCCACTCCTCGCGGTCTCGTCTCTTCTCTGTCCTGACCCCTCGCTGGTGGAACGACCTTCCGCAATTGGTCAGGACCGCGGAGTCACTTGTGATCTTCCGCAAGAGACTCAAAACCCACCTTTTCAGACTCCACTACCACTAAATTCTGTCTATCTAATTGTCGTCACCACTGCCCACTTGTTCAACACTATATAGCCCTGCTTTCTCCATTTAATAAAAAAATATATTAAAAAAATTACTAATCTTTTCCTTCCCAGATTTACAGGTATAGTACGCAGCTGCCTGCAATGATGTCTATCGCTGTATTACTGCACTGATCTCTTGCGCTAACTATGATTGTTCCTACCATGTATTTATGCACATCTTGTAAGTCGCTCTGGATAAGGGCGTCTGCTAAATGCTTAAAATGTAAATGTAAAATGTAGACGATCAGCTGTGCTTCTCGGGCTACATGGCAGTGATCACCCGGAACTGCTGATTCTCCCTCCACAACATCCGGAGGGTCTGACTGTTCCTCACCCAAGAGGCCACACAACTCCTGGCCCAGGCCCTGGTGATCTTGCATCTGGACTACCGCAATTCCTTGCTGGCCATTCCCCTCTGCTCAGCCTCTGGCAAACTGACTGTCCCATCCCTCCGGGCGCCTGGTAGCTGCTCCTCGTGGTCTCGCCTCTTCTCTGTCACTTGCGATCTTCCGCAAGAGACTCAAAACCCACTGTGGAAGGCGTTGGTCTCAGCAGCTAATCAAGGCAAGTAAAAGTAAAAGTTCGACCAGGAACTGAAAAGTTTTGGTCCTAGATTATTTAATTTGGTTTGTTATTTTCAGTTTATCGTTTTTGTCCCGAAACCCATGAGGACAACGGACGAAGGAGTTCTGTTTTATTTTACCCTCCCGGTCTCGTTCTCTGCCCCGTGTCTGGGGAAAGAGAACCTTGAATCATTAATAAAACCTGGTCTGTAGACCGGCAAAATCCACTCCGTCTCTGACTGCTCTGACACCCACCTTTTCAGACTCCACTACCACTGAATTCTGTACATCTACCCAATTGTCATCAACACTGCCGACTTGCTCAACATTTCTTGTATATGTATCCCTGCCTTCTCATTTAATAATAAAAAAATATATATATTTTTTTAATACAAAAATTACTAACCTTTCTTCCCAGTGTTACAGGTATGGTATGCAGCTGCTTACAATGATGTCTATCGCTGTATTACTGCACTGATCTTGTGCACAAACTATGATTGTTTCTACCCTGTATTAATGCACATTTTGTAAGTCACTCTGGATAAAAGCGTCTGCTAAATGCTTAAAATATAAAATGAGTAATGTCTGTTCAATGAAGAGTAAAAGTTAAACAACTTCTCAAACACTGAGTTTATACATCGTTTATTTCCTCCAGGTTGCAGCATCTGTTGCCTTGTTAGTGTTCTGCTCAGGGGCCCACCCACCCCAAGGAGTGTATAATTTGCAACTCGTAAGAACATCTGCTGCCTTATAATTATGATATTCAAAGATCTTGTTCAGTTCCTGAGAACAAGATTAGATCATTTGTCCCGATTATACTATTAAGTTTACGCATTAGCTAGTTAGCAACAAAACAAAATCAAAATGTCACTTTTCCTTATTGTACACATTAATATGGACACTGCCAGTCTAGGTGCAGTTATGTAAGTAACATTAACATTGGCTATCAAAGCAGGTGGATGTAGTCTTAATCTGTTTTGCCTGTAAAATTTTGTGTTACTCGTTTTCTACCAGAATGTTGCTCCATCATTTCCTGCCCTGCAGTAACGGCTGATAATGGCTGTTAATAGAGGGCTCTCTGATCTGTGACTAATGACTAACATTATCTCGTTTACCTTGCTTGCAGCCCAGCATCGGACAGCTTTTGAATGGTGGTGCTAATCCGCAATGATATTCAAATTATGTACGAACATTCTATTTACCCGTGGTATATCAGGGATTATGGAATGCAAACTGACCAACAGGAACAATCTGTTTAATGTTATTTCAAATATCTGGTTATAAAGCTAGGTAGCTGCAACTCCACGGCTTGTCAGTTTGGCTACAAGGTGACATCCATTCAGCACAACTTTACCTACTAGCCAATCACAACTCAGGAATACAGATGAAATACAAGGTTACAATGAAACCACTGCAAGTTGAGGGGTACACTGAAACTGAATGGCCAAGTGCAAGGTGAGGTTGTGGAAGAAGGGCCATATCTTAGCAACCAGCTTGGAGTTCTAAAATTGTCCATTGAAAGAGGCACTGTGGACTATGGACTATGGACACTGTGGACTATGGACAGTATATTACATGCCACACTTGAAAATAAAATATATTCCCTTCATAACTTAAATTATGTGTATGCATCATATGACAAACTGCTGACCTTTAACAATGAAAGCGAGAAGTGTTTGATTATACACACTTCTGATAAAATGTACTCAAACTTTTGCTATGCCATGCATCACAAAGGAAAAAAAGGTGCAGTTAGAATAGCATGCTGCCTGTTGGGGTGAACACTGACTTGGTGGGCACCATGCAGAAAGATCTCAAATGTTTTATTACAAAGAGCAAATTGGAATATAAACAACATAATAGAGCAACAAGTACATACAGTTAGGTAATATTTGTATGTAGTAGATTACAGTAAATACATTCATGTTTCAACTCAAAATGTCTCGCTCTATCAGTCACAGACTGTATGGTATAAATGTTGAAAATTTTAACACATTCCTGATAAACATATAAATAATGCATAATGTTGAACCATGTAAAGGGATATGACATTTTGATTAACGCTCATGTTTGTTAAATTTAGTAACAAACTATGAGAGACACGTGAATGAGAGACACGGGTAACATTTATAGATCAAGGGCGTAACCACATATTAAATATTGGGGGGGACATAATGAAAGTGAAAGTTTTATATCTACAAATTATTGGGGGCACAGATATGACCTTTTTAAATATTGGGGGGAACATGTTCATTACTCCTATGTTATAGCTATATATTTGTCCTTATTGCCCATTAGACACATTGATTTTGAAGTATATATATATTTTTCATTCTTACAGTAGATTTAACCACTTATAAAATAACTTTTTGACCACTGTTCTTATTTTTGCGGTTCTCACCCCATAAATAATAGGATTGAATATTGGACAAAACATCAAGAAGTACACAGACACAATTATTCGAGCAACAGATGGGATATGCATCATATTAAATCTGCTTTGGAGAATTTCAAATAAACAGCCCACTGAGAAATTTACAAGTGAAGCTAAATGAGGAATGCAGGTTTTCAAAACTTTCATCTGGGAATCATTGGATGATCTCAGACATATTCTGAAAATTTTAAAATATGAGTACACAATGAGAAACAATGGAATGACAACTGTAAAAACCAGACTAGCCAGACCATAAATGTTATTTGCTGTTGTATCAACACAGGAAAGCTTGACTATCGAGTAATTGTCACAATACACTTTATAAACATTGTTTCCACATAAAGGGAGCCGTGCACTTAAACCCAGGGTGATAGAGACTTTCAGACTGCAGCAAAACCATATAAGGAAGATGAATATGTATACTTTGGTTGGGGTCATGATACTGTGGTACTGCAACGGATGACAGATTGATACATATCGGTCATAAGCCATAACGGATAAACTGGAAAATTCTATCGACCCATATGTGAACAGACAGAAAATTTGTATAAAGCAAAAATTCTTGGAAACTTCATGGATGTTTAGCAGCATGTTCACTAGCAGGGAGGGGTACATGGCTGTGCTTCCATAAAGTTCATTCACAGCCAAATTGCACAGGAATAAATACATTGGTTCTTGCAGGCTCCTGTCTGTACAGATAACCACAATGAGTAGTGAGTTTGCCAATATGATTGAACAGTACAAAAGTAGGATCACACAAAAGTAAAAATATCTCATAGATCCAACATCTTCAAATGCAGCCAACACAAGTGACATGGTATCTGATGTGTTCTCCATGGCAGCAGATTTTTCAATCTGCACACCTTTGAGGGCAAGCAACATACATTTTTGGATAAGTACACATAAAGCACAACTCTTATTATTTCTCCAGTTATTACTTCATAAAAATGCAGTGCCTTAAGTTTTCATAATTATTTTATTTTTCAAAATTTAGACATACTGAAGGATGTCTGCTTCTCACCCATTTCTGACATGCAAAACAGTGACGCAGGAATCTTTAATGCTGCTAACAAGTTTCCCCTCTACTTTAGAAACCCACCTCAGAGAAATCACAAGCCTATCTGCAACCTGACAATTTATTTTGTACTCTTTATGAAACCTGGTCAGAAAACTGACAGAAAATACTAATTTAATCTGCCATAAAATGCCTCACTGATTCAAAAGTTATCTTCAAAATCTTCTTCTGATTTTCCATCCAAAATTTTTGCAATTTTTTCCAGCTTATGGAATTGAAAACATACAAATTAAAATATCCTTTGAGAAATGTTTGAGGAATGGCTGCTTTTGAGAAATGCGACAAAAACTGAATTGTATATGAAGACTGCAGTAATCTACATAGACATATATTGCAGAATACTGACTTTTTAATAGATTAATAAATTGGATTTTGATTGTAATTAAGGGCAGTCTCCTAACTGTTCGAATGCTGAAGAAGCTGCTGGACACCTTGAACAGTAAACCGTCAGAAACCTTTTAAGTCAATTCTCCAAACTTGTAGATGCCCAGAACTACAATGATATTATAGGTTGTAAGCTGTAAAAGGCTTAAAGGCTTAGTTGTCTGTAATGATGATAAATGCACAAGAGTTGTCATGTTGATATGCTTTAGTTTTCACCTTGCCTAAAATTGCAACTTTTTTTAGGTCAAATAAAAAGCTTTTGAGCCCTCTAAATAATGTACCTTGTGAATAATAAAGGAAGGCACAGGGATTTAGAAATGTACACTGGGCTACAGAGCCTATATGATATTAGGCTATACTTTACTGGCATAATGGTAAAATACACTTTTAGTAGTCTATGCTTTTATTATGGCAATGGAAGAGCTTTTTCTGAGCCTGAGGATTTTTCTAAACGCTACAATATTTCCACTTTCAAAGTTTAAAAGCAATATCCCCCCCAAAACTTTTTTTAAATGAAACAGCAAAAAAAAAAAAAAAAGTCCAATCATTGGGCCTTATTTGGAAACCACAGTAAAAATATATTAATTTTAAGCATAATTCCATTTGCTCAGTGTTAATAGGAAAATAGAAACACCCCCCTCCATGTTTTCAGGGTTGCATTCTAAAATGTAACAGATGAACATTACACTGTCTCGGATTGGGGGTCACTGTATTCACTGCTACAGCACATTGAATACAGTGAGTATGCTTATTGTATACTTAGTTATATCATTATAATAAAAGATAAGGAGACAATACCCAAGGGAAGAATATCCATACAAATAGAAGTTAACAATGAAATAACACAACAATGTAGACAAAGTTAGTCAATGTAAAGTAATATATATAGCAATGAAAACTTAAATATTGAAAGCACTTACCAAAAAATTTAAAAAAAACAGTTCAATGATGAATGGAAATCTCAGTTGCATTGAAGAAGTAAAACAGTATTATTAAGCTACTTCACACGAGGTAACACTCTCATCTTATCTGAAAGGTTTTAAACCCTCCCTCCCTAAAGAGATAATAATGGACTACAGAAAAAAGAGCTCAGAGGTTTCTTCAGCCATAAAAGGCCTCACTGATTCAAAAGCTACTTTCATGATTCTTAATTTTTAATCTAAAATTGTTGCGTTTTTTTCCAACTTATGGAACTGAAAAAGCTAAAGCCATGAGGTCAGTCATACCGTAGTACCGGTTTCATTTCATTCCACAAATCCTTTTATACTCTACTCAGGGACTTCGGGTCTGAGTGCACCTGCTGTTTATCATTGTGAAAATTGTAAAAGTATCATGGGAAATGGTATACGCACAATTATTAGAATAGCCACCTGACTAATTGTCCCATTTGAATTATTTGGCCTCTTTCGGAAAAGAGGTGGTGCAAAACACAACCTATAGTGAAGCGCATTACTATCACTGCCATAATATGTTGCCAAAGCATATTCGAGTGCAGTGATTAATGCTCCACAATGTATTATAATTGTTTTATTTTCAACAATTACATGCATTATCATGACCAATGATTGTCATTTTTATTGTAGTAGATTATCATTGATTTGTATTGTAGTGTTTATTGTAATATTTACAGTACAATGTGCCTATATTTTATTCATATATATTTTAATGTTTTTCAACTTTGGTAAGGAACTTTGATATACCACAGGACCTGAGTCAGCCTATCACCCTTAAAAGTACTGGCCTATTTTCTCCAACGTGTTTGTGTTTACTGAGCTATACTTTTCTGCATCCCACCATTTCCAGGAATTATACATTATACATTATACTTTGCGCATTATACAATATGCAAAGTTATTTCTCTCTAAAGTGGTCATTTTCTATATATTGTGTCAGTGTATCTGCCTTTGATTTCAGCTTCTCCAAAAGGATATATATTTATTGTGGAGACTGTTTACTCCACTTATTTTCCCCACCTGCCATCTGTCTGCCCCCAAGTCCCTAGATAGAATACTCATCTTCTAGTCAATGATTATGGTATCATTTTGTTTGGCATGGACATAACACGCCATAATGTTTAATTATGTTGTGCTAATGAGGTCCATACAATTACAGAAACATGGTCCACAAAGATTACGCAATGCACTTTTATATTTGTAAGATTTACATTTTTATTTGTAACAGTATAGTTGCCATAGGCAACATGGCTAAAATGAAAAATTAGATTTAGCATATTTGAATATAATAATCATATAATTACAATTAAGGTAAATATTCAAAAGTTCGAATCAAATTATCTCTGTCTATGACAAAGCACTTACACATCATTCCATATTTTGTCCTCATCTTTATTTATATTATCCAATTTAGCTCTAAATTGTGATTTATGATTTTCAGTTATTGCCCTGTCTATCATGCATGAACACCCTTTACCTCTGGTTGCTATTGCGGAGTTATGTGCTCAGTGGCAAAGGCCATGATCTCTGAATGCAGTAGCTCCAATTTGTTCAATTTGAAAAAGACTTAGGAATTGTAGATGATCAAAGTCTATCTGCATCAAAGCAGTGTGCAACAGCAGTGAAAAAAGCCAACAGGATTCTGGGATACATAGCAAAAAGTATTGAGCATAAATAAAAAGAGGTTATATTAATGTTATATAATGCCTTTGTGAGACCTCACTTAGAATATTGTGTGCAGTTCTGGGCACCGCACTACAAGAAATATATAGATACCTGGTATGAAAGGTAAAAGTTATGAGGATCTATTTAAGCTTAGCAAACAGAGACTTAGGGGGGATTTCATTGAGGTTTTTAAATTCCTAAAAGGGATTAACAAAGTGAAACACCAAAGATTTTTTAAGATAAGTGGGGTCAGCAGAACAAGAGGCCACAGGTGGAAATTAGTTAAAGGCAAATTCCGCAAAGATATTAGGAAGATTTTCTTTACACAGAGAGTTGTCAATGGCTGGAACAGCTTTCCAGGTTGAGTAGTAAAGGCAGAAACACTTGGACTATTCAAGTCCAGGCTAGATGCAGTACAAGATACTCTTTAGATTAGGGCATGGCGAGCCTAGATGTTCTCATCATTATGTATTCTGATGTTCTTATGTTCTTATATGCAGTATGCTTGTATTCTTCTAATCTCTAATCTAGTAATCTTTAGTTTGTATTCATCTTTAACCTTTGCGTTATTGCTTTGTGTGCACCTCACATAGTGGGTAATATCAAGTATATGATTATTTTTTACATATATACAATGCCCTCCAGATTTATCCATACCCCTGATTAAATGGGGCGAGGGTAGTGAAATTCCAGAAAAAAAACAAAAAATCCTGTTAATTTTTGGTTTGATTTTAATCTTGCGTGCATTGGACAAAGAGAACAACTGCATGTGACAAGTACTGAATCATACGAGTGATTCAGTACACCGTTAATTCGCTGGAAAACTATGAATCTTCATGATGACTGATATTGTTCAGCTAATAGCTTGTTTATCAATGCATGCATTTTGATATGATGATTGCTTGCATAACATTGTTAACCTACGGCACTCAACTCTTTCTCTCCTTCTCTCCGTCTGAGACCCAGGTCCGGGCTCGGGTCTCTGCATGCCTGGCTGACATCTCTGCCTGGATGTCCACCCACCACCTGAAGCTGAACGTGGGGAAGACTGAGCTGCTCTTCCTTCCAGCGAAGGGCTCCCCGATGATTGATGCTTCAATCACCGTGGAAGGCTCCATAGTGTCTCCGTCCCAGTCTGCCAGGAGTCTTGGAGTGACCCTGGACAACCAGCTGTGCTTCTTGGGCCACATTGCAGTGACCACCCGGACCTGCTGATTCTCCCTCTATAACATCCGTAGGATCCGATCGTTCCTCACCCAAGAGGCCACACAACTCCTGTTCCAGTCCCTGGTGATCTCATATCTGGACTACTGCAATTCCTTGCTGGCTGACCTTCCGGCCTGTGCCATCAAGCCACTGCAACTGGTCCAGAATGCTGCCGCATGTCTGGTGTTCAACCAACCCAAGTATACGCATGTCACCCCCCTACTCTCCTCTCTGCACTGGCTCCCCATCGCAGCACGCATCAAATTCAAATCACTGGTACTGTCTTATCAAGCGGCTAGAGGAACTGCTCCCCCTTACCTCCAGACACTCATCACCTCCTACAACCCAGCCAGACCCATCCGCTCCGCCTCCTCTGGCAAACTGACTGTCCCATCCCTCCAGGCGCCCGGCAACCGATCCTTGCGGTCTCGCCTCTTCTCTGTCCTGACCCCTTGGTGGTGGAACGACCTTCCACACTCGGTCAAGACCACGGACTCAGAGAGAGACTCAAAACCCACCTTTTCAGACTCCACTACCACTGAACTCTAGCCAATTGCCATCACCACTGTCTACATGTTTGTTACTGCTTTTTATATGTGTATACCTGTTTAAAAAAATAAGTAAATTATTAACCTTTTCCTTCCTGGTGTTACAGGTATGGCACGCAGCTGCCAACAATGATGTCTATCGCTGTATTACTGCACTGATCTCTTGGCGTACAAAGATTGCTCTTACCATGTATTAATGCACATCTTGTAAGTCACTCTGGATAAGATCATCTGCCAAATGCTTAAAATGTAAAATGTAATGTAAAATGAGCATAAGCAGATCCTAAAAATTGTGCATATACACTATATGGCCAAAGGTCAGTGGACACCTGACCATCACACCTATATGAGCTTGTTGGACATCCCATTCTCAAACCATGGGTATTAATATGGAGTTGGACCCCCCTTTGCGGCTATGACAGCTGCCACTCTTCTGGGAAGGCTTTCCACAAAATTTTGGAGTGTGTCTGTGGGAATTTGTGCCCATTCAGCCAAAAGAGCATCTGTGAGGTCAGGCACTGATGCTGGATGAGAAGGCCTGGCTCGCAATCGGCATTCTAATTCCTCCCAAAGGTGTTCAATGGGGTTGAGGTCAGGGCTCTGTGCAGGCCAGTCGAGTTCCTCCACACCAAACTCGTCTAACCATGTCTTTATGGACTTCGCTTTGTGCACAGGGGCACAGTCATGCTGGAACAGCAAAGGGCCTTCCCCAAACTGTTGCCACAAAGTTGTCAAGCGCCCAATTGGCTAAGATGTCTTTGTATCCTGTAGCATTAAGAATACCCTTCACTGGAACTAAGGGGCCTATCCCTGAGAAACAGCCCCAGACCATTATCCCTCCTCCACCAAACTTTACAGCAGGCACTATGCATCACTCCAAAGAACACGTTTCCACTGCTCCAGAGTCCAGTTGTGGCATGCTTTACACCACTCCAGCCGACGCTTGGCATTGCGAATGGTGATGTGAGGCTTGTGTGCAGCTGCTCAGCCATGGAAACCCATTCCATGAAGCTCCCGACGCACAGTTCTTGTGCTGATGGTGCTTCCAGAGGCAGTTTGGTACTCTGTAGTGAGTGATGCAGCACTCGACCCCCGCTCTGTGAGTTTGCGTGGTCTACCACTTCGTGGCCGAGCTGTTGTTGCTCCTAGGCGCTTCCACGTCACAATAATAGCACTTACATCTGACCGTGCACATCTAGTAGGGCAGAAATTTCACAAACTGACTTGTGGCAAAGGTGGCATCCTATGACAGTGCCGCGTTTAAAGTCACTGAGCTCTTTACGAACCATTCTGAATTCTAAATGTTTGTCTGTGGAGATTGCATGGCTATGTGCTGGATTTTATGCACCTGTTGGTAATGGGTGTGGCTGAAACACCTGAACTCAATAATTAGTAGGGGTGTCCACTGACTTTTGGCCATATAGTGTATGTAAAGTATAATTATAATCTGTGGAACAATATACACAACCACAAAACATTATCCAACAATGATTACTATGGTTATATCTACACAGGAGAGCTTAATCAGTGAATAGTTTGAGCAATACACCTCTCTATTATTTTTACACAAAACATCAGTTGCAGTGTTTGGACAAAAAATATTAAAAATCCACTTATCGGATAAAATCAGGTTAGTGCTATAGATTTATAAACTTTAGCAACAGACATGATTCTGTGATATTGCAGGGGGTGACAGATGGCTACATACCTGTCATGACCGATCATTGCTAAAATGGTCAATTCTGTCATTGCATATGTGTGTAAACAATAAACCTGTGCAGTATTACACCACCTCTACCTTTCAGAGTATGCCAAGCACATGCGTCGTAGGTAACTGGAGAGCTTATGTTGCAACAAATTAGGAGTTGCACATACAATAAAGAACAGCTAGACTAAAGTTGAGATAAATCTTCTTTATTGAAACAACAGAACATTACACTCACTATATCCAAATACATTACATTCTGTGTTGATACAATAATTCCAAGACCAAAAAATTATGTTTTTCCCAATAACAAACTCTGGGTGACCAAGGAGCATCCTTAATGAGAAAAAAATAGTGTTTTCACAGGATCTGCTGATTCCTCTCTACCCAACGAACTAAAGAGATTCTACACCCGCTTCGAGAGGCCTGACCTGGCAGAATACAAACTCAGCCACCCTACAAGAACAGGATGTGCTAAAGCTGCTCAAAGCCACCCCAACCAGCAAGGCCACTGGACCAGATGGCATCTGTGGCAGGACCCTCAGGCACTGTGGTGAGCAGCTAAGCAGCTCCAGCAGCTATTCCAGACTTCAATGGTCATGAAGGTCGTAGAGAAGCTGGTCAAGTCCCACATCATGTCTAGTACTGGTGCCCACCTGGACCCTCTCCAGTTTGCCTACCGTACTAAAAGGGGGGTGGATGATGCCAAACTGTTCCTGCTTGACACCGTTCATAGTCACCTGGAGAACAGTGAAGCTTTTGCCAGGTTGTTTTTGTGGATTTCTCTTTCACATTCAACTCCATGCAGCCTGCCATCCTCACCAGTAAACTGGACACTCAGTTCAATTTAGACAAAGGTCTAGTTTTGTGGATTATGGTTCACATTAAATCACGTGCGTCTGTGTCTGTGTGTCATAATCGGCGTGAAACTGCAGGATGTGCTGCATGGAGCTTCGGGAGGTGCTGAACAGAAGTTTTAAAAAGTTAATTAGAAAAAAACATTTGATCAACTAATCACCTGATAGTCGCACAAAAAAAAATCTGTATCAATGTAGCTAGCAATGCAAGCAAGCGAGTTAGCTAGCAAGCTATCAAGTAACCAGAAAAAGTAACGCATTTTCCACAATGCCGTGCAATGAATTGTTTGAGCTGTTGTGTTTTAACACCTTAAAAATGTCTCAAAAACATATTAGCGAATTCTTAAAAAGCCTGCAACAAAAAATCACTGACGGCAGCGCCATCACGTTCTCATTGCTGCTACCTCTATCCTCAACCTCAGAGGCACAGCACCCGATTTGACCACAATCACTCCATTAAATGGACCACTTTGTTGTCTTAATCACCCCATTCATAAGGCCCTATGTTGCACCCAACGCAGTACACAGAGGGTTCTAAGGTCTTTCAATGGTGATTATGACCCATTTGTCAATGAGACGATGTGGGAGTTAGTGTCAAAATTGCGCTTGAAATATATGAGTGCACTATTTTTGGTCTGTTAAAAATTATAAAACCAAACAGTGATGTAAGTTGCTTCTAACATGTTTTCAGTTTTTTTCTGCTTTACTCATAAAACAAATTCCATCCAAAAGTAAAAGCATTTTTTTGCTGATGCCTTTCAATGGTGTAACTTACCTTGGCACTGAACCTTTTGAACATTATTTTAAGATAGGTTGGTTTGATAGGTGGAAGTGGTTGCATTATTTCAAAGAAACCGACCGTGTTCGTTGCTATGTATGTGTAAAAGCAGTGGAGAAAAAACTGGTCAGTGCAAGTACTATTCAAAACAATACTATTCAAGCCCTGTTGTGTTATTTGTTTCACGTTTATTTTTGTAACATTATATTTTTTCATTTCAGATTTCAGCGCCTCTGTCTTCAAGGACCCGAAAAGCCTTGGGGCTTAATTGCAAATTAAAATTTGTCTGTATTTTTTTCTCAAAGGTCTCTAGAGATTTAAAAGCTGTTTTAAAAAGTTTTTAGTCCCAGGGGGTATGCCCCCTGTCCCACCTAGCTTAATATGCCCCACCCCCATGTCCACTCACTCCTACGTCCAGGGCCGGATTAAATGGATAGACTACACTAGGCAAACCATCTCCCCGAGAAACACACGCACATTTTGATACTTTGTAAAAAAGCAAAAAACCTTTGAACTGCCACATTATTTATTATTATTATTAGTAGTAGTTTAGGTAGGTATATATATATTACTTTGTTGTGGTTTATTTATATTTAGTTACTTATATGCAATTTGAAACTCATGTATTTATAGGGCTACAGGCCATTATGTTTCATTTATTTAGTTGCATTTTACATTTGATTTTATTATTTGGCTTTACTTATTTATAGTTAGGTATTTAAATGGTGTACTTAGATTTAAAGTGTACTTATATTTACAGATGCTTTCTCCTGACTTTTGATAAGGTGAAGCCCTCAATGATGTCATCATAATCCAGAGAAGTGGTAAATTTGTTCTCAATCGCCAACAATGCAAACACGTTCAGTTTTTTTCCTTCACTGTTGATCTCAGGTACGTTTTAACGCATTTCAATAAAGAAAACAACCTTTCTCCAGAGCAATTTGCAATTGGTAATGCCAGATACATGCAAAGGCATATTTCCACGTTGGGGAATGCATCGCCCAGGCCTAGCTCTCTGAGCTTCTTATACATGCTTATCACAGATTGTTCACCCCTTACCATTGAGCTGAACTAGCAAAACCTTTTTTTTTGCTGCACCCAAAAGCATTGCTGAAAGGACACTGCTAACATAGCAAGCATGATCTGCACTGAACCGGAAGGACTTTTTGTGCACATTGCAAGTTGTGTATGACTTTCAAAAATAATCAATTTAAATAAAGTTTTAGATTAGAGTTTTTATCCAAAAATATTTTAAAGTATTTAAATGTAAAAATATTTTTTTTACGGTATATATATGTTTTTAATCCCTCTGTCTGGGCTCCCCTGTGACAATTAAGACACTAGGCACATGCCTACTTTGCCTATGCCTAGATCCGGCCCTGCCTACGCCCTTGAAAAATGCATAATGTGATTATTTCAAGCACTTTCCTTTTCTTTATTTTCCAAGAAGATTTTAAATCTAACACACGTTATGTTAATAGCTGTTAACACATGTTAACAGTTTGTCAGTAATTACACCAATATTAATCAGGATTTCACATTTTTACCACTTTGTTAGGAACAGACTAAATCGATTACAGACTACCAATTTACTTTATTTGCTTCTGACTAATGTGAGTAGTTCTTCACGAACAGACATTCAAGATGCTAAAGAATCCATATACGATCCTGTTTCAAGATCCTGACAAGATCTTTCTAAGATAATAAAACAAGTTGGTTCTGAGAGTGTTAGAGATTAACAACAACTAGCATTATTATTTATTCTTCCATTTATTGCCAACATCAATTGTATAGTGATTGAAGTAAGTATAATATATGTAAACATAGATGTGAAAAATATTCAAATTATAAAGGGTGTGAAAAAAATGGAGACACCAATGTAATGTCACTTAATAGGGTGCTGGGCCTCCATGTGTGGCCAGTACGGCCTGTATGCACCGTGGCATACAGTCTACCAGTGTCTTAATTCTGCAGGAGAATATGACAACACTCATTTTAGGCATTTATTTAACAGATGCTCTTATCTAGAGTGACTGACACAATTTACATTTCTTTACATACACTCCATTTATACAGCTGGATATTTACTGAAGCAAATCATGTTCAAGGGCACAATGGCAGTAAACCCACAACCTACAGGCAGGGAATCAAACCTGCTACCTCTGAGTCACAAGTCCAGTTCCGTAACTATTATAGTATGTTGCCCGCTACTACACAATAATTGGGAATTTTCAGGATGGTCATTGGAATATTTGAGTTCTTTCATTTACTGTTCCTGGTGCATTGTGTGAGTGATAGGCAGTTGTGCCACAATGAACCAACAACAGCAGTGCCCCACCTGGGAATTTAACCTTCAACCTCTGAGTTATAAGCCCAGCACCCTAACCATTGTGACAATTGAGCCTCTGTAGTCTAGTGTCTAGAAGCAAGCAAGGTTCAAAACCATAACAAGTAAAACTAAATCCAGGTCTGAATATCATTCTCCAGTATACAATATGGAGATTATTTTCAAACCAAGTGAAATGTTAAAAACATTGTTTGTGAAATAATTATTTCATTCTTAACTGATCTGTTATTGGGGTTTACTTAGTGTTGAGCTTGAGCAGTTTTAAAATCCGAACTCTTATGGCTTGAATGCTCATTCCATAGATTGCAGGGTTTATCATGGGAGGAAATATCAAAAAGTACAGGGACAGGAATATGCGAGTTCCATAATTTACATGATTCATGTTGAACCTACTTTGACATATTTCAAAAAAGCAGCCGACAGAATAGTTTAACACCGCTGTTAAATGGGGAGTGCATGTTCTCAGTGCTTTAATTTGTGATTCTTTGGAGGAGCGTAAGCAGATCCTAACAATGCATGCATATGAGTAAATTATCATTATAAGCTGTGGAAATGTATACACAATCAGTGCAAACAATCCAATGATGTTTGATATGGTTGTATCTACACAGGAGAGCCTAATCAGTGAATAATTTGAGCAAAACACCTTCTCTATTATTTTTCCACAAAGTATCAGTTGCAGAGTTTGGATAAAAAACATAGCAAATGCAATCATTGGATAAACCCAGGTTAGTGCTATACATTTATACACTTTTGAAACAGACATGATGCTGTGATACTGCAGGGGGTGACAAATGGCCACATACCTGTCATAACCCATCACTGCTAAAATGGTCAATTCTGTCAATGCATACGTGGTTATACAATAAACCTGTGCTTGGCAAAAGGACAGAGATATCTGATGAGTGTGAGACAGTAAATTACCAAGAAGGGGTGGTAACAATGCTGTGCTCCCGTACAATTCATTAAAAGACAAATTACACACAAAAACATACATTGGCTCATGTAGAGCTCTGTCTCTATAAATTACCACAATTAGAATGACATTTTCAACAATGATGGTAATGTACACAAGAAGGAAAATGATAAAGTGCAGGTATTTCAGGTCTTCCATTTCATAAAAGGCAGTCAATATCATTGATGTCACCATGGATGTGTTTTCCATATTCTTTCTTGATCCTCCCCAGAGCACTGCACAAAAAGTTGTGAATTTAGAAATGTATTTTGGAATTTCTTTCAATAACACTATGCATCATATTCAGACCATTTTTCAAATAAATGCATTCAATTAACATTTTACAGCCTACAGCAAACCATTGTGGGGAAAAATAAGTGGGAGAAAATCATAAAGACTATATTGAATAATAATTCATTTTGAAAATCATTGCAGATTTTAATCAGTCTAATCAAACCAGTTTAAAAAAGCTTCATAAATCACAATCCAAAAGACATTTGTATATAAAAGTACTGTGAACACTATCAAAGTGCTAGGTAATAGTTCAAGTGCTAGGTAATAGTTCAAATTTTGAACTGCCAACGCGTAACATTTTAATGAAATAGCTTAAAGATCTTTGAGTAAAAAAAGAGTAAAAATGTAAAAGAGTGAAAAAATATAACTACTTCATATCTTTTCACTCTTTTTTTACTGGAGGAAGTCTTGTTTTTTTGTTCAATTCTTTATATTTTTACAAGGACTGATCTGTTCTTGAAGTAAACAAAATGTCTAGAATGTGCTATGCATGTATACTCGTCACAGACACATTCGTACACTTTGCTATTGGATGCTATGTATAAATCAATTTCAGACATCAAAATAAATTAACAGATTATAAAGTTTATACAGTACCACACTGCTGGTTTCTCCCTTTTTGAATCTTGTTGCTGCAAGTTATTGTTGAGAAGTGCTGTCTCAACTGAAGTGCTATGCACAATCTGAAGGTGTAATTCATGTTGATCTGAATTTTGGAGTCAATCTGTTCACGTGGTTTTATCATAATCCTATCAGGTTTTATACTGATGATAGTTACCCAGGGAGTTCATTAGAGACACAGATTCCCTGGCTGTGCCAGCCTGGCTCTGGCCATTCAGGGGGCGACGATTGGCTGTCCACCCCAGAGGGAGGGAGGAGGAACGAGCTCACTGCATGTACAGAAATCACATGTGAATAGCACAATGTACATCTTCTTGTGATTTGGCTTCACAGATTGGACCAGCAAAGTCTACCCCAGTTACTCGAAAAGCAGGAGCTTCAGTAATTCTTTCTCTAGGTAAAGGGGCAGTTACCTGTTGTCCGTGCTTGACTTTTGTCCTTCTGCATATGAGAGAGTGATTTACAATTTTCTTTGTTATTGGTCATTGGTTGGCAAATTGGTTGAATTTGTCATTGGTTGGCAAAATCCATGGATGTTTCTGACTGAATGTCCAGTTTGTTTTTTGAAGTTGTTCACCTACTCATACAGTCCATGGTCATCTAAGAATGGGCTAAGGTTTCTTATTTTTGATTGACTGTCTAATTTCTGTCTGGTTTTCATTTGTTTGATCTCTTTTGAAAAATGTTTGTTTTGAGTGAATTGTATTGCCGACTAATAGTAATGGACTCGCAGTAACTCCGAATGGAACTCCTGTCATCCTTGGAGAGCTCAGTCTCAATCTTTATTCTTCTTGGGGATGCCATTCATCCAAAGGAAACTAAAAAAGTATTTTGCCAGACAACTAGAGAAATTGGTGACAGCCAGCTGAGAAAAAAAATGCAGTAATGTGTAAATGCAGCCTTTAAGATGGCAGTTATCAAAGCAGTGTGTGTTGGAAGACTTAGCAGTACATAGGTCAAGATAATGGTCATTGTGCTTGTGTGAATTTGCCATCTTTTTAGTTTTTTTCCAACCATTATAAAACGTAGATGGCACTACTTGCCACTGCTGGTACCAGAGTGGCTGGTCCCATAGCTGCAGCTACAAAAAAAAAAAAAAAAAAATTGTATTGAAGATTGTTAAAGCTTTATATTAATGGCTTATACTAAAACATATAAAATGGTTAGATCTGATCAAACACTGTGATTGGGTAAGAGGTATTCGAAGCCATGTTATATTCTCTGATATAAGTAACCCCTATCACACATTTTACGTGTTCACCTTACTTTTTTATAATATCGGTCCACTACAATATAATTACAACAGCAACACAATACAGGCAACAATATCAACAATACAGTAATGCAATTGCCATCTCTGACAGTATGGACAGTTTTAACGTTACTTTTAAACACAAAGTGAATTTAACTTGACACAGTTGGCTAGCTAGCTACCCAGCTGGCAAGCACTACAGTCGTCTGCTAGCGGAGTGTTGGGTTGAGTCGTGGTAGTAGTGGTGGAGTGTCGACTTTAGTGCCAACAGCGGGGGTGTGAAAGGTGTTTTCTTGCTGGGTACTTCCCCTGACAACCTCTAAACTTAACAGTTACATTAGAAACTATACAGTTAATGATAATTTATCAGACAGATTAATGTGTAAGAAAGTGAAGCTGCCTGAAATGAGACCTGCTTGCCTTTTAGCAATTTATGCAATAATGATCATACAGATAACCAAATGACTTGGTTTCAATCCAACCACGTTACAGTCAGTCTTTCATAAAACCATATATAATATATATTTCCACCCTTTATTATATATCGTCACCTTCTTAAAATAATGGCCTAAGTCATATTTTCATCCATCCATCCATCCATTATCTAAGCCGCTTATTCCTGGTCAGGGTGGCGGGGGGGGGTGCTGGAGCCTATCCCAGCATGCGTTCCGGGCGAGAGGCAGGAATACACCCTGGACAGGTTGCCAATCCATCGCAGGGCACACACACCATTCACTCACACACTCATACCTAAGGCCAATTAGCCTAACGTGCATGTCTTTGGACTGTGGGAAGAAACCGGAGTACCCGGAGGAAACCCACGCGGACACGGGGAGAACATGCAAACTCTGCACAGAAAGGCCCCCGGCCTGGATTAGAACCCGAGACCTTCTTGCTGTGAGGCGACAGTGCTATCCACTGCACCACTGTGCCGCCTGTCATATTTTCAAGTTTTTCAAAAAACTGAATAAACTGAACCAAATATAGAATATATGATATTTATTAATCATTTCACACAAAAAGGTTATGACAATATATGACTATTGACAAATAACGCTGTCTGTCAATTATGTAACATAGGAGGATTAGATTACTTAGGCCAATTTACGAACATGCCGTTGTGACTTAGGCAATTTTAAACCTGACTTAGGCCAAATTACTTCTGGAGTAAGTGACTTAGGCAAAACAGTGCACTTATTTTATTCCCACTACTGTGACAGACCATGTGACGAGCCCTGAGTCATGGAAATAACTTCATTTATCCGGTAGTTTTTCTTGCTTCTTGCAGCAGCCGCCATCTTGAAAGCTTGTAAAATTGCCTAAGTCACGTTGTCTTGTGACTTAGGCAAAAAATAAAACAGCCTAAGTCACACTCTTGATGTAGGCCATTATACTACCGGTGTAGGAACAGCATGATCTTTTCAGTTAAGGATGTAGGCAATTTTACCAGAGGTGGCCAGCATCATGAAGAGATGACTTAGGCAAAAAAACCATTTCCTCAAAAAATGAGTTGGGCCATTATTTTAAGAAGGTGACAATATATTATTATATTACATATATATTTGGAAATCTGTACATTACAGGTCTGCTATTAATGTTACTCATAATCTTAGTCAAATACAAGATTTGTCTCACTCACTGTCACACAGATTTTTTAGTATAAACCATGTAATATCAGAATATCAGAAAGGGAGGGACTCATATTTTAAATGACAGTGCTATTGCTCAATCCACTCTAAGACATGGCATGGCTGTCATTTTAGGCAGCTATGATTAGGCTAAAGCTAATTTTGCCTCTACTCTTGAGACCTTTCCTGATAAAAATGACTGAGCTCTTAGTTTAAGATAGTTTAGTTTAGTGATCTTTGATACATACAGTATGTGTAGCAGACGACAAGCTCATTGGAGCTAAGTCCGAGACTGGCCTCTTCTGTTTAACTTTTTGTCGGTAGAGTGCCACCATTTATGAGAAAAATATGTACTGTATATGATGCAAAATAATGATCTACTTTGCTCTCACATGTTTATATTTGTCATTATTTAATTAATATGGATTATTACTCTTCATTTCCATAATAAGATCTTTTTTGAGGAAGCAGTGCATAATTTGTCTACCTGAAGCAGCCTAGATTGCTGAAACGTAAGAAATATAACATTAGAGCATTCAGCATCCGCTGATATTTTCAGAGGTTATGTTTGAGCCCCTTGCGCATTCCACATCCGTATTTTGTATGGGCTTTAAGATGCAAAATAAAACATTAATATTCTTGTGTTTCATCAAATGCTTTATTACAGGTTTGTAACAGTTTCATGGCAGAATTGTTATGAAACCTATTTAGACTATCCTCATTGTTAAGTTGCTCGAACCAGGCAGGATTTTTCTTTCAGTCACGCTGGACGATAGGATAGGGTGGAGATAAGACCGCCTTTAGCTTAACATGCATGCAAGGGTACTTCATTTCGCACAAACAAATCTTTTAAAGTGGTGATTTAGTACACTCATGTTCATTTTAAAGATTTGTTCAAAAAGATTAGTTTGTTCACATATTGCACATCACTAATATAAACAACCCAAAATACTGTTTAAAGCTATTTATAAATAAAGGAGTACAAAATTATATTATTTACAAGAACTAACCTAAGCTGGTCAACTGACTGACCTAGCCTTGGTAGCTGCTAACAATGTTTTGAACCGATAGTGCTCTGCGTAGGAGTGTGAATGTTGTTAGGAACTAACACTGTTGCCATAACAGCACCTTTGTGGACTGCTGGTCGCTGCCCTTTTGGTTCTAAATAATGGCTCTTAACAATGGCTTTGGAGCCAAAAATCACAATTTTAATGAAAAACTGTGGCACATGAAATTGTTTAACAGTCAGTACACTAGACTGTTAAAAAGTCAGACGCAACTAAAACACTCTCCAACATGTTTGAAACCAATTATAACAAAATTGATGAAAACATCAAGGGGGATGTAGAAAGGTGGTCTACCCTACCTTTAGACTTCAGTGCCAGAATACAAACGGTTAAAATGAATATCCTACCTAGGCTACTATATTTATTTCAATCTCTCCCAATTAATGTTCCCCAAAACAAATTCATAGCCTGGGATAAGATGATCTCTAGATTCATTTGGAATAACAAAAAGCCAAGAATAAAATTTAAGACACTTCAACTACCTAGAAGTAAGGGGGAATGGCTTTACCAAATCTGAGGGAATATTTTTATGCAGCTCAACTCAGACCCCTGGCCTGTTGGTGTAGACCTGATTATGAGGCTCGATGGAAAGAAATAGAAAGGAGGTACAGGGTCACCAGACTCAGATCCTGGTGGGAGACAAATATTTGATAGGGATTTTGAGACATGTTATGGATCCAATAGTAGCATTTACGTTAGAAATTTGGAACGTTATAGTAAGCAAATACAAATTAGAGAGAGGGGTTCGCACACTGAGGTGGTTTGCATATGATTCTAAGCTCAAGCCAGGGATGTATGATTCAACATTCAAAGAGTGGGCACAAAAAGGCATGACGGCAATGTGTACGGTCTCAGAAAATGGTGCATTTATGAGCTTCAAGATTTAAAGGCAAAGTATGGTCTTGAAGATAAAGATTTTTTTAGATACTTGCAGTTAAGAGATTACTTCACAAAAGAGATAAGGTCAGATCCAGACGAAACTTCAAATAGTGTGATTGGGGTGATTGTGGATGCATACAAACAGAAGGGGCCTCGGGTCATCTCTGCTTTCTACCAAGCTTTGGAGGGAAGCAGGGGGGAATCAACACTTTATATAAAAGCAAAATGGGAAGCAGAGTTAAAGATTCAAATAACGGAGGAAGAATGGTACCAAATGTGTGAGACACAATGTACATCTACAAACTCAAGCTAGTATGGAGGGAATTCTGCTGGAAGAATTTGACTCGTTTTTTTATAACACCCAAAATAAAAAGCAGGCAACTTGCTGTACAACAACACTGTTGGAGGTTGTGTGGGAGTATAGAGGCTGATCACTCACATATTTTCTGGAATTGTGCAAAGATAAGGCTATATTGTTAATGCAGTAGTTAAAAATATTTTGGGATATGAAATCCCGAATACTTGCCCGGTAATGTACCTTGGGAATATTGATGATGTCGTGATGAGGGAAGATCTTTATTTGACTAAAATTTTACTTGCAGCAAGTAAGAAAGCTGTTACCAGAAATTGGCTTAATGTGAACACTCCAAAACAAGAACAGTGGCTGGATATTGTTCAAGAGATTTTTGTTATGGAAAAGTTGACATTCCTTTTGAGAGTCAAAGAGGATACATTTAAAAAGAACTGGGAAAGATGGAACATTTACATGAGACAGACACCAACTAAATGATAGTCTAATCAAAATATAGTGGTGTGAATATTGAGTCATTTCCAGACAACTTTTGTTAATTTTTATTTTATATTTGTGTACTTTATGGTTTTATTACTATTATTATTTGTACTATTATTTACATGGATGTTGATGTGTTTTGTTTATATTTCTGCAAAATTTCAATAAAAACTTGAGTGAAAAAAAAAAAAGTCAGACGCAGAGACAGACTGGCCATCGGGAGATCTGGGAGATGGGCTGGTCTGACTTGGGCTGAAGTGGGCCGGCCTGTTTTGTATAAAAAAAAACAAAATTTAAACAGTACACAGGTCGCTGCCCTGCTGCCTGTTACAGGTCTATTGAAAATATATTTGCCCCACTGTTAGTTTAATCGACTACACCACTCCCACTATCAGGGGTGAGAACACCCTTTTAAGTATTTCAAGGGAAAAGTCCCACACAGGAAGTTTTTAAGTGAATGAAACAGTTGGAAGCTGCTGTATAGGAAAGTATAAAATACTTTTATTTATTTATTTTTAAATCGAGTCAAACGCAGTTAAAATGGCTCACCTGCCACAATCATGATAGACACAGTAATAGTTAAAACATAGAAACACTAAGATAGGATGAGGATTCACTACCACCAGGGCTAACTTTCCTTAACAATAGCAGCAATAGACTATAAAGGAAATGTTCAGGCACTAATGTGAATCTCGGTAGTGAAGGAGATAGTTGCTATAGCACACTTATTGTATTTCTTCACCGCACTCAAACACAATATTACACTACACTCAGAAGTTTTAAAAAAAAAAAAACAATTGGTGGTAAAGCACAATCAAATGGACTATAAATATATGTAGGAAAAACATTGACTGAGCCGCACTAGAGAAGGCTCTTTTAAAATGCTAGTGGCTGGGACACGTTAAATGGAGCATCCTCAAAGCAGACAAACCATGTGTTCGGATTCACTGGGCCAATTAAGGACAGTGTCTTCGTATGCAAAATAAGGAGCTTCCCACATGAAGCAAGCAATGCTCATTTGGATTCAATTGGGACAGTTAAGGCTGGTGTCTTCATACACAATAAGGAACTTTGCACACAGAGCAAACGACCACTGAGCCGATTAAAGACTACGGCTTCACATGATCAATATAAGGAGTTTCCCCCACGGAGCAAACAACACAGTCTGATTCCAGGCACTAGATTGGCGTTGACTTTCTACAACATAAGGCACACAAGGGAAAGGGGAGGTGCTATTATATGCACGCTGAGAGATACATCCTACGCATTAGTGTTGACTCTGGGTCCTAGGTCCTGCCTGTTACATTATTAAGCAATGATACAATTCCTGTGTTTAGACTTATACCTAATGGGATGCTAGCTAGGTAGCAAAGCTAAAACACAGAACCTTTTTAGCAAACTACAAAAATAAATGTGCATTAGCTAGGTAGCTACATAAAACAACGCAAAATGACACTTTTCCTTATTGTATACATTAATTTGGACACTGCCAGTCAAGGTGCAGTTACTGAAGTAACATAAGCTATCAACGCTGGGTTGGAGGTGGTCTTAATCCGTGAACATTAGTTATCAATGCAGGTGGAGGTGGTCTTAATCCATTTAAAGATTTGTGATGCTCGTTTTCAGCCTGAATTTGGTCCATCATGTCCTGCTCTGCAGTATTGGCTGGTAATAGCTTTGGAGAGAGATTTTTGATCAGTGGCCACTGACCAACATTGTCTCCCTTGCCTTTCTTGCAGCAAAGCATCAGACAGCTTCTGAATGTGGTGGTGCTAATGCGCAATGATATTCAAATGATGTATGACGTAAAAAAAAAAATCCTTCTT
Source organism: Aldrovandia affinis (assembly GCA_029706075.1). Taxonomy (NCBI): domain Eukaryota; kingdom Metazoa; phylum Chordata; class Actinopteri; order Notacanthiformes; family Halosauridae; genus Aldrovandia; species Aldrovandia affinis. The sequence goes on from JAINUG010000065.1 coordinate 1,203,397, forward strand.
TTATTTAAGTAAATAAATCATTTTTCTTTGAATATATTGCAGAGTATGTAAATTACAGAAGACGGCTCAAGTAAAGGAAGAAATAAAAAATTGTGCGATTCCTTAATTTATAACAAGTCATGTGGACAAAGAGACAAATCTAACATTGAACATAATAAGATCTTAATAATAAGACTACATAGATGTATTGGGGCAATAGTATGCTTATAAAATGCAAAATGTAGGGATAAGGATATAGATAGAGAAATTGGCATATTTGTCATACTGGAGAGCTAACAAAAGAGTAGTAGGTTTGAATACAAACTAATCAACTCATGAAACCAAAAATGATGCAGGGAATTATTTAGTATATTCCACATCAACTTTTTGGTTATTTTGAATTTCATGCTGCTCTTATTCTGACATGTTGAGGTGCTGTTGAGACAAAAATGGCACCTTATTTCATTATTAGCTTTTTTCAAAATGTTCCTGGTTTTTCACTACCAAACAATCTGGAAATCTTGATTCTTACGGCTTTAATGCTCACTCCATATATGGCAGGGTTTAGCAGTGGAGGGAAAATCTAAGAGTAAAGTGATATGAATGAGCTAAGTCCAAAGGGTGCATGACTCTTTGTATGACTTCAAAAAAGTATCCCACAGAATGGTTTATCATTGACAATAGGTGAGGAAAGCATGTCTTAAAAACTTTCATCTGGGATTACTTTGAAGAATGCAGGTATACCCTGAGAATTTGTGCATAGGAAAAAAATATCAACATGAAAACAGCAATTGTCATCAGTCCAACAATATTATTGAGGGAAGTGTTGGTGCAGGAAAGTCTGGCCAGTGCAAAATTGTGTGCATTCTCTGTAAGATTTATTTAACTGATTTCCCATTTTAATCTGATCACATGGTTTTACCCTCAACATGTTGTACAATGATTCTATTTTCCCAGAAGGGTTGAGTTAATTTGGCCACAGAAAAGGTTAGACGTACTCACAATCTGTATGCTTTTGAGAAGCGTTAAGCCCCTGCATATTCCAAGTTATCCACTCTTATACAAGATTTCAGGAAAGAGAAAGTGATATATGACATAAATGTATGATATAGTCTCAAAGCTTCAGTTCCTGTTAACTTGTTTGAATGCCTAGTCCTGAAATATGTTTGATCTGCATATAGTTCTGTCAGTGATGCCATGCATTTTCAGATGAAATGGTCTGTCAGTGATTTAACACAAAAGGTTTACTGTGCTTGCTTCAATGAAATGTTGCTTTGTTTTCTGTTAAAAAAATATATATTTTTAACAATATTGAAAAGACTAAATCTCTGCCTAACATGAATCCAACAACACAAGTGATTAAATTAACGGTCTATCAGAGACTTATGATTAAACACAAAATATTCCGGTTTTTAGTTTAATCTGTAATTGCTTGCTCAATTTGAAATTGTTGGTCAGGAGATTAACTTAGTCAAAGATTTTCTGTTCTTTGGTGCAAAAAAAAAAAGATATATATTTTTTTAAAAGCATTTTATTTTATCTTGAAAATAAATTATAGTTGTGGGCATGTTTGCTGCAACTCCTTTTTGGTAAATATTGACATTTATGAAACACATGTTAGACTCCTTTTAATTGCAAAACTTCAAAACGAAATCTCAACTTTTGATTTTGATGTGTGTGTGTGTGTGTGTGTGTCTGTGTATGAACAATATCTTTATATTTAAAGACAGCCAACCAGAAAAAATAGTTGGAAATAAACTCCAAATACAAATTTACATAAAACGAGTATCAAAAAGTGACAATTCTATGCAAATGTAATTCTGCAGTACTAACTAAATTCTCAGTTGTTGGAAATATTGCAATATAAATAATAAATAAGCAAATAAGCAAAGAAACAGCAAAATTATGACAACTATGACAATGCTGGGGCCTTATTTCTTCATGATGTGTTCTGGTAATATACTTGTTCTATCACTGAACAATTTGATAACTTTGACTCGTATGGATTGGATGCTCACTCCATAAATGATAGGGTTTAACAGAGGAGGAAAAATCAGGAAGTAAAGTGACATGAATGAACGAATTCCAAAGTGTATTTGACTCATATTGAACCGACTTTGGATGACTTCAAAAAAGCATCCCACACAATAGTTAATCACTGTTATAAGGTGTGGAGTGCATGTCCGAATAGCTTTCATTTGTGAATCCTTGGAAGAATGCAGGCAAACATACAGTATTTGTGCATAAGAAAAAAATATCATGAGAATCTGAGGGAACATGAAAATTAATATTGTTACTAACCCAACAATGCTATTGATGGATGTCTCGGTGCAAGACAGTTTGACCAATGTAAAATTGGCACAGTACAGTTTCTGTATGTGTCTGTTGCAGAATGTAAGTCGAATCGTCAGTAATAAATACAAAGCAAAACCAATGAATGGAAAAATCCAGGAAAATGCAATCAGTTTATAGACTGTTGCAAGTGACATCCTGTTGTGATAATCTAATGGGTGACAAATGGCAACATACCTGTCATAGCCCATAATTGCTAAAATAGTAAATTCAACTATGCCAAATGTGTGCAAGGAAAATATCTGAATAAGACAAAAGGCCAAAGATATTTCATAAGAAGGTGTCACTAAATTACTCAGAAGGGACGGAAACAAAGATGTGCTACCATACAGTCCATTACATGCCAAGTTGCACATAAATACATACATAGGGGCATGCAGAGAACTCTCAAAGTAAATAACTCCAATAAGAATACAGTTTAAAACAACAGTAACGATGTACAAAACAAGGAATATAATGAAGTATAAAGGTGTCAGGTCCTCCATTTCATAAAAGTCTGTCAAAATGAATGTAGTCACCATGGATGAATTTTCCATATTCTTCTTTAGATCCCTCCAGAACACTACTGGAAAACAAATACATTGTAAATATGGTCCAACACCTATTTAAGTTAATAACATGTTTGAATGTGTATAATTTTAGAACAAACAATTACAATATTCTATTTTAAGCCTATTTTAAGATGCAAATGCAGTGTTCAAACACAGGTATAAGCCCTAACACAGAAAAATAGTTTCAGCAATCTCCTTAGTTGGGTGCCTGCATCAGTTTTGTGCAGTGCAAGTCTGCAAAACTGATGCACACATCAAGCAATTAAACAACATCTCATAGATTGAATAGGCAATGGCTTAGCAATGACCAATGAGAGCTTAGATAATGACAAGTAGCAGAGAGCATGGATGGCAATGTACATATACATTTTATAGAATACAGAAGCTGAGTTCTTCATGCCTATGTCATCCTGTGTGAATTGTCATAATCATAGGAGCAGCTCTCTTGTCAAGCAGGTTATCACGTGCGTCGTGCTGTGGGTATTACCACCTACCGGTAGTAAAAATACATGTTCTACCTTTCTTGGTTAATTTTTTAAAGTAATCTTTTTTTTTTTTTTTTTATTTTGTTTCTGATTTTATCCCATTTTCTCCAAATTTGGTAGCCAATTAGACCCGCTATTTTTACGTCAATCCCCCCCTAGTAATGTTCGCTGCCGTAGTCCTGCGACCGGTAGTGACGAAGGCCTCTTCTGAGACGTCACTCGCCAAGCCGTCGACCGAACCCCGGTACTTACAGGGCCACTCTTATACGCAGCGAACGTCACGTCGGCTTCCTTCCCCCCTCCCTGGGGCGGACAGCCAATCGCCGCCCTGGTGGCACTCCCGGCCAAAGCCGACACTTGGCGAGACGGGGAATTGAACCCCGGTCTCCGTGGCCAGCGTCGGACGTTGTAACCACTGGACCACGCGGGAGGCCCCTAAAGTAATCTTTAAAGTGGTTCTGCTATTGAATTGCCACAGGTAACTGCCTAAAGGAAAAAACTACATAAAGTGTCTTAATAGGGATGCAGAGGGATGCAAAAACATTATTCCACAGCCAATCATTTGGTGTTTAGTTGATGATGGTGGAGAAAACCCTGTCTCAGGCGCCGCTCCAGATTCTGCCATAAGTGTTCTACTGTGTTGAGATCTGGTGACTGAGATGTCCATGGCATATGGTTTATTTGCATGCTTATCAGACCATTCAGTGATCAGATTTAATATATTAATTCAATATATATTAAATATATGTGACATTGAATCATAGATATTCTGGCCTGAATAAACTCAAAATTGATGTGAAATGCTTCATTTATAATAGATATTTACTGTGATATACTTTATAGTAATGACACATTAATTTGTAAAACACAGTACAGAACTAGGTAGTTTGGTCAAGTAAGAAGGTACATATGCAAACTGGACAAAAAAGCCCTACCTATGTGAACACCATAAACAAATGACAAGGTTAAAATACACAGATATAATATTGAAGTTTAAATACCTCGTTGACAGTCTGTGCCCTTGAATCTTTCAACTGCTGTATCTGGGATTTGTCGGAACTGAAGGGGCTTACAATCACCAAACATTTTATTATGCTTTGAGATGTACTCCCAGCATGGTCATGATCACGTGGATTTTCACTGTTGCTGTGTCATGATCATGATATCATTACCCCAGAGGGATCCGGTTAGTGTGGCCATAAACAGATATACTGATGAATGAGTAGGTTTGTTTGTTGTATTTTAATGGTGCATCTAAGTAGCTAGCATGCACAATATACAGATAACTGCCAAAATAAAGGCAACACTTTAGTAAATTAGGCATTCTTTAAACGGATGCAGTGCCACGGGTGTTAAGGCAAAAGTTGAGTAAATGAGGGATCCTTTAAATGGGTGCAGTACTATGAGCAACCCCTATTTAATAATAGTTCAACTTGAGTACTCACGAAGCAATACAATACAAAAGGCTTACATGTGCATTTTATATAGGGAAGACATACAAACACACACAGTGGTATATAAAACAAAAACAGCACAAAAAATGTATTTGAACAAATTCAGAATGCTCATACAATTCCATAGGATTGTTTCTTTTATTGTCACCAGTTTTGATAGTTATGACAGTACAACACATCTAAAGGCTCAACCTACAGTACCAAAGAATAAAGATAAATGCTCTTGAAGGATAGCACCATATTAAGTGAAGTCTGATATAACCATATTTCTATCACCTATTTTGGAGTTGGTGTTACCTTGTTTTTTATTGTGAACATTTTGAAAAGCCTAATTCTAATGGCATGAATGGTCAACCCATATATCACAGGGTTTAACATGGGCGGAAATAATATAAAGTAAAGCCACATGACGATTTTAATTTCAGGGGGTATGTGACTCATGTTGATCTGGCATTGGCTGATCTCAAAGAAGGACCCTACAGAATAGATTATCATTGACAACAGGTGGGGAGTGCATGTCTGGAGGGCTTTCATCTGGGAATCTTTGGATGACCGCGTACAGATTCAGAGTATTTGTGAATAGGAAAAAAGTGTCATGACTAGCTGGGGGAGAATACAAAAAATATTGATACCAGCCCAACAATGTTAATCATAGATGAACCGAAACAGGAAAGCTAGGCCAATTCAAAGTTGACACAATACACTTTCTGTATAAACCTCCTGTAGAATGTTAGTCGGAGTGTCAGTGAGAAATACATGAGAAAAACAGAGCAAGGATAAATCCAGGAAAATGCTATTCATTTTATCATTCTTGAAAGTGACATAAGGCTGTGATAATGTAGAGGGTAACATACGGCGTAAGTGTGCAAGCAAAATACCTGTGTCAGACAGCAAGACAGCAATATTGCATGAGTTTTGGACATCAAGTGATGTAGTACAGCTAGTAATAAACCTGTACTGCCATGCATTCCATTAGCCACTAAGCTATAGACATGGAAATACATGGGTTGATGTAATGCTCTATCAATGGATATCACTGCAATAAGAATTAAACTGACAAATAGGATAATGATGCACAACAAAAGGGACATGAAGAAGTGCAGGTATTTCAACTGTTCCATCTAAGTGTATTCTATTGTGGCGTTTTCCATGGTTTTTATCCTTGTTTCAAAAGTACTGTTGGAGAAAAGAAGCAGAACATTTGTAATCCTTTTATGCACAATGATGTTCATTCTGCCCTGTTGCATGTATCTCAACTTAGATACAGTAAGGGTCAATTCAGTCTTTTTTTTGTCTGGCCTCAGTATTCAAATATTTATTCATTGCTAATACCTCATTGTTAAAAATTGAATCCTTTTCACCAATACAAATAATGAGCATTGAAACATGGCTCTAAATGTTAATTCCTCAATACTTTTTTAAATTCAGTCTTTCTTCTACATCATTTTTACTAATAAAATCATTTTCACCAATCCAAATAATGTTGAGACATGGTTCTAAATGTGAATTTCGCAAAACTTTTTTAGCATTTTGTCGTAGCCCCTGTACAGAAGCTTACTGCTGACACACACACACACACAAAGTTTTCCTGTCAGGTCAGGGTAAATGTGAAGAGGAGTTTTTAGATGTGGTTAATGACAGTCTTTTTGGTACAGTCTGTTACTCAGCCTATGAGAGGGAAATCAATACTGGATCTGGTTTTGTGTAATAATCTTGACAGAATTTGTAGCACAGAGTAGTAGAACCACTAGGGACAAGTGATCACATTGCAGTTAAGATGGCCTCCTCTAACTCTAGAATTTTTAATTTCAGATGAGCTGACTTTAATAAAATGTGAGAGAATTTAAGTATTATAGATTGGGTAAAACTCCTAGATTGTAGAACTGTGAATGAAAAATGGATTACATTTAAAAGGGTTTGTCGCACACCTGAGGAAGGCGTGGCCAACAGATCGGGAGCGAGACAGATTCACCCAAGGCAAAAAGTATTTATTTACAGAAACGAAAACACATTGAAAACAGACCATCATCACACAAATCAAAATAATAATGTCCAACTTGTTATGTCGCTAGGACTGCTCTCGTCCCATACAATCAGATCCGATCCGTCTCCGGGCTTAAACCATGTGGGCTGGATAGGGTCGGGGAGTGAGGCTGCGTGGTCCTCGGGCCAAGAATCCCAGTCTGCACCAGCAAGACGTTTGGAGGAGATGACAGCTGCAGCTGTCTCCCTGGTTCAGCACCGGACAGCTGCCCTGCTGTGGAATGTTGGCTCCTCTTCCGTCCCTTCTTCTGGGGAGCCCAACGGCTCCCTTGCCCCAGGGTTATTGTAGATGTACAGTGTAAATTCATCTCAAAAGTAAAGAGAAATAGATTAAAAAACAGTCTCCGCAGTGGATGATTAAATCTTTACGGAGATTTTGAAGGAAAAGATGTGACTGTACAGAGTATATAAAAAGGAAAACTCAGAGACAAACAAGGTCGATTATTGTAATATGCGGGCTAAGGCTAAAAAGGAAATACGAGCAGCTAAAAGGCGGTTTGAATTTAAAATTTCCCAAGATGCAAAAAGTAATCCTAAGAAGTTTTTTCAATATTGTAGTTGAAAAAGGAAAGCTAATAATGAGGTTAAGTGCATTAAGAATAAGGAAGGAACTTTGGTTTATAATAATAATAAGGATATTACCAACACACTAAACAGTTACTTTGTTGAGAGCTTTACTAGAGAAAAGGTTTATAAATATGCCTAAATGTATAGCCAATGTACAGAATGTTTTGGAGGACTTGGAGATAAAGGATGTAGAAGTACTAGAAAAACTACAAAAACTTAAGACAAGTAAGGCTGCAGGCCCTGATAGCATATATCCCAGAGTACTCAAAGAACCTGGGGAAATTATATATAAAAATTTTACAGATATGCACCATCCACCATGCAATCCATAAACACTGGAGAAATACCAGATGACTGGAAGCAGGGTAGTATAATTCCAATATATAAGAAGGGGGGCCGTACTAACCCAGGGAACTATAGACCTGTCAGTTTAACTTGCATCTCATGTAAAATACTGAAATGTATTATTAGGGACAAGTTGGAATCATTCTTAAAAAACTATATTTTTTTAAGGGAGAGCCAACATGGTTTTCTCAAGGAGAGGTCATGCCTAACAAACCTCCTGGACTTTTTGAAGAGGCTACAAAGTGTGTTGACCTGAACCAGGCTTATGATATTATATATTTGGACTTTCAAAAAGCATTTGACAAGGAGGTTATATTAATGTTATATAATGCCCTTGTCAGACCTCACTTGCAGTACTGTGTGCAGTTCTGGGCACCACAGAGAAAGATATAGAAGCTCTTGAAAAAGTTCAAAGAAGGGCAACTAAATTGGTACCTGGTATGAAAAGTAAAAGTTATGAGGATAGACTTAAGTCACTCAATCTATTCAGGCTTAGAAAACTGAGACTTAGGGGAGGATTTGATTGAGGTTTTTAAATTCCTAAAAGAGATGAACAAAGTGAATAACCAAAGATTTTTTAAGATAAGTGGGGTTAACAGAACAAGAGGCCACAGGTAGAAATTAGTTCAAGGCAAATTCCACAAGGATATTACGACGTTTTTCTTTACACAGAAAGTTGTCAATGCCTGGAACAGCTTGCCAGGTCATGTAGTACAGGCAGAAACACTTGGGCTATTCAGGTCTAGGCTAGATGCAGTACTAGATACTCTTTCGATTAGGACATGATGAGCCTAGATGGGGTGAACGGCCTGCTCGTCATTATGTATTCTTATGTTCTTATGTTCTTACTAAGTAAATAGATAATATTCATAGACAAAGTGATTACAGAGTCACTGTGCTGTATCAGAGAGGCAGACATGCTGTGTTGTTTTTTCCTTCTTTGCACAGTGTTTTTGTCAGTGTAGGTCCTGTGATCTAAGGATTTCACAACACTGAAATACAGTATCAAGTGCATTTAGCACACTATCTACAGCACCCAGCACTAGCGCAAACGCAGCTGCTAGTGAGAATAGGTATTTTCATTCCTGTTTTTGAGTGCTTTTACTGTTTGGGTGGACTGGGTCTGGTTTTGGGGATTGGTGTAAACAAAAGATAGTGTTTGGGTTTTTTTACCAGGGATTTAAGGGGTCAGAACCTAAGGCCTGGCTACTCAACTCGGACTCAACAGGACCCGACAGCCCTTAGATGAAACAATGTACTTTCAGGAACCTGTTTTTAGCACAAATGTAATCCACATCCACCCACAGACACTATTCTAGTAAGAATATCATATTCAAATATGTCAATATGATAATAATAATTATATTTTTGCTTGACAACCATTTTTCATATTAGCAAAGAATAACCATACAGATGAAAGGGTGATTTGAACACTTGAAAATAGCACCAATTAAAAAACACAGAATGATTAATATTCAAGAATCATACGTCATCAGCTAAGTAATTCCACTTCTACATAGGTTAATCATTCAATCACATTAATGTAATGTTGTACGTTATAATAAGCAGGCAAGGTTATTTATATTGTATATAGACAGAGAAATGGGTGAACAGTAGTGATGGGAGAATGAAGTTTAATAAAAAATAAAAAATTGGCAGAGCAACATACAGTGCCTTGCAAAAGTACTCAGACCCTTGGAAAGTTTACAAATGTTGCTGGATTCCAAATGATACGTTCACATTTTTAATATTAAATTTTTTTTTTTTTATTCAAAACTTACATGCTCAAACAGATTTTTTTTTGTAAATACGTACTTAGATATCCATCCATCCATCCATTATCTAAGCCGCTTATTCCTGGTCAGGGTCGCGGGGGGGGGCTGGAGCCTATCCCAGCATGCGTTCCGGGCGAGAGGCAGGAATACACCCTGGACAGGTCGCCAATCCATCGCAGGGCACTACATACACCATTCACTCACACACTCATACCTACAGGCAATTTAGACTCTCCAATTAGCCTAACGTGCATGTCTTTGGACTGTGGGAGGAAATCGGAGTACCCGGAGGAAACCCACGCGGACACGGGGAGAACATGCAAACTCCGCACAGAAAGGCCCCCGGCCTGGATTCGAACCCGAGACCTTCTTGCTGTGAGGCGACAGCGCTATCCACTGACATAAGCCTGTACTTAGATATGTCAGCAAATATTTTAAAGGAAAATAAACCCCCCCATGAAATATGCCCCTTGCATTAATATTTGCGGAGGCACCAACTGATTGGAGGTGATTTTCACCCATTCTTCGGAGCAGAATTACTCCAGCTCTCTCAAGTCGCTTGGACATTGCTCAAGCTGTCCCACAGATTGTCGATTAGGCTCAGGTCAGGACTTTGACTGGGCCACTCAAGGACATTCATCTTTTTATTCTTGAGCCACTCCAATGTAGCTTTGGCCCTGTGCTTTGGATCATTATCCTGCTGAAAGGTGAATTTTTGCCCCACATTCATTTTTTTGGGAGACTGAAATAGATTTTGTTGCAGTATCTGCCTGTACATTGCTCCATCCATTATTCCTTCTATTCTGGTAAGTTTCCTAGTCCCTGCTGAAGAGAAGCATCCCCCTAGCATGATGCTGCTACCACCATGCTTCATTGTAGGGATGGTGCTACATATGCAGTGTTAGGTTTGCGCTATACATAACATTTTGCATTTTGGCCAAAAAGTTCTATTTTAGTCTCATCTGACTACAAAACCTTTTCCCACATCTTAGCTGCATCAGGTTTCTGACGACCCTGCCATACAGGCCAGTATTATGCAGTTCCCTTGATATTGTTGACTGATGCACTATTACTCCATTCTCAGCCACTGAACTCTGTCGCTCTTTTAGAGTCATTGTTGACCTCACAGTGGCTTCCCTCACAAGTCTCCTCCTTGTTTGGTCACTGAGTTTGGAGGGACTGCCTTTTCTAGGCAGGGTCTGGGTTGTATGATGGAGCTTCTACTTCCTGATTATTGAGCCAACAGTGATTACTGGGATATGCAAACCCTTAGATATTTTTGTGTATCATTCTCCTAATCTGTGCCTTTTGATAATAATAATAATAATAATAATAAATTCAATTTATATAGCGCCTTTCAAAAAAGAACCCAAGGACGCTTTACAGTAGAGGACAGACACAGACACAAGACACAGAACGGAGACAACAGAACGGAGACAACACAGGAACCACAGAAACTAAACAAAGGTTATAGTGAACAGATGGGTTTTGAGGGCGGCCTTGAAACTGTCCAGGGTTGGGGCTTGGCGAATCTCTATGGGGAGAGAGTTCCAGAGGGTGGGTGCTGCCACACTGTAGGCTCTGTCCCCAAAGGTTCGTCGGCTGGTGCGGGGGGTGGAGAGCAGACCCGTGTCCGAGGACCGCAATCTCCGAGATGGAGTATGATGGTGGAGAAGGTCAGACAGGTACTGGGGGGCAAGGGCATGGAGGGATTTGTAGGTGAGAAGGAGGAGTTTATAGGATATGCGAGACTTGACCGGAAGCCAGTGGAGTCGGATGAGAGTGGGGGTGATGTGCTGCCAGGGCTTGGTGCGGGTGAGAACCCGGGCAGCTGAGTTCTGCACGTACTGGAGCCTGTCCAGGGCTTTGCTGGGTACCCGAACAGGACTCCATTGCAATAGTCCAGACGGGAGGTAATGAAGGCATGGATGAGGGTCTCCGTGACGGAGTCTGAGAGTGACGGCCGGAGTCTGGAGATGTTTTTGAGGTGGAAGAAGGCAGATTTGGTGATGGATTTGATGTGTGACTGAAAAGAGAGGGTGGAGTCCAGAATGACACCCAGGTTGCGGACTTCGGGAGATGGTGAGATGGAGCAGCCGTCAACCTGGAGAGTGAAATCTCCAACCTTCCGGAGCAGTGCCTTGGGTGCCACAACCATGAGCTCCGTTTTTTACTGTTGAGTTTGAGTAGGTTGGATGACATCCATATTTTTATTTCATGTAGGCAGTTGATAAGAGACTGTGGGGGGAGCTGAGTGGATGGTGAAGTGCTGAGATACAGTTGAGTGTCATCAGCGTAGCAGTGAAAGTTGAGACCATGGTGGCGGATGATCTGGCCGAGGGGGAGCATATAAATGGTGAAGAGGAGGGGTCCAAGCACAGAGCCTTGAGGAACACCATGGTTGACTGGGGCCGGGGAGGAACTGGAGCCATTGATGGTAACAAACTGTTTCCTATTGGAGAGATATGACTGGAACCAGGAGAGGGCTGTACTGGTGAGGCCTAGGTGGTCGGATAGGCGGTTGAGGAGGATAGAGTGGGAGACTGTGTCAAAGGCTGCTGAGAGGTCCAGGAGGATGAGTAAACTGATGTGGCCAGAGTCAGCAGCAATGAGGAGATCGTTGGTGATCTTAATGAGGGCGGTCTCCGTGCTGTGGTGTGTTCTGAAGCCAGATTGGAGGGTCTCATAGAGCTCATGGTTGGACATATGCTGATGGAGTTGGGCGGCAACTGCTCTTTCCAGGATTTTGCCGAGGAAAGGAAGGTTGGAGATTGGCCGGTAGTTGATAAGGTCATCAGGGTCCAAACCAGGCTTTTTGAGGATAGGGGTAACTGAGGCCGTTTTGAAGCTGGTGGGGACTGTGCCAGATTGTAGTGAGGAGTTGATGATGTCCACCATGAGGGGGCAGAGGGTCGGTAGGCAGGCCTTGACCAGAGCTGTGGGCATGGGGTCCAGAGAACAGGTGGAGGCCTTAGCCTTGGTGGTCAACTCGGCGACTTGCAGAGCATCCACCAGGGAGAAGGAGGAGAGGCAGCATTGAGGCAGGTGTGCCGCAGAGGGGGCGCTACCCTGCGGCTGAGCTGTGTGTGGGGGGGGAGGTGCAGGCGCCAGAAGCTGCTGATGGATGGAGTCCACTTTCGTCTGGAAGAAGTCCAGGAACTTGGAGCAGAGGTCGGTGGCACCTGCGGGGTGAAGGGCGTCAGGGGGGCGGAGTAAGCGGTTGATGGTGCGGAACAATGTTCTAGGATGATGTTGCTGGGAGTCAATGAGAGTGGAGTAATATTGGGTCTTGGTCTGAGAGAGAGCTTCCTTGTAGGACCTCACATGATCTTTGAAGGCCAGAAGGTGGACCGTGAGGCCAGTTCTTTTATAGAGCCTCTCCAGCTGGCGTCCAGTGGCCTTCATAGTGCGGAGTTCGGTGGTGAACCAGGGGGCAGGGTGGGCGAAGGAGACAGACCGGGTTTTAAGAGGGGCGAGAAAGTCAAGGCTGAGGGATAGGGCAGTGTTGTAGTGGGCCACCAGGCCGTCCGCCATGGAGTCGGTGGGAACCGAGGTCATGTGGGTCGCTATCAGGTCGGATAGAGCTGGTGCACTCACTGACTTGATGTTTCTGAATGTGATGGTACGTTGGGGGCGCTGCCTGGGCATGGAGACAGGAACGGAGAAGAGAATGGCATGGTGGTCGGACACAGCTAGATCCAGGCACTGTAGATGGGAGGGGGGTATGCCAGTGGAGCATACCAGATCCAGCGTATGACCTTGTTATGGGTGGGACCTTGGACATGCTGCGTGATGTTGAAGCAGTCCAGCAGCGACAGGAATTCAGCAGCAAACTTGCAGCTGCTGGAGTCCACATGGATATTGAAGTCACCGAGCAGAAGTGTTGATGGAGACATGAAGCAGACAGAGGTGAGTAGCTCAGATAGCTCCGACATGAAGGTAGCGGAGGCTTTAGGAGGGCGGTAGATGAGGACAACCTGGAGCGGAGCAGACCCAGCCAGTGTGAAAGCAACACACTCAAATGTGGTGGTATTGGGTACTGGGAGCTCTTTTACCAGGATGTCAGCTCGATGTATAACCGCCAGCCCACCACCATGACCCACGGAGCGAGGCTTCTGGATGTAGACATAGCCTGGGGGTGTGGCTTGATTGAGCGTCAGAAAGTCCTGCTGGTTCTGCCATGTCTCAGTTAGGCATAAGATGTCAATTTTTCTGTCGGTGATGATGTCATAGATGAAAAGTGCTTTGTTGTTTAGAGAGCGAGTATTCTGCAGCATGAATACTGGAGTGTTGTTCGGAGATGCAGGAGGAACGACACTGTCAACACAGACCAGGGACTTTAGATTGCAAGTGCGCACGTGGGTTTTGTTGTGATGACGTCGTAGCTGTGCGTCAGGGCGCCTGTCCGACAGTATGGAGGGAATAGCTGTGTGCGAGTAAACAAACTTGCGCCGAGAGGCTCGGTGTATATAGCGCGGTCGACGCAAGAGTCCAAGGGATGCTATAACAGCGAGGCAGTTAGAAGTGGTGCAACTGAAGAGGTTGATGAGTTCCTGGGCGGAGTATTTCAGGAACACCATCGTTGAAGAGGCGAGCCAGCTAGCTTCCAGCACCGCGAGCAGGGGCAGAGACGCCGAGCCTCGGACCACGACAACGGTGATGGAATGAAACCAGGGCACGATGAAGGGTCCAGAAGGGAGGATAGTCCTGGATAATCCTGGTGTCGTGTTCCTAGTAGCGTGGCATTCGGTAGTAACCAAGGTAGAGCCGATTGAAACTGCCGGCGGGTCGTTGCTAACGCTAGCTAGGTTGGTAGCTTGCTGGTGGAGAATAGCTGGACGACGGCTAGCAGCTAGCAACTGCACAGCGGAGATGGTAAGTACATAAACATGAGGTTTGTACATTCTTCCAGTCTACAAACGGTGTTAGTAGCTTTAGATCAGAAGAGTAGGGAAAGCGAAAAGACACGGAAAAGACACGAAAAGACACGAAAAAGCACCGATTGAGAAGCGGCGATAAGCACGCCAGCGTCCTCTCAAACCGGAGTCGCCGATCACGCCCGCGTGATCAAATCGACCACATCCATGGCTTCCTGAGAAAGCTCACACAGAAGGGTGTTTTTCATTCTGAAGTCATGACAGTCACTATTATGGCACACAGACAGAGGCCAATCAACTAATTGTGTGGCTCGATAAGGTAATGTTTTGCATCTGCAAACTGCTAACTTACAGCTGCCAGAGCATAGGGTTCGAACACTTTTATAATCAACTTTTTTTCAATTTTTTGGATATATATATACTTTTTTATACTTTTACATAGTATAAAAATTATATATTTTTGTATGCTTTCTTACAAACACAAGGAGTAGGTTTTATGTATAGCATATATTAGTTCTTAAATGAAAGTGTTATAAATAAAATCTTGAAACCAACAAATGTGAACATTTTGCAAGAGTCTGTGTACTTTTGCAAGGCACTGTATGCTATCTGTCACTCACTGATTTTAACCAATATTTGTGTTTTTCTGTGAAATGAAATGAAAATAAAAAGCTTTTCATTGGGTCAAAAGTCAATGATTGACAGGTCATTGTAGCTCCACCCATTATGGGGTTCATGAAACTCCATCACTAGTGAACAACAGTGTCACATCCTCACTGAGAGGGTATATCCAGTTAAAGTGAAACTCTATATATGGTGACACAATTCTATAATCTTTATAAACTGCTCTTTTAATAGTTCTATAGCAGGGGGTTTCAAACTCGGTCCTGGGGATCCACTGTATATGCTGGTTTTTGTTCCAACCACAACTGAAATCCTAACAAGCGCCTAATTGTATTAAGTAGACACTTTTAATATCTGTTGATTTAGGCCAGATTGTATCAGAAATAGCTATGAATACCATGAAGAATAAATGTCCCTTATTCACATGCCAAGACTTAATCAGTCAGATCCGTTCTCAGGCAACTAATGCTTTCATTTTCTGTGCTATGTGGCTAATGTACAAAGGTCCATTGAGTCCAACTAATGCTAAAGTTAAAGTTGGGAGTGGGCTGAGAGATCAGTAATAGCACATTTCTACAAGAAAGAAAATTAAAGTGGTTAGGTGTTTTATTTTAACTTTATTTAACCAGGTAAAAGTGTAAGACTAGGGAGTGTGTGCCATCGCTGCCAAATGCCACACCTTTGTCTGTGGTCCTGTCCCTTATTGCTCCTTGGTATAAGGTTATTTGGAATTTTCTGGAAGTTGATTGCTTGAAGGGGAAGGCCTCTGCATATTCTGTATGTATTAATTTATTAATTTATAATTAATTATTGTATTAATTTGGTTATCTCTCCATACTGAATAATTTACAGGTCAATGTCTGTATAACCAGAGCTCCTCTGATAACCAGATGTGGCCAGGTGACTGGTTCCTCAAAATGGAAAAATCCTAAAAGTCTTGATGACCTGTCATGACAAAACGTGTGAAATAGAACACCTATCATCATTCATTGATTCTGGGTGATGCAATTGTTGCAAAGCACGACAGTAATGATGGTTGGTCTTCTGTGGAAAACTTGCTTGGGCTTAATCGTTAGTGAATGACACTGAAAGTGCAATGGTACAGGACAGAGTTTATGGCATATTATTAATTAATGGTTCACCGGTATAATGGAAGAATTGTATGTATATATATTGGTTTGTGTGTGGAGTATAACCATAGTTTATATAATGACTGGGTAGGACATTGCCCTCAAAATATACATGGCAAACATTTTTTTTAAACTGTATCCGAATTTCTCTAAGAATATTAAGTTGACCAGTATGGCTAAAAGACCGTATTCAGGACGATTATTTGTTCTGTGACTTTTAGAGCTTACTTTTCATGTAACAAAACCATTGTGAGCATTCAGCTTGACGCATCTGCCGATGGCCTCCAAGGTATCTTTGATTGCCACACTTTGCACAGATATTGCATGAAAGAGGCAACTGCATTACACATCCAGCCACAATGCTGTCCGAGGGGAGGTCATTAAAATCCCTCTAATAGAGCGTCCTATTCTGCCCACTCTATCCTCTAAGCACTGTCCACAGAGGCCACACTTTGTTTGTTCCAGACAATTGGTCTCATCACAATGTGGCTTTAAATTGCTTTCCTGGGGATACAGTGAAAGATACAGTGGACTAATGACCTTTGATAAACATGTTTATGTCTGTGATTTTCTCTCTGGGGTTGAAAGCAATCAGGGATGCCTACCAAAGGGCCGAAGACAGTAAGTAGGGCACATACATTTGAAATAAAAAATGGAAATTACAATTATTTCACAGTTTCTTTGTGCTACATGATATATTTTTTTAACATTTTCTATTACATACAGTAATACAAGCTTCATTTATGCAGTCATTTGAATCAGATTTTTGTTCAAAAGGAGTATAAATAAAGAATATTCTTGATAGGAGTATAAAAAAGAACATTCAAAAGTGAAACAAGTGACCATCCGTCAGCACTCAGTATCTGACTATTATACTTACAGTCATCACTGCTGAGTAATATTACAACAAAGCATTTTTCAAATAAATATTAACCAAATACTGTAAGTTTCAGTCTTGACACAAATTTGGCATTTAAATACAGTAGACTCTGTTCTACCTAAATTAAATTAAATTGAAAATCTTGAAAAACAACACTGGGATGTTTTCATGTAAATGTTTTTGTGTATCAGCATCTCCTATCCGTTAGGGTGAGTACATATTGATGATATCTCCATGGAGTGATCAATTTCACCAGCAGTCGGCATTTTTCACTTTTCATGTTTTCCAAGTTCCATGACTGAATGTCTATCATGGAGGGTCAAATGTACTCCTCTGGTGCTATTCATAATAATTGCATTAACAACTTTCCCCTTATTTGGAGTCATATCTCTATTGGCAAAGTTCCTTGTGCAAAGGTAATGCATTCAGCACTAGAGCAAACCATCTTCAAATTCCAGCACATTTTATGATGATACATTAAGATCCAGACATTAACATTGAAAAATATTGTCCGATACCGATAATTTGTTATTTATTGTCCTATTTGTGCCCTGGTAAAAAAATAATGATTCTTCCCTTCATTATACTTTTCAATGAGCACAAATTCAATCATACAAATATATGGAACAGCTTTTATTGTAACATTCCTTCACATACACATACTTTGCTACATGTCTTACTTGTAAATGGCTGATCAGATTTGATGTATTAAAATCCTTGCTTGAGTTGCCTCCTCTTGAAATCTCACTGGAACATTTGTTACAAATAGCAAATCGGTTGTCTTTCTCTGACACCTTGTAATGCGCCCACACAGCCAACATTTTCTTCACTTGACAGTGTCAACAAAAACAGCACGTCTGAAAGCAAGCATGCATTAGAGCTGGGCGATAACAACATTTTACACCATTATTTTAATTTCAGTTATCAACCGTGGCAAATTTACAAATGTCGGTGATTGCGGTTAGGCTATAACATCGTTGCGTGGAGGGAAATAATTCCCACATTAAATAATAAATACGCCATTAATGGCCTATTTCCATACTTTTATCCATGCTCTCAAGTCCTTTAAGTGCCATTCCAAAATCAAGTTCTAGAGACATCTCAAGGATGATCAAAGGAAACAGGAGTGTCATAGCAAAGGGTCTGAATACTTATGTAAATGTTTTATTTGTAATAAATTTGCAACAATTTCTAAAAACGTGTTCTCGCTTTGTCATTATGGTGTATTGTGAGTAATATATATTAGAGCTATTTCCTCTATTCCACTGTATGTATGTCATATATATGTATGTAATAAAACTAAATAATTCAGTAAAAGCTATTTGTTGCCTACTATTGAAATATTAATGCCCTTTTGTTTGGCCTTTATCCTGCAACCTCATTGTGGAAAGGTATAACATTAACATGTAGAAATAATTGTTATGTATTTTGTTGTTTTCAGCATGAAATGTCCAATGAAGTTCAATGCATGTAGCTACAGAAACACAATATTGCGCTATAAAGCAATGCAGCGGCTTCCAGTTTCATACCTGCTTACGTTCCCATAAACTTTTTTATTTACATACACTACCAAAATAACCTATTATAGATTCAGCTAGTTACATATTTTCAGTTCTGTCAGTGTTTTCATTGCATTACAATCACAATGTCTACAATGTAGACCTGCAACAATGAGGCAATTATTTATTTTATTTATCTTATTATCTTATTTATTTATTTAAATCATAAAAAGTACTGTAGCATGCACTAAGGAAATCATTTTAATTTTACATTTCAAATTTGTATTAAAGCTTTCAATATACTCTATTTTTCATTGCAACAACAGCGGCGGCACTTTCTAATTACTTTTTGATCACTTTCAAAATTAGAGGCAGCAAAGGTCCGCTGAACTCAGACATACGTCTTTTAACTAAGCAACAAACAAACGTGACATTTGTTCTCAAAATAATATGGTACTACCACTAAACTACAACAAGGAAATTGACAATTGGTTGATTGAATTTGGTCTTCGTGAAGGAGACGATCTCATGCTTGTTGTGGTTTAACTAGTCCCATCCGATCGTACTCACAAATCCAGTTGTTAGCAACATGCTAAGCTGAGTTGGGTGCAATGGCCCACAAGAAATACTGCATACTGTGTAGATAGCTAGGTACCCATTTTATCTTTTTCAATAATGTGTTCATATAAGGGCTAAACCAATTTGACTTGGTTATGGTATAATAATAGCAATTTCTATTGTGCAGGCAATGCTAAATCACAAAATAATAATATGAAGCCTATATGAAGCTACTGTCAGAGACCCTTAAACTACAGTCTAACAGTATATGTGCTGCAGTTTTAAGGGTGCACACACATGGGAAGCACTACTAAGGAATTAGGAAGCAGATCCTTTGCTTTAAACAGGAAAAGCAGTGAACCGACTGCAGCTTGCAAGCGGTACTCTGTACATTGTATTTTATTGTGCGTGATAATAATACTTGCAGAAGAGCAATGCAACCATTAAAATGCTGCATTATGTGTGCTTTTCATATTGCTTGAACCACTCTGCCATTGTGCATGTATCATTCCAGCATGGTGTAATGTAATTGAGCTTGCTCATCTTTTGACACTTTCTCAGATATTTAAACGGGTTTTGGCGCTCTGCAATTTAGTTTGAATGCAATAAAAAAAGTGAAAATTCAGCCTTATTTTCATTATTCTTACCATAAACTTGAAACATAAAATGACTATCATTTTGAAAATTGTGCACTATGCAAAGTGATAGAGTTAAAAAAGTTACTTCAACTTTAAAAAGTTGAACAAAATTTTAAAGGTTAATCGCAATAACTAACAAACTACCACAGCACACTTCAAAAACTGAACCATTTCCCTGACCACTGACAAAGGGGACTTAATTATGTTATTCTAATTAGAGAGGTCGTTAATGTCCTAATAATCTTTCAGCTCTTGGGGAATGATAAATACTATCAAGGGGAACAGAGAGCTGTGGAGGCCTAATGACCTTAGACAATCATGTTTATTGCTACTAACACCACATCACAAAAGGAGACTTACATTTACTGTACATTTGCTTTTGTCTCTCCAAAGACGCCTGGCACTTGCAGGTTATGAAACAACATTTTTGGTTTTAATAGTATATACAGATTTTTTTAAATCAGAATGCACTTCAGGAATCAATCGACAATGTCCCCTTTCCCAAAACCTCATCCTATTGTGTATTTATAACATTGGCAATTAAGAATGGAAAGTTATAAAACCCCACAGTGAATGGCAGAAGGTGCACAATTAAAATGCATAACTAAAGTAAGAATATACCCCTTCCCCTCTTTTTTTGTTTGTTTTTGCAATCAGATATAAATTTGGGTTAGCAAAATGTAATAAACAGTCCTGATGTTAGTGCATCCAACCATGTATGGTAGGAAACATTTGACATTGCTACATGTCACAAATTTGTCAATAGAAAAAAAGAAAATTGAATATATTAATATAACATTAACAACAGTTGTAATTCTAAGGAAAACCATAGCCCAGGACTTGGAAGACTAAAGAAATATAACTGTCCATTTCATAGCAAGGTGCACAGTGCTGTTAGCAGAGAACATTTTTTTAAAAGCTTCCCTTATTTTTGACATCTTGACTCCATTATTTTGGGTTTGTTTGTTTGTCTTTGTTATTGTGCCTTGTTAAGTGCTTTAAGATTGGCAATGTGCTGTAAGAAACGTCATCTTTTAGATGAGATGTTAAACCAAGGTCCGGACTCTGTGACAGCTGAGAGGTGATGGCTTAATTGGTTGGTAACACTTTATTTGAAAGGGGTTTACATAAAGCATTCATAACACTTGACATTAACACTTCATAATGCATTCATGAGTGTTTCAACATTCATAATAGCTTTCATAAAGTATTCATATAACATTTATATAATTTATGACATAGCTGTGGAACACTACATTCATTTGACCAGTAGAAAATCCCAGTAGTTTGAACAGTAAAGTCACCCTAAACCATTTGTCAATCTCAATATCATTTTCATTTTCAGCAATACCTTTGAAACTATTTTCTCAATTCATTGATTTCAGATTCAATTGTTATGATTTCACCTTTAAACAGGTTTAAGCAGGCAACAAATGGCAGAGGATGGAAATAAAAGCCTGTGGAGAGATGTACAAAGGCCTGGTGTTCCATGATGTCAGTGAATGGTTATCTTTACAGTCAGGGAATGTACATTTGTAATGTGCTCTTGAGTTTCTAAAGGGATCAGATGCAGCCACTACATTGAATTAATGAGCCCTGCCTTCTGGGATTTCCCTCAATATTACGCGCATGCACGCTGTTGACCCAAATGTGTAACCCACATAAATAATTTGTGTGTGCTCACATGGACATTGAACACATCCCCAAGACCAGTTTTGAGGTTTGAGTTTTGTGGTTCTGTAGGTAGAGCATGGCATTGGCAATGCTTAGGTTATGAGTTCAATTCCCATTGGGACCACATATGCTGAAAAATGTATGCATTCACTTCTGTAAGTTGCTTTGGATAAAACCATCTGCTAAATGGCATATATGAAATAAGTGAAGCTAATTACTTTGAGAATTACAGTTCATTTTGAGAACTGCACCAGCATTTAGGCCTTAGGCCTGAAAGTTGGGCCTTAGTTATCTCCAGTGATAGAGCAAAGGCTTCACTTGATCAACAACGACTAAAGGCATATGATATTCCAGACTAAAGCACATTTAGTTTCAAAATGTATTGTATGAGTATATTTGAAATTAAACATAGGGAAATATCTACTGATTAAACTATGACTAGATTATTATTTCCATTGCCATATATGGAATTTGAATTACAGTGATTATGTCTATTAGTTTCTTTTACAGAGCACTAAGGTAAGAAGACCCATAATATGTCAATTTTAAGTACATATATGTGGAAGGTGTCAATCTCTGCAGCTAATCAGGGCGATTAGCGGTAACACTTACTGGCAGAGCAGCCAGCGCACACACCAGTCCAGGGTTTGGCAATTACACCTGTGTGCTTAAATCTGCTCTGCTCTCTTCAATAGGTGCCTGGAACCAGGAAGGAGAAGGCGTGAGGGACCGCGGAGAGAGAGCGAGAAAGAAAGAAAGAAAGAAAGAAAGAAAGAAAAAAGAAAGTAAACGGGAACCTAAACGTTTCCGGCTAGTTTAAAATAGTTTGGTTTGTGTTTGCCAATTTATTGTTTTGTGTCCCAAACCCGTGAGGGCGACGGACGAATTCCACCGGAGCAGAGAGAGCCAGGCAGCCCAGAGCAGCCCGTGTGTGTTATCATTTGGGGCAATGTAAGATTCCACCATCCTGCTTTCCACAACTCTTTGTTTAATGTTATGTATCTCCCACCCTACTCCCCTTTCCTCAATCCTATCAATTAGTTTTTCTTGCTCTGGTAGTGGAAGGTTTATGACCACAATCCAGTGCATGCCCTTTCTCCAGGCAATTAAGGCAAGCAGGGATATAGCTGCCATTCATTCCAGGGGTAGATACATCATTCCCAGTGATATTTCCCCTGCTGCCTGGCCAGGGAGAACATAGCCTGTGAGGTGGACAAGTCTCTGACCAGAGAGAGATAAGACATGAGACACAAAGTAAAAAGAATTGTACATATTTTACATAAATTGTCTCCCTGTCAGACCTGTTTTTCTGTTTCTACCTATGGAAAAACTCTCTATTTACTCTCTCCCTATTTACTCAAGGGGAAGAGAGTTGCTCACTTGATTAGGCTCTGGATAATTTATTGTGAAAACCAATGCGTTTAACACGCAAAGTGCATTCCTCAGGTATAGGCATGTAGACGAATATTCAGATACTAATTTGAAATTTATCGGATTTATGAATTTTATCAGCGCTCCATACACAGGTTAAGTTCAGGTGAAGAACAAAATATCTAATTATAGAATGTGGCCTTAAGCTTGGCAAAATGAATAAGACTTGCCCTGACTCAATGACTGAAAAACCTATGTTTCATTTCACAAAGAAATAAAAATCAAATCAAGATATGCTTTTTATTTTTAATTTCTCTGTTATGCTTTTACTATTTTTAATTTCTCTGTAAGTGTAAAAATGTATTGAGACTTTGTTAAAAAGGGGCACTTTAATTTAAGTTTTTACTTTAATTGACTAGACTACTTCAATTACATACAGAATCCATGGTTATGAATATGTTGATGGACCTTGATTTCCTTTGGTTTTAAAACCCAACAATGAAAAAATAAAAACAATTACATGAAAAAAATGCATGGAATAGTAGTAGTTTCAGTGGAAGTAGCATTATCACAGATCCAATTCAAAGTCATTCAAAATTCTATTTTAATTGAACAGTCGTACAACTGAAAATAATGCCAAAAAAAGTAACATGTTAACAACAACATAGTGCTACAATGATTCTGTTTTATTATATTTGAGTGATGAACTATCTCTGTTGTAAGTAGCCATGGTATAAGAGGAATAAATGACTCCAAGTTGTCTAGTTGTATGAAAATAAACCACTTCAGGTTGGTTAACGGCCCTCAGCTATGCCTCGGGATGGCATCACAACACCTTGTGGTTTAATCTGATACAACTGCTCAGCCATCATGGTTTATTCCTTACTTATTCATGTGGTAGATGCCTTTACCAAAGACGCCTCCATTTTTTCAAATATTAAAATATGTGGGGACCTATTCTGTCAATGCGATAAAGCTACAATACCCCCTTATATGCATATCAAGATGCATACATCTCTAAATGTACAACAATTGTCATTCACTAATATATGCTCTACATAAGCCTGTACATACATTTAGATTTACTAAGATGTTTCAAAATCTTACTTCATGCCGTACATGGACTAATAGACTGTATTAGTAATTGATGAATAAATTAACTATTTTTTTAAGATAAGATAAATTATCTTATTTTTATTCTCCGCTCACTGTTCTTTACTTTATGCCTCTTGCATGGCCTCAGTATTCTTTTGCGAAGCTCAGTAAGTTTTAATCCATAAATAATGGGGTTCAAAAGGGGTGGGATTATTAAAAATTCCAATGCCATGAAATTGCGAAGTTTCTGTGGGGTATCCCTTGATCCATATCGACTGTACATTGTGTCAAAAAGGATGGCTATTGCAAAATTTATTATTGTAAATAAATGTGGCACACAGGTCTGCATAAACTTGCGCTTGTCTTCTTTAGAATTTCTACATGCAGTAATCAATTTCTTATAAGAATAAACAATAAAAATAGCATGTGCCATGAATATAAGTATTACAATGAATCCAATCACATTATTTAGTGTCGTAGGAACACAAGAAAGCCGCACAACAGACCAGTTATCACAGTAGAGTTTATCTATCTGATACCCACATAATGGCAACATACTAGTCAACGTTATAATAACTATTGCACAAGATAAAGGATACAGCCAGCAAAAAGTAAGTGATTTAATGACAGCCTGTGTTGTCATTATAGAGTGATACTCTAAGGGTTGGCAAATCGCCACAGTCCTGTCATATGCCATCACTGTCAGTGTTGAAAAATCACACATAACGCCACCATAAATTAAAAATATTTGAAGTAAACATCCATGATATGAAATATCATGAGAGTCATGGATTATATCAAACAATAATTTGGGGTAGAAACCAGAAGTTCCAAATAGTCCGTTAATACACAAATTACCAATGAAGATATACATGGGCTCATGGAGCATCTTCACTTGAAGAATAGTAAGTGCAAGACAAAGATTAATAAATACCATTATGAGATATATCATAAGAGCCAGTGAAAAATACATATATTTGTTTCCCTTTGTTACATTAAGTCCAGAGAGAGTAAAGGTAGTGACATTTGATGAATATGCCATTGTGTATACAAGCACAGTGTCTATGTCAAGAATAGAGCCTGCAAAAACACAAAGATACAAGATTATCCTAAAGTGGAGGTATATTTCCATGTTTCTTGGATTAATCATGTCAGAATGAATCTGTGTGTTTCAGTACACAAACACAAACTGCAATAATGTACAGAGTAATAAACAGTGCTCAGTCTGGTTCCTTCCATCGTTTCCTACCAGCATTTTCCCTTCAATAAATCATACTGAAGTAAGAACAGAAGGTTGGGCTTGTGAAAACCTTATGGGTACATGTAATTAGTATACTTAAAGAAATGTGTATTTTTCATAATATATGTCTCCCAACATTTCTCAATTGTAGGTTCACCCTTTGTTACAAATGTCTTTGTTATATAATGGTTTGCATACTATAAATTTTACATCATTTGTGTGTAATGAGTTTTCCTCTTTTACTTCAGTTTGAGAACATGTTAATTGAGTGTTGCACAAATGCAAGATAATAACAACTAAAACTCTGCACTCTACAACCTAAGATTGCACTGATGCATATGTTTTCAAAATTAAATGCGGTACACCACAAATACATCTTATGAAGTTAGGCTCATGAAGTTCATTAAATCTTCTATAAATACAGTGCTACTGAACAACAGACATGATATCGAATTACCTTTCACATGCTCCTCATGTGTCAGTGCTGTATGAGCACAATGATTGTGACTGTTGGCCATTCATATATATATAGCCTTTGAATCTATGGGAGGTGCTTGTCTGCCTTGAGATATCAGTTACCCAATTTGCCAAGAGATCACTTGTCTCCACAGAGTAATAATATATAATATACTGGGAAATTAAATATAAAGGTTTGTCCTCAACATGGTATCCCAAATTCATATAAGTATGAAAAGTATGAAAATTATTAGAAAAGGATTCAAAAATGCTAAAATAACTGAATGATTAATTTCATTATGGCATGATATCTGATCACATACACTGTACACTGATGTACAGCGTGAAGACTACCTCAAACACTCGAATGTCCTGAGGCCTCATTTGCAGAATGCGCACGGATTTCATACTAAGGTCATCACGTATATGAACACTTCCTAAATTGTGTGTAGGCATGATTTATAAAATGTGCATAGAAATGAATAAAGTTGCATGGATCACACATCCTCATGTTTCATTTATAAATCACAATTAAACTTAAAATTCTATCTCGCTTGGTCTGCCTGTTCACTAAAAATGCGCTTATGGCATAACAGTCTGTTCACAGGGTCTTCCTTTTTTGCTTGTGTGTGTAGTGTAGGACATTAATGAGTATTGTTTTCCCCTATGGTGTATTCCCCTTTTCCCCTTTTGGTGTATTTGTCTCCCTCTTGTGTTGAAGATGTACCCTGTTCCTTTTGTGATCTCTGGTTCAGCTATACCACACCTGATTTTAATTATTAGCTCTGCCGAGCTTGGTATGGAATGTGGCTGTTGCCTGGCCCTGACTGGGCAAGTATTACAACAGGGCATAATTGGAATTCACGGACTGAGCACCTTTAAGCCACAAGTTTGCCAGTTAGGTGTTGGGCCTTGTGGGAAAGGGCTGATTTGTGCAAGGAAAGAAGAGTAACGCTGTGGTCATCTGAGTAAATGTTTATACCAGATTCCAGAAGGAAAGGCAGATGACACAGGTGTCACCTTGAGGTAACGGGATTCATGGCCAAGGGAGGTGTAGAGGGACACAGGGCGGCAAGCTTTATGTTTTTCCCAAACTGGCAGGTGTTTCTTTTACAGGCTGTATAGTTCTGCCAAAAAACAAAAAAAACACTAGGGTGACTTGGTATATACAGTGAAAAAGAACCTAAATGAAAGACCTCAAAGAAACTACTATGCAGCCATGTTATGTGTCTTCAATGCACATTTTCACTTACGTACAAAAACCTAACGAGGGCCACCAACACCTGTCCATTAAGGGAAATTAGCTTTGGTTATATACACATGTACAGTGCATCAGGCACTGCTTCTGCAGCTGTCAATGTTCTCTCTGTGTTTGTCCCTTACAAATAAACTAATATATATATATACATACAGTATATATATATAATATATATATATAATAAAACAGCTATATATATATATATACAGTGCATCCATTCCAAAATGAAAATTCATTTTTTGACACATTTTGCTCAAAATTCTACACACAATACCCCATAATGACAAAGTGAAAAACAGTTTTTATGTGTTAAAAGATAAAAAATAAAATATCACATGTACATAAATATTCACGCCGTTTGCTATGACACTCAAATTGCTCGATTTTCCGCAGCTCTGGACAGGCATGCGGGGGAAGAAGGAAGGAGAAAGAAAGGAGAGGTCCTTTTCCTCCCGTGGAGAAGGCCCAGCAGAGGTTGCGCTCTCGCCGGTGGGGTCGAGTCTGAGGTGGTCGGCGCCAGATTGTGCGGTTTGCATGACATCCTTGAGATGTGATTGGACATGATTTGGAAAGGCACACACCTGTCTATAGGTTCAATCCCCAGGTGGACCCACAGTTGACAGTGCATGTTAAATGAGTAAAAACCATGCCATGAAGTCCAGTCTATATAAGGTCCCACAGTTGACTCTCCATAGACCTCCAGACCTCCGAGATAGAATTTTGTTGAGGCATAGATCTTGGGAAGGGTATAAAAACATTGCTAAAGCATTGAAAGCACCCAGGAGAACAGTGGGCTCCATCATTGTGAAATGGAAGAAGTTTGGAACCACCACAACTCTTCTTAGAGCTGGCCGTCTGGCCAAACTCAGTAACCGGGCAAGAAGGGCCTTGGTCAGGGAAGTGACCAAGAACCCAATGGCCACTCTAAGAGAGCTACAGAGTTCCTTTCCAGCAATGGGAGAACCTGGCAGAAGGACAACCATCTCTGCACCACTCCATCAATCAGGCCTTTTTGGTAGTGGCTAGACGGAAGCTACTCCTGAGTGAAAGGCATATGACAGCTCACCTGGAGTTCGCCAAATGGCACTTAAAGGACTCTAAGAGCATCAGGAAAAAGATTATCCGGTCTGATGAGACACAAATCTAACTTTTTGGCCTGAATGCCAAGTGCTTTCTTTTTTTATTGGAAGTATCTAGGTGGCCTGAATCTGGTGACCAGAAGGCCATCCTGTATTCCTGGCAGCAGAAGGGAAAGGGAAGTGGCAAACAAGGACACATCAGTATTCCCTATGGAGTACCTCACTGGTCTTGCATGACACACAAGGCAAGTAGTATTCCAAACTGAGTACCTCACTCTGGTCTTGCATTGCATTGCTAGGTGGTTTTCTCCTCCCTATTCCAGATTACTTAGCATCAGCGGTGTAGAGCATAAGTGGAGACTCCATAAAAACATTCAAGGCACAAGTCCTGAGCTTTCCTTCTGAATGGTATGTTACTTAGTCCAGTGTTCCCTCTTCCTGCAGTACTGTCCCTTGGTGGGTCCTCAAGGGGTCCTGGCATCCGTCCTGTGGGAAGAGGTGGCAGTAGCAGAGGGTTCTGGCAGAAACTACAGTCTTTGCTTTTTAATCTTGACATTTAATTAAGATTTTGTACCTTATCTTTCATTTCTTTAAAATATTTTCAACTGCAGAGTAGACAGTGGTGTCGCTGTTGTGCAGTGTGACCCTGTTTTCTTTCTGTTTAATTGTGAAAAATGTGTTCCCTTAATCCATCCTCCATCTGTTTTTTTACAAATAGCGCATTATAAGGTAGGACAATAGTACTCAATAGTGCATTGGATGTTGCCACAGGTTTGTACAGCATTATACAGTGATCCAGAAATTTAACCCATTTATAGAAAATTTCAAGCTATAAATAGTGAAATATGTGTGATTTTGGTCAGTTTTATGACCTTGGTGACATAAACTGTTAAAATAATGAGTTGAATAATCAGTTAGTCAAAAACAGAGAAGCTACACAAATCTGTGTATATTGGTATTTATTTTGACTGTGAGCCTTATTACTGCTGAAATTGATTTAGTAATTCAATATTTGTGATTGATTTAGTTTTTTTCTGATTTAATTATTAGAAAAAATAAGTGGTACCACCAGTAATTATAATGCTATTTTTCACTTCTTATTCTATATTTACAATTTATATGTCAATCATATTATATATTTACAATTTATATGTCAATATTCTTTGTTTTCAGTAGATCTAAACTGTTACTGTTTTCCTTCACAAATAATTCAAAGTGGGCTTGATATTGACTCAAAAACGTACTCTCTTTTCTTTTGCAGCTGTCTACTCGGACCTTTTACGGAAAGACACAGAGTGTTGTTGTGCCAGCCCACCCCACCATCAGTGACGATGCAGGCTCCGAGGTGGAAGACGATGACGTGGCAGACCCCGACTTCATCCTACCCACCCACAACCTGGACACTCCAGGCTCGAGTGACGTGGGCCCCTCTGCCAAGAGGAAGTGCGTGCGGCCTGCAGTGGAGGTGCTTGAGGACGAGGACGACAATTACGATGAGGACGAAGACCAGTCAGCACCACAAGCCAAGAGGCCCACCAAGCAGAGGAAGTCAGCAGCCAGACCAACCACTTGGAAGAAGGTTGACCTGAACAACCCAGCCCTGCCTGAGTACCAGCACTCTCCCCCTGACTTTGTTGACACTCCATTGCAGTATTTCAGCAGGTACTTCAGCCCCCAAGTCATTGAGCACATAACATATCAGACCAACTTATATGCAACCCAGATGGACGTCAACACAACCTTCACCACCACTGAAGACGAGGTGATGACTTTTGTGGCTATGCTGATCTACCTCTGAGCTGCCCTCCGTTGATGACGACTGGGCAATGGACACCAGGGTCCCTCAAGATGCAAACCTCATGTCATCTAAGAGGTTCAAGCTGATGAAGAGGCTTGTCCACTTCAACGACAACACTCAGATCCCTGGCACCATCGACCGATTCTTCAAGATCCGGCCACTGTTCAGCTTCCTGAATACTGCCTTCAAGAGTGAGCCACAGACCCCCAAGCAGTCAGTGGATGAGGTCATGGTTGCTTACAAACAGCTGGCAACCTGAGGCAGTACATCAAGAACAAACCGGACAAATGGGGATTCAAGTTGTTTGCCAGGGCTTCTGAGGATGGCTTCATTCATGACATGGTGCTATACCAGGGGAAGACTAAGCTTGAGGCCCACGGTGTCCCCCTGATGCCTGAACAAAATGCCATGGGTGCCACCAGCCAGATAGTCTCTGTCCTGGCAAGCACCATGTCATCCTCCCCTACCACAGCCATCTTTGCAGACAACTTCTTCACCAGCCTGGAGATTGTGCGGTACCTCAAGGACAAGAACTGCAGGTACACAGGGACAGCCAGGGACAACAGAATAGGCAAGCCTCCACTCAAGTCCAGCAAGGAGATGGAGAAAAAAGCTGTCCCTCGTGGTACATGCGACCACGTCACCAGTGATGATGGGATCCTGGCTCTGAGGTGGAAGGACAACAAGGTTGTCACTCTGCTGTCTACAGACATGGGGGTGGAGCCCATGTCCTCAGTCTACCAGTACTGCAGTGACACCATGAAGAAGGAGCAAGTGAGCTGCCCTGCTGTCATCAAAAGCTACAATGCCAACATGGGGGGCATTGACAAGAGCGACATGCTGGTCCACATCTACCGTACCCCCCTGAAATCCAAGAGGTGGTGCATGCGGCTGTTTGCATATGCAATTGATGTCAGCCTCACAAATGCCTGGCTCATCTACAGGCGTGACTGCAAGGCTCTTGCTGTGGATGGCCTGCCACTAAAGCACTTCAGGATCTAGGTGTTCAAGGATGCCAGCAGTGAGAAGCCAGTCACGTCTCGCCCCCAACGGAGCGCAGCAGGCAGCCCCAGCCCCACCGCTGCTGATGTCCCCAAGTCTGTCCAGGGACACCGCAGCCACACCCCAGCCAACTCTGTGCGGTTTGACGAGTCCATGTTCCATGTCCCTGTCTACACCAACCGCCAGACTTACAAGAACTGCAGCAGGAAGGGGAACATCTTGAGGTCAAACATGGCCTGCTTGGTCTGCAAGGTCCACCTGTGCCTCAAACCTGGCCGCAACTGCTTCATCCAGTACCATGAAGCAGTCGCCTAAGTGTTAAAATAACAGTGTGTTAAAATAACAGTGGAGAAAGTTCCATAGCTCTCCATACTGTGTTGAAATAACAGAAAGTTCCATAGCTGTCGATACTGTGTTGAAGTAACAGTTCCATAGCTCTCCATACTGTGTTAAAATAACGGTGGAGAATGTTCCGTAGCAGGAGGAGGAGCGTGGGGGAGTGGGTGAGAGGAGCAGGCACAGACCAGCCTGTCACACTGGCACACACATAGGAGAGTGGAATGGTATGGTCAATCTGCATGCTGCTGGTGGAGTTAGAGAGAGAGAGAGATAGGGTGAGGAGGAGGAGGGGAGAGTTGTAGGACTCTGAATGGATGAAAGAGAGATGGAGGGAGAGAGAGAGAAGCCCTATTTGAACTAGTTTTACAAGTCAAGTTGTAACATTTCTAGAAAAAAGTTTTAATATTTCTAGAAAGAGGCTGTAAAATGTCAAGAAAAAGTTTTTAAATAAAGTTTAAGTTTATAAAGTTTAAGTTTATGTGTTTTTCTTATTTTTTTATATATACAATTTATGGATGCAATTTTACCCGCAACGGGCAAGGAACCATACATGGTAACTTCATTTTTGGATACAATTTTACCCGCGATGGGCAAGG
This sequence comes from Aldrovandia affinis, assembly GCA_029706075.1. Taxonomy (NCBI): domain Eukaryota; kingdom Metazoa; phylum Chordata; class Actinopteri; order Notacanthiformes; family Halosauridae; genus Aldrovandia; species Aldrovandia affinis. The sequence continues at coordinate 1,235,062 of JAINUG010000065.1, forward strand.
AACCATATATGGTAACTTCTTTGCCCTTGATTTGCCCATAAATGATTCAAAAAAGTCACAAAAGTATTTCAATGAGTGCCTGACATACTGTACATTCACTAAATACAAACTTGGGGTGCAATTTATGAAATGCTACTGAGTATTACCGTCTCATTAGCATTTCATAAATTGCACCCCAAGTTTGTATTTAGTGAATGTACGTCAGGGATTATCTTTGTCAACATGTTTAAAACAGTTAATTGTAAATGAAGTAAGGTAGTTACCTTCTAACCTTTCAAATAGTTTGAAAGAATAGTATTCAATTAATATGTATTCAAATGTTTTGAAATAGTAGTTACTTTTTGAGATCTGTATTCAAATATTTTTAAAAGGTAGTATAGTGCCACCTGGGGAGGGGTGACACTCAAGGAACTTTTCAGAGGGCGTCGGCAGTTGAATAATCTGGAGGAGGCAGTATTCCAAAACAATCATTTTATTAACTGACTCTTGACAAAAAAGCACATAAAAGGGTGGGGTAATTGGAAAAAACAAACACATACAGTCCACAAACCTTCTCTTTGCCTTTGTCCGTAGTCCACTGTCAAAATCCAATTCAGTTCCTCAAATAATGTAATAGTTGGTACACAAAATACCTCAAAACAATCCAAGTCAAATACAAACAGCAATCCAAAAACAATTATCTTATACTCTTATATTCTCCAATACTCCACCTTATTATGTGACACAAAAAAGTCCTTTAAATAACTCCCCAAATTGCCATCAGCTGCCAGAAGTCCTCATGGCTTCACGTGCTTCAGCTGCTTGTCAGGTGTGGGAATGCAGGCTGTTGGGAACTGAGTTAACAAGAGTTAAAGGACCAGGCAGCCATTTCCTTGTATTGCCCCTTGGGATGCCACAGTAGTTACTTTCCGAGATCTGTATTCAAATATTTTTAATTATATACAAAAGGTATTTGATTATATTTCAAATAATAGTTACTTTTCACAAAGCATATTTGAAAATATATTTATCCCAGGTCTGACACCTAAAGTTTTTATTAGCTCTGAGGTAAAAAAGCAGAATGACTAAGGAGATATCGCCCAAACAATTTATAAATGTCTAAAACAGGTGGATAACATTAAAAGTACCACTTGGGTTTAAATATTTAGCTGAGTAGCTGATTCAAGAGCTAGCTAACTGCAGGTATGCTAGCCACACTTTTTCCCACCGGAGGATTCCAACAGCAAGGGGGTTCTGGCAGGGGGTTCTGGCAAAAGGAAGTCCTGGAAACGTCATGGTGGTTTCCTGCCTGCGGGTTGGGGAGGGAGCTGATTAGGGTTTTTTTGGCATTTAGGGCCTAAATTGCATTTAAAACCTGTGCAATTCTGTGTTTCTGGGGCCGGAGATCTATCTTTTGTGGGTGTCACAGGGCAGATCAGTGTTCTGCTCTGGTTAATGTTGGATTATGGTACCATAACAGCAGAGGCGTAGCGTAGGGGGTGCCACCGGTGCAGTCGCACGGGGCGCAAAATTTCTGAAGAAGAAAAAAAAAAACAGTTAGGGCAGCGGTCCCCAACGTTTTTTGCACCATGGACTGGTTTCATGCACCGGGTGCAAAACATTTTTTCCCATTCACCCCCCCGGTCCGCGAAATAAATGAACTGGTCTCAGGTTTTTTTCGCGTGTCTTGCATGAAACTGGTCCGTGGTGCTAAAAAGGTTGGGGACCGCTGCCCTAACTGGTGGAAGGGACTCAGGGAGTGCTAACGGTTCACGGATTACCGTTACGTGCCTCGCCCCGGGTGCTGGCAACCCACGCTACGCCACTGCATAACAGTGACACCCATTGAAGCATTTTGACATTTTCTTTACAAGCAGAGTGCCATGGTGATATTTTATAAGATTAACTTATGTCAAAATATGTTTTTATTGTGCAATGACACCCCTGAATCAGATTAACTCAGTCTTCAGGGAATTAGTTGTGTTGTGCATGTCCTCAATCTTCAGAGACTTAGTCATGTTGTGCATGTCCTCAGTGAAATAAGTCTCCAAACTCTTATCTCAAAGGATATTTGAAGTGAGAAAGAAAGGTATAAATGCTGTAATACAGTAGATACTTGAAGGGGAGATCACTTGAACAGTGAAAGGAGTGCAGAAACCCTAACCCTAACTGAATATCATTAAATTAATACTGAATGCCACTGTCCTGTTATTTTTGTGATATGTTGAATTAATATACTGTTGTTATATGGTTTTAAAATGTGGATTTAGGACTGGATTCAATCAACATTTGTCCTTAACTCTGACAAGTGTTCATTTGCTTCTTCATAAACAGTTTGGTGAGTTCAGTGAAGTTCAGAATAACTGAAATTAAATGGTGTTTCAAATGATTCAAAGTAATGCTTTGATTTATTTGTAAATCAAATTATGTGGATTGAATCCAGGTCTTAATGACTCTTCAGTGCATGTTGAAATGACATTATGAAGAAATACTGAGCAGTTCAATTTCATAAGAATCTTTGCTCTAAAAAGCTCCTAATTGTTTTATTGTTAATTTAAGGATTATGTTATTTCTATGGAAATAAAACATGCAGGTTGATGCATACATTGTATTGAAAAGGACCTGAATTGCTATTGTATGTCTTAATTATATCTTTAATATAATTGTTTTTCCTTTTTCTAGGTTTTTTTGAGAGTGGTTGGGGAGAACATTAATGGAAAATATGTCATATATGATGTTCACTATGTCTGGACCAAAGGAATCAAAAGCAAATAAATACATCTACTTTGCTTTTACTAGTATTGTCTATTTTTGTTTGATTTCTTTTAATGTGACACTGATTGTAACAATTATTAGAGAACGAGCCCTCCATGAACCCATGTACATCTTCCTGTGTAATCTATGTATTAACGGACTGTATGGCACAGCTGGTTTCTACCCTAAATTCCTGTTTGATCTACTGTCTGATACTTATGAGATCTCATATAATGGATGTTTCCTGCAGGCCTTTGTCATCTACACTTCTTCCATGTGTGAGTACACAACTTTAATTGTGATGGCTTATGACCGGTATGTGGCAATATGCAGGCCATTAGAGTATCACAATATAATGACAACTCCAGTAATTGTTAAATTACTTTTCTATTCTTGGGTTTTCCCATTTTTTTCTATGTCCAATGCACTTGTGTTATCAAGCAGGCTGCCATTGTGTGGATCTCACATTCATAGACTGTACTGCGACAACTGGTCAGTTGTAAAGCTGTCTTGTGTACCAACTACAATTAATAATATTTATGGATTTTGTGTAATACTTTTGTTCTTAGCACATGCTGCATTTATTGTATATTCATATGTGAAACTTATCCATGCCTGCATGAAATCAAAGGAAAGCAAGCAGAAATGTATGCAGACCTGTTTGCCACATTTGATTTCATTAATCAACTTTACAATAGCTATACTTTTTGACACAATGCTCAGTCGATACGGATCGAGGGATTTTCCACAGAGTTTGCGTGACTTCCTGCAGTTGGAAATTCTAGTAATTCCCCCACTTTTAAATCCAATTATGTATGGGTTGAAACTTACTGAAATACGTAAAAGACTTCTGAGACAACAGAAGATACATAAAATTAAAGATTGTCTGCATACAAGAAAAAGATAATGAATATTGTTCACAGTGCAATCTGTTTCTCTGTGTGGTTTGTATATTTACTCTCTGTTCTGTTTACATGATGTACAGGTGAAATTCATCATCCATGCTTTTAGTCAATGTAATGTGGTGACCTGACATTCAGACACCAAATAAAGAATTGTATTATAGGTTACGCCACCTTCATTTTAAGGAGTTGAAGGAACTCCAGTCCAATATTTTCTTAATTAAGTAGCCTACCTTTGGTGTATGCTTTTTAACTCAATTTATAGTGCTTTATTCTGAATTTGTAATTCAATATAAATGTTGCTATAAACAGTAATAACAACGAATTATTTCACAAGCCTATATAATGTCATATATATCATCACTATGATAGATAAGACCAAAGGGTATAATGTATAATAGCCCTGCTTCCTTGCAAATACTATGTTAACCCATTAAGACCTGATATAATGCATTTTGCTTAATGAAATGCCAGTGAAATAGAGGCTTGCGCCCAGAAAACCCTCAGGTTTTAGGCAAATGGTTTTAATAGGCGTTTTTATTTTAGGTCTGAATGGGTTAAAGGTGATATAATGCATGCTAACCAGTGGAGGCTGCTGGTACAAATGGTGGTACAACTTGTCAACTGTCAACTGGGCCGGGGTTCGATCCATCAGCCCAGCTCTGGCCAGGAGCTCTGTTCAGCAGCAGCAATTAGCTGTCCACCCTGAGGGGGAAGGGAAGCCGGCAGGAGCTTGCCAATGCAAAGTGGCTCTGTGTGTATCAGAGTTATGGTCACCTTTGTCACTGCCGGTCCCAGGGTTGCAGCAGTGAGCTCATAGTACGAGGGAAGGGATGGTTGAATTAGAAATAGGGTAAAATTGGCTACCAAATTGGGAGAAAAATTTGAGAAAATCTGAAACCACAAAATAATAAGAGGGGGAGGGGAAGGGCAAGTGAAGAGATGTGAAGCAAGCTAGATCGTGCTGACAAAGAAATTGCCACACGAAAGAAAGAAAGAAAGAAACCACACTGAGCTGTAGATGCATATATTTATGCCCAACGTTGGATAGCATTACTATGTTGAATGTTTAGGTAAATATAAATGACAAGTTTGTCTAAAATGTTAAGAAATGTCACATTACAGATAACGTTATGAACTTCACCAATTAGCTACTAACTTGCATCAGGCAAGTGAGTATTTAAAGGGGAACTCTCACAGATTTTCAATTTGATATGTTTTTCCTTACCTCAAAAAAATGTGGTTAGGTTTTTTTCTAGTAATCCCCCCCTTTTCAATCCAATTATGTATGGGTTGAAATTAACAGATACATAAAAGACTTCTGACACAGTCAACTGTTGGAAGCAGAGGAAGTCTCAACAGTGCGCATACACATACTCTGAAGGCAATGGGAGGGAGGGAGGGGTTAACTTGACTGTATTTTACGTCTCATCGCACACCAGTGACCTCTATTGGTTAATCAGACACCCACAGTCTGCCAGTATAAAGCTGTGCACAAAGTGTCTTCCTCTGACTCATGTCTGTGCAAGCTTAACTTGGTGTGAAAAGAAGCGTCAGCTGACACCACATGTTTTGGAAGAGAGCATGTGGTTTTCTATGCTCTCCTGAAGTTACACCAGAGGTTGCAGCAAGCGTGGCTTAGAATACGATTGGGAATTCCACATTGGGTGAAAAATCTTTGAAAGAATACTCAGAGCTCCTGGTTGCCAATGTTATAGTTCTGCAGGAGAGAGACGGCAGGAGAAGAAGGCACAAAGGTGAAGCTTATGATCCCTACTGGCTCACTGGGACAGGACGGCTCCCACCCCAACGGCATCCACCTCCACAATGAAGGGCAAAGTGGGATCAGGACTGGTGCAGAGGTGAATTGCTGCTTGAGGTCCCAGAATGCCCTGCCCGCCTCTGGGTTCCAGCAGAAATGGGCAACAGTCCCCCTGGTCAGGTCAGTGAGAGGCACAGCAAGGGAGCTGAAGTTGCAGATAAGCCTCCAGTATAAGTTGGCAAAGTCGAGGAATCGTTGGACCTGCTTGACAGAGGCAGGCTAAGGCCATTCTTGCAAGGATCCATTTGAACGTAGCCCTAAGCAATGATGTAACCCAAGAAGGACACCCTGGAGATGTGGAACATTTTTTAGGCTTCACATAGAGGTGGTTTTGGAGAAGCCACTGCAGCACCTGCCTGACATGCAGGACATGATCTTGAGGTGAGCTTGAAAAGATGAGGATGTCATTCAGGTAAACAAAGACTAAATGGTTGAGCAGGTCCCAGAGAACATCATTTATCAGAGCCTGGAAAACAGCAGGAGTGTTAGTGAGACTAAAAGGCATCACAAGGTATTCGTAGTGGCCGTTAGGAGTGTTGAAGGTGGTCTTCCACTCATCTCCCTCTCGGATGTGGACCAGGTTGTAAGCATTGCGAAGGTCCAGCTTGGTGAAGACGGTGGCACTGTGCAGCTGTTTGAGAGCGGAGGACATCAAGGGTAGCAGGTAGCGGTTCCTCACCGTTATCCTGTTGAGACCATGGTAATCAATGCAGAGTCTAAGTCCTTCGTCCTTCTTTCCCACAAAGAAGAATCCAAATCAGTGGCAAGTGCATCTCAGATGTATTCCTCCATGCTGGCAGTCTCAGGGGCAGAGAGAGAGTACAGTCTCCCAGGAGGAGGGCTGTTACTGGGCAGAAGATCAATGGCACAGTCATAGGACCAGTGAGGAGGAAGGGCAGTAGCCCGCTGTTTACTGAATACCTCACTCAACGCAGTGTACCTGACAGGGGTCGGGGGGAACAACAGACTTGGGAGTGCTTGCACTGACCAGAATGGGCTGGAAGGCAGTTGGTAGGGCAAGTAGGACTCCATTCACTCAGGTTACCAGTTATCCAGTCAATCCAGGGGTTATAGCTGGCTAGCCAGGAGTAGCCAAGGACGAGAGGGTGCTCAGGTGACTCAATAGTGATAGTTTCCTCATGGTTACCCCTGATGCACAGTCAAATTAGAGCAGTGATGTAGTGGACACTGCCAGAGCCAAGAGGATTCCAGTCCAGGGCTGAAACATGGAGGAGCTGGTCAAGCTTGCTGTAGGGGACCCTCCAAATTTGCACTCGGTGGATATCCAGCTGCCTCAGAGTCCGCGAACCCCTGGAGTTCACGCTGTTAGTTGTTCCAGAAGAGGGTAGAAGGCAACAATACTCGGGACATGGGTGGAAGTGATGTGGTGATTTAGCTTGTCGGAATTCTCCCATCTCCTAATGAGCCACAGCCTTTCCCAACAGCTCAAGTCGAGTTGCTTGGAAGTGGCCAGAGACCCCACAATAAAGGCAGCACCTCCCTTGCATCCTCCGGTCGCACTCCTGCTGGGAGAGGTGGGTAATGCCCAACTGCATGGGCTCCTCATTTGTAGCAGCTGGGAGACTCGGGGTGACCTGGTGCAGCTTGGGATGGCTTGAAGTGGCAAGGGATGGTAGAGAAGGGGCTGGGGTTGGTCTCGGGAATGGTCAGAAACTCGGGATGGTCAAAAACTCTCTCACTGGTGAATAACAAAAAATCCCAGCAGTTAGGGGTGTGCTGCTTCCAGATGGCCAGGGCCTTATCGGAAAGCAGAATGATAATGTAGACCACCTTGGATTGGTCTGTCAGGAACAAAGAGGGTTGGAGCTCAAAAACCAGGGACCACTGGATCAGGAACCCCTGACATGATAACCGTGGCTCCTCGGTGCCGGAGCTAGTGGGAGCTGAAGCAGTTGGAGAGGCAGGGTTGTGTGGTAGATCGCCACAGTCAGGGACTGCAGTTTCTGAGATGTTCCGCAGCAGCTGCTGATGCTCCCCAACCATGGCGCCTTGGTGAGCCAGAGCTGTGCGAAATTGCTCAGCCTCTGCTGGGTCATGGTTTGACTCTGTCTTGCTGAAATGAGGACAGGGAAATTGGACCCAAGTGCAGAGACGAGGGAGGAGGCAGGAATACAAATCAAACAAGGTTTAATTAAGCATTGAAGCAGTGTTTGGCAAGCTACTTGGAAAATGTAGCAAGCTTAGCTACCATTTACTCTACAAAAAATGTAGCTCTGCTACATGAAAGCTATCCCTCAGGGAATGTAGCTGACTAAGCTACAAGCTGTGTGGCTACAGCAGCCTGCTACATTGAAGCTACTTCACACTAAATGTTGTCTCTGACAACAGAATCAGTCCTTAATTACAAGTGGCAAAAAAAACTTCAGACAGCTTCAGACAGTCACCACAGGAGGAGGTAAGACCCTGACACATAGCTTACAAGATGTGCTTATTCATGGGACACAGGAGAACCCTTTCAAGATTTGCATCGGAAGGCGGTTTCTCTTTGGTCGGAAAATGTATTTTCCAACACTAAGGAGTCGTTCACTCCAGCATTGAAACCTCCTCCCCCTCCTCCACAGCTCCCTCGTCCATGATGGTGTTGGAAAATGTTTACAGATGGCGTCACGTCTCTTCACCACAGTGAAGTGAACTCCATATGGTGACCAAGTAAACATAAGAGTACAGGAGTCAAGGCATAATCACACACAAAAATACAGTATGCTTGCATTGCTTATGGTTGTTCGAATCTATCTAACTGAGAAAGAAACAGAAGTTTTTATCGAGTACCAAAAGTTATTATTCATAAAGTTTAAAAAAATAACAAAACAAATGCTAGGAGATATGGCTGGCAAACTATTGCCTTTCCTCTGGAAAGTATTAAACATTCCTTTATTCTGTAATGTTAGCAGTTTTTTGTTGTAGCTTTATTTCCTGGAAGTGAACAACAGTACAAAACGTTGTGTTGGGTTGACGTGTTATGTTGTGTTGTTAGTAGTTGCTAATGTTAGTTGCTAGTTGTTGCTATGTTAGCTAGTTGTTGATATGCTCAAAGATGTTGATATTGTACTAATCTCGCAAAGCATTTTGCAATCCCTATGGCTAAATGCATTTTCATTTACTCTCTTGATAGATTTCTTATTTTTCTTTCTATGTAAGCAATGTTGTGTTGTTTCATTTGCTTTTTGGTCGGCTCAGACTTTTTTTTGGCATTTCATGATTAGCCTGTGATACTCACGTTTCATATGTTAGCATTGCTTTCTATATCGCTAGAACATTAATGGGAACTTATAAACTGAACATATATATGTGATAGCACATGGTCTACATATTACAACAGGTCAGAATTTGTATTGAACTTAAATCAATGTTACCTTAATTTCACAAATCCCAGTTCTGTGACAGCTGCAAGTGACAACTTGTGCCGGATAATGTTTACCACACGGTACCACCAAGTGCTGCTCACAGATAAATCTTTGATACCCATAGATTGTTGGTACCACAAGTTGAAATTCAGAGAATGTCAGACTTTATCAATGGATTAAAATATAGATTTTTTCTTTGTGCTTGAGTTTGGTAAATACTTGGGAGAATGTAATGAAATAGCTTTTGTGTACTCTACCACGCTATTTGATCAACAAAACAGCTTTGCTACTGAAAAAGCTATTTGATTTAGGAAATAGTGATAGAGAGAGAGATGCTACCACCATGCTACTAGGAAATGTAGTTAAGCTAGTAGCTTTGCTACTTGTAGTGATGCTACTGCCCAACACTGCAATAAAAGAATAGAAAATATACTGGAAAACACAAACTAATTTAAAATACAAACAAACACTGAAGAAAAACAAACAAAAGTTTCAATAATACACAGGGGATGATCAATGAACAAAGCTAAGGCCGAGGCAAACAGCAGCTGTGACACAGATAGGTACCTTTAGCTATAAAGCTAGCTGGCTACCGTTCTTTAAACATTAGGTATTAACTGTTTAGTAGAAAATTGGCCATTGCCAATATTAATTTGATTCCTCGCTTCATCATATATATATATATATATACATATATACAGGTATATGTATTTATTTCTGGGCATCTTTTTTTTTGTGACACCCTTGATTAACTCAGTCTTCAGAGAAATAGTTGTGTTGTGCATGTCCTCAATCTTCAGAGACTCATTTGAGTTGTGCCTGTCCTCCGTGAAATAAGTCTCTAAACTCCTATTTGAAGTGAGAAAGAAAGGTATAAATGCTGCAATACAGTAGGTGCTTGTAGGGGAGATCACTTCTAACAGCGAAAGGAGTACAGAAACAGGTAACAACACACAATCTACAACTGAATATCATTCAAATAGTACTGAATGCCACAGTCCTGTTATCCTGTCCTGTGAAATAGACTACTTTATTTACTGTTTCAATGTTGAATTAATAAAGAGTTGTTGTATGGTTTTAATATATGGATTTAGGACTGGATTCAATAAACATTTGTCCTTAACTCTGATTTATGAGCAAGGGTTAATTTGCTTCTTCATAAACAGTTTGGTGGGTTAAATGATCACCAGAATTTCAAATTATTCAAATTAATGCTTGGATTTGTAAATCAAATTAGGTGGATTGAATCCAGGATTATTGAATTATATGGAAATACACCATGCAGGTTGATGCATGCATTGTATTGGAACTGACCTGAATTGCTATTGTATGTCTAAATTATAGCTTTAATATTAATTTTGATCCTTTTCCTAGGTTTTTTTGAGAGTGGTTGAGGAGAACATTAATGGAAAATATGTCATATGTGATGTTCACTATTTCTGAACCAAAGGAATCGAAAGCAAATAAATACATCTACTTTGTTTTCACTAGTATTGTCTATTTTTTTATAAATCTTTTTAATGTGACACTGATTGTAACAATTATTAGAACGCGAGCCCTCCATGAACCCATGTACATCTTCCTGTGTAATCTATGTATTAACGGACTGTATGGCACAGCTGGTTTCTACCCTAAATTCCTGTTTGATCTACTATCTGATTCTTATGTGATCTCATATAATGGGTGTTTCCTGCAAGCATTTGTCATATACACTTCTTCCATGTGTGAGTACACAACTTTAATTGTGATGGCTTATGACCGGTATGTGGCAATATGCAGGCCATTAGAGTATCACAATATAATGACAACTCCAGTCATTGTAAAATTACTTTTCTATTCTTGGGTTTTCCCATTTTTTTCTATGTCCAATGCAGTTGTGTTAACAAGCAGGCTGCCATTATGTGGATCTCACATTGACAAACTCTACTGTGACAACTGGTCAGTTGTGAAGCTGTCTTGTGTACCAACTACAATTAATAATATTTATGGGTTTTGTGTAATCTTTTTGTTCATGGCACATGCTCTTTTCATTCTATATTCCTATAGGAAATTGATTCATGCATGCAGAAATTCTAAGGAAAGCAAGAACAAATTTATGCAGACCTGTTTGCCACATTTGTTTTCATTAATCAACTTTTCAATAGCTATACTTTTTGACGGAATGTTCAGTCGATACGGATTGAGAGATTTTCCACAGAGTTTGCGTGACTTCCTGCAGTTGGAAATTCTAGTAATTCCCCCACTTTTAAATCCAATTATATATGGGTTGAAACTGACTGAAATACGTAAAAGACTTCTGAGACAACAGAAGAAACATAAAATTAAAGATTCTCTGCATACAAGAAAAAGATAATGAATATTGTTCACAGTACAATCTGTTTCTCTGTGTGGTTTGTATATTTACTCTATGTTCTGTTTGCTTTTGACCATAAATGAATGTTAAACATGATGTACAGGTTAAATTCATCATCCATGCTTTCAGTCAATGTAATGTGGTGACCTGCATTCAGACACCAAATAAAGAATTGTATTATAGGTTACGCCACCTTCATTTTAAGGAGTAGAAGGAACTCCAGTCCAATATTTTCTTAATTAAGTAGCCTACCTTTGGTGTATGCTTTTTAACTCAATTTATAGTGCTTTATTCTGAATTTGTAATTCAATATAAATGTTGCTATAAACAGTAATAACAACAAATTATTTCACAAGCCTATATAATGTCATATATATCATCACTATGATAGATAAGACCAAAGGGTATAATGTATAATAGCCCTGCTTCCTTGCAAATACTATGTTAAAGGTGATATAATGCATGCTAACCAGTGGAGGCTGCTCCAGGTAGGCAAATGGTGGCATAGCGGTAAAGGCACTCGTCTGGAGTACAACTTCTCAACTGCGGCCAGGGTTCGATCCATCAGCCCAGCTCTGGCCAGGAGCTCTGTTCAGCAGCAGCGATTAGCTGTCCACCCCAAAGCGAGGGGGAAGGGAAGTCGGCAGGAGCTTGCCAATGCAAAGTGGCTCTGTGTGTATCAGAGTTATGGTCACCTTTGTCACTGCCGGTCCCAGGGTTGCAGCAGCGAGCTCATAGTACGAGGTAAGGGATAGTTGAATTAGAAATAGGGTACAATTGGCTACCAAATTGGGAGAAAATGGGAGAAAACCTGAAACAACAAAATAATAGGAGTGGGAGGGGAGAGAGGGAGGGGAAGGGCAAGCAAGCTAGATCGTGCTGACGAAGAAATTATCCATCATACCTCACTGAGCTGTAGATGCATATATTTACGCCCAACGTTGGATAGCATTACTATGTTGAATGTTTAGGTAAAAATAAATGACAATTTTGTCTAAAACAACAATGTTATGAATTTCACCAATTAGCTACTAACTTGCGTCAGGCAAGTGAGTATTTAAAGGGGAACTCTCACAGATTTTCAATTTGATATGTTTTTCCTTACCTCAACAAAATGTGGTTAGGTTTTTTCTAGTAATTCCCCCCTTTTCAATCCACTTATATATGGGTTGAAATTAACAGATACATAAAAGACTTCTGACACAGTCAACTGTTGGAAGCAGAGGAAGTCTCAACAGTGCGCATACACATACTCTGAAGGCAATGGCGGCAATGTTAGCATAATGGTTAAGGAACTGGACTTGTAATGAAAAGGTTGCAGGTTCAATTCAAGGTGGGGCACTGCCATTGTACCCTTCAACAAGGTACTTAAGCTGAATTGCTTCAGTAAAATATCAAGTTGTAGAAATGGATTGTATGTAAAGAAATGTGTACCTGTGTAAGTCGTCTGCTAAATGCCTGTAATGTAATGTAAGGCGTATGCTGGAAGTGCAGGGCTAGTATTTCAACTTTTCCAGAGAGTTCGAATCCAGACCGTGCCAGTACAGACTGTGGCAGTAGCATTACCCAGAGAGGGAGGGATTAATTTGGCTGGATTTTACGTCTCATCGCACACCAGTGACCTCTTTTGGTTAACCGGACGCCCACAGTCTGCCGGTATAAAGCTGTGCACCAAGTGTCTTCCTCTGACTCATGTCTGTGCAAGCTTAACCTGGTGTGAAAAGAAGCTTCAGCTGACACCACATGTTTTGGAGGAGAGCATGTGGTTGTCTATGCTCTCCTGAAGTTACAGCAGAGGTTGCAGCGAGCGTGGCTTAGAATACAATTGGGCATTCCACATTGGGTGAAAATTTCTTCATTTCCTGATTCACAACCATTACGAGTATCAGAAAATATAGGCTATCAATGTGTCAATTTGTTTTTATTGCAACAATTCTCGGGGAAGTGAGAATAGGGACTTCCTCCTCTGAACAACGTTAGCAGTGCTTGGCACTACATTTTAGTTCTGGCTACTAGAGCAGCTATGAGACCACAGAAAAAACTGAACAACATTTTTTGAAAAACAAATCAAATGATATAAATCTGGGAGTATTCCCCTTTATTAAAAATATCTATTCCTGAATCTAGTAGCGTTCACACCCAAATGCCCTTGTTTAAAGTTCAGCACTCCTACATGTAAAATATATTTTATTTTATTTCATTTAATGATAATTACATAGGAATTATTTATCAATTAAATCACCAAATTCTTTCATAGGCAGAACAATCTAGTGGATTGTCAAAATAGATGAGAAAATGAGTCAAAATATACAACTCAATTGGTCAGATACAAATTTAACTGGTTTATTAAGTCACAAAACTAAGACAAAGATAAAATATTAACATCAAATCTAGAGCCATTTGAGAGAATTTGGGCCTGCTCAGTGTCTTTGCTTATGTTAAAATATTATGAAAACAATTGAACACTGATGTCCAGTGTTATGATGTGTTTGGGGTTCTCAAGGTCATTTTCACCCTGGGGATTTTAGGCAGGACAATCATCATCTCAGTCAGGGGTCCGCCTAAGGTTTCCCCACCCTTAAGGTGGGGTTTAATCTGGCCTCAGGTGGAGGTGACGATGAGCTGATGTTTGGAATGTAACAGGTGGGGTATGGAAGGAATGGGAGGGGAATGTAAGGAATGGGAGGGTATAGAAGGAATGGGAGGGGAGGAAGGTTCCCCCACTTATAATAAGGATGTAAAGTAGGTATCTTTAGAGCATTCTTGGTTTGGCCTTGACCTGCTTTCTGTGTGTGCACATTAGTTAATAAACATCTGTTGTTCAAGGCTGTTGTTGCCATCTCATCTTTGAGTCCCGGGAGATCTAGGGGATCTTGACCACTAACTCAAGTTCAACTACCTGAACAAATACTAAATCCTATAACTAAAACTTACATGATACAATCACAAAAGAGATTAAAGAAAAATAAAACAAAGCAATCCTGTCTCTCCCATGACGTACCCAAAACACATAGCTGGGTAACAAAGCAAAAATTTATGCTGCAGTGCAGGCCAGAACATAAGAAGAGATTAAATTATATTAAATTAGAATAGATGAGGAATAGAAGGGCCGAAAGCCATCAAGAGGCCACACTTTGTGTTCAACGGAGGAGATGAAAATCCCCACCTCTCATAGCCCATGCATAATTAATTTACAGTTAGGGGAGTTCTCAAGAACTCTGCCCTGTCAAATGAGTGCCCCCAAATCAGAACCTGGTACCGGACAGAGCTGGGGGCGAACAGGTGGCCGGGACGTCCATTCCCTGGGTCGGACTCCTGGTGTTGCTCACCCCTGATTAACTCAATCTTCAGAGAATTAGTTGTGTTGTGCATGTTCTCAATCTTCAGAGACTTAGTTGTGTTGTACCTGTCCTCAGTGAAATAAGTCTCCAAACTCTTATTTGAAGTGAGAAAGAAAGGTATAAATGCTGCAATACACTAGGTGCTTGTAGGCGAGATCACTTCTAACAGTGAAAGGAGGACAGAAACAGGTAACAACACACAATCTACAACTGAATATCATTCAAATAGTACTGAATGCCACTGTCCTGTTATCTTTGTGAAATAGACTACTTTACTTACTGTTTCAATGTTGAATTAATAAACAGTTGTTGTATGGTTTTAATATATGGATTTAGGACTGGATTCAATAAACATTTGTCCTTAACTCTGACTTATGAGCAAGGGTTAATTTGCTTCTTCATAAACAGTTTGGTGGGTTAAATGATCACCAGAATTACAGAAATTAAATGATGTTTCAAATTATTAAAATGAATGCTTGGATTTATTTGTAAATCAAATTAGGTGGATTGAATCCAGGTCTTAATGACTCTTCTGTGCATGTTGAAAAGACATTTCATAAGAATCTTTGCTGTTGAAAAATTCAATTTAAAGCAATTGTGTTAGTATAGTTTTTAGGCAATCAAAGTACACATAAGCAATGGAACTATGTATGATCTACTATGTATGATCTACAAATGTACATTTGTGCTGAACATATACATGTATTAAACAATTAATTTCAGGAGGAAATTGAATTATATTATTTTTTTTTATTGCTAACTTCTGGATTTTCTTATTTCTATGGAAATACACCATGCAGGTTGATGCATACATTGTATTGAAAAGGACCTGAATTGCTATTGTATGTCTTAGTTATATCTTTAATATATATTTTTTTCCTTTTCCTAGGTTTTTTTGAGAGTGGTTGAGGAGAACATTAATGGAAAATATGTCATATGTGATGTTCACTATTTCTGAACCAAAGGAATCGAAAGCAAATAAATACATCTACTTTGTTTTCACCAGTATTGTCTATTTTTGTATAAATGTTTTTAATGTGACACTGATTGTAACAATTATTAGAGCGCGAGCCCTCCATGAACCCATGTACATCTTCCTGTGTAATCTATGTATTAACGGACTGTATGGCACAGCTGGTTTCTACCCTAAATTCCTGTTTGATCTACTATCTGATTCTTATGTGATCTCATATAATGGGTGTTTCCTGCAAGCATTTGTCATATACACTTCTTCCATGTGTGAGTACACAACTTTAATCGTGATGGCTTATGACCGGTATGTGGCAATATGCAGGCCATTAGAGTATCACAATATAATGACAACTCCAGTAATTGTAAAATTTCTTATCTATTCTTGGGTTTTCCCATTTTTTTCTATGTCCAATGCACTTGTGTTAACAAGCAGGCTGCCATTATGTGAATCTCACATTGACAAACTCTACTGTGACAACTGGTCAGTTGTGAAGCTGTCTTGTGTACCAACTACAATTAATAATATTTATGGGTTTTGTGTAATACTTTCATTCAAGGCACATGCTGCATTTATTGTATATTCATATGTGAAACTGATCCGTGCATGCATGAAATCAAAGGAAAGCAAGAACAAATTTATGCAGACGTGTTTGCCACATTTGCTTTCATTTGTCATCTTTACAATAGCTACACTTTTTGACACAATGTTCAGTAGATACGGATCGAGGGATTTTCCACAGAGTTTGCGTGACTTCCTGCAGTTAGAAATTCTAGTAATTCCTCCACTTTTCAATCCAATTATATATGGGTTGAAACTGACTGAGATACGTAAAAGACTTCTGAGACACCCTAAGAAACATAAAATTAAAGACTCTCTGCATACAAGAAAAAGATAATGAATATTGTTTTCTGTACAGTTCACACTACAATCTGTTTCTATATGTGGTTTGTATATTTACTCTCTGTTCTGTTTGCTTTTTACCATAAATGAATGTTAAACATGATGTACAGGTGAAATTCATTATTCATACTTTCAGTCAATGTAGTGTGGTGGACTAACATTCAGACATCAAATAAAGAATCTTATTCCAGATTACACCACCCTCAGGAGTAGAAGGAACTCCAGTTCAATATTCTCTTACTTAAGGACCTTTTGTTACCCCTCTATAGAGTTCAATAAACACCAGTTGAGCCATGAATTACATTACAAAAATATTAAATATATTGGTAACACTTTCTATGAGGTACACACATACAATGCCTTAAGGCCAATTTACACTGCACGTGTCCAAAGCATTCATCGACAAATTTTGATGAATGGTGACCTTTGACCTGTACCGCACCTATTAATTATACATTAATTTACATACATATGTATACCCCACCCCCTTATTAATTTTCATCGAAACAAGAGCTAATGGCGCATGTGCCAACCAGCACTGTTAATAAAATGACGAGACTACGTTTATATCTACATTCCGGATTCGATCATGGTGTTTAAGGCAAGCCCTTGCTGTTTTTTTTTTTCTTGTTTTTATTTTTAGGCCTACTTGTTTTAATATTAATGAATAATCAACTTGTCTTCTTCTTTGCAGATGTTTTTACATGTAATTTGTGACCCTGGTCTGTGACATTAAATAAACTTTACATTTTAGATTTCAGAACAGTCTTCCAGGGTAATTTGTACCTACATTTAACATTTTAGGCATTTAGCAGATGCTCTTATCCAGAGCGACTTACAAGATTTGCATTAATACATGGTCAGATCAATCATAGTCCGTGCAAGAGATCAGTGTAGTGATACAGTAATAGACATCATTGTTAGCAGCTACATACCGTACCTGTAACACAGGGAAGGAAAAGGTTAGTCGTTTTTTTTTTTTTTTGGACAGTCTTCAACATAGATACATATTACAAAATGTAGTATTAAACATGTAAGCAGTGGTGATGATAATTAGTTAAATGTACAGAGTCAGCGGCTGCCGGGAGCCCAGAGGGATGGGACAGTCAGTTTGCCAGAGGAGGCAGAGCGGAGGGGTCTGGCTGGGGTGTAGTATGTGATGAGTGTCTGGTGGTAGGAGGGAGCAGATCCTCTAGCAGCTTGATAAGCCAGCACCAGTGATTTAAATTTGATGTTGCTGCAATAGGGAACCAGTGCAGAGAGGTGAGTATAGGGGTGACATGTGTGAAATTGGGTTGGTTGAACACCAGACATGCGGCAGCATTCTGCACGAGTTGCAGTGGCTTGATAGCACAGGCCGGTAGGCCTGCCAGAAAGGAATTGCAGTAGTCCAGATGTGAGATCACCAGGGCCTGGACCAGGAGTTGTGTGGTCTCTTGGGTGAGGAACGGATTCTCCGGATGTTGTGGAGGGAGAATCAGCAGGTCCGGGTGATGGCTGCAATGTGGCCCGAGAAGCACAGCTGGGTGTTCAGGGTCACTCCAAGGCTTCTGGCAGACAGGGACGGAGACACTATGGAGCCTTCCATGGTGATTAAAGCATCAATCATTGGGGAGCTCTTCGCTGGGAGGAAGAGCAGCTCTGTCTTCCCCAGGTTCAGCTTCAGGTGGTGGGTGGACATCCAGGCAGAGATGTCTGCCAGGCATGCAGAGATATGCACCGAGACCTGGGTTTCAGAAGGAGAAAGAGTCAGTGCTTGAATTGGGCCCAGAGCTCACCAGACGCAGTCCCACCACTTCTTAATTTTCAATGCCTGCATCCCAAGACTTAATTGTGTTACTTATTTATAACGGTACGGTACTCATTTAAATGAAGTTAATTTCCAACTTTTCTGTGACTTCTGAGAGATGAAATAACCAGTTTCCATTGATAATTAGAATATTAAATAATATCCAGGTTGTAAAAGACTATTCTGCACCCAATAATCATATTTCCATAAACATGCGCTGCAAAATGCATGTCCGCAAGTGATACATAGGCTAGCTCACGTATCACACGTAGGCTAGTACTAGCAGCATGTTGTGGCTAAGGATGTCGCGGGATGTTCAAAATATGTTGAACATTGATAATAGCCTAATCTAGAATATTAGATGGCTAAATAATGAGTCAGGCAATAATAGCATGGCTAAATAATCCGTCAGGCAAAATAAAAATAAATGATCAGGATAATCCACCACTGGCTAGCTCAGACGTAAACTGTCCGGAGAACGAGAGCGTTATCATTTACATTGACATTTTTGCCATTTAGCAGACGCTCTTATCCAGAGCAACTTACAAGATGTGCATTTATACATTTTTTTTAAATAGTATCAAACATAAATACAGATAAATACAGATATGAAATACAGTATTAAACATGAAACCAGTGGTGATGACAATTAGTTAATATACAGAGTGAGTGGTAGTGGAGTGTGAAGAGGTGGGTTTTGAGTCTCTTTCGGAAGATTATCACAAGCTATGGAGTCCTGTCAGACCGTCCCTGTCAATCGCCCACCACAGTGGGCAGACCTGAAAAATTGACTCCCTGCACTTATTTTAACCCAATTCAAGCACTGGAAAGAGTTGAGTGTCATCCGCATAGCAGTGATATGAAAAACCATGAGCAGAGATAACCAAACAAAGTGACTTGGTGTACAGGGAGAATAGGAGAGGGCCTAGCACCGAGCCCTGTGGGACTCCGGTAGAGAGGTAGTGAGGAGAGGAGGATTCCCATCTGGTAGGACCGGTCAGCCAGGTATGATTTAAACCATACCAATGCAGAACCAGAGATTCCCATCCCCGCGAGAGATGAGAGCAAGATCTGGTGGTCAACAGTGTCGAATGCAGCTCACAGGTCAAGGAGGAGGAGGACAGAGCTGAGTGATTGAGACTTTGCCGAGTGGAGAGCCTCAGTGACCGCGAGCAGAACAGTTTCTGTGGAGTGGCCTGCCTTGAAGCCAGATTGGTTGGGATCAGGCAGGTCATTGTGTCGGAGATAGAGAGACAGTTGATTATATACAGCCTGTTCTAATGTCTTGGGTAGGAATGAGAGGAGAGAGACAGGTCGGTAATTAGAAATGACAGCAGGATTCACAGAGGGTTTTTTGAGGAGGGGGCTGCCATGGGCCCTTTTGAGGAGAGAAGGGACAGAGCCAGAGGAAAGAGAGGAGTTGATTACATTGGAGACAAAGGGGAGGATGTCCATAGTCATGGACTGGAAGAGGGGGGAAGGAATCGGATCCAGAGGGCAAGTAGTAGGATGGTGGGAGTGAAGAAGTTGTGAGATGTCAGAGTCAGGGAAGGGTGAGAAGGAAGACAGGGAGGCGAGAGGTTTTGGTAGTGAGATAGGTGAGGGAGGGTTAGGTGTGGGAGTCAATGCCATTGACTTTCTTGCAAAAAAAGGATGCAAAGTCATCCGTGGTTAGAGAGGAGGGGGGTTGGGGTATACTGCATTACTACCTACATCGGAGTATTGCAGGTTGAAAACAAACACAAAACTGACTTCAAATCAGTGTTCACGTGTAACAGAGTTGGTTCTGACTGCAGGGAGTTTTGAACCGAGGATCCCAATGCGACAAGAGACACGATTAGCCCGCTGAGCTAAAGACCTGAGTCCCCAGCCAAGGGAACTAATCTTACTCGTATAAACGTCACTTTATGCAGCAGATGCTCACGTGCTTTACTCACATCTTCCCAGCTCCGCTACACTCTCCCCCTCAAAACTCCTGCAGTAGCAACCACAGACCGACTGATAGATATCAGTCGTATGATCTGAGTCACAGCACCAATGTAACAGAGTTAGTTCTGACTGCAGCGAGTTTCGAACCGAGGATCCCAAAGCACCGGAGGCACATTTTGGTCATGCTGCACAGACAAACAGAATATGGCCCAGCCTAACCTAAATGCTTAGAATTCAAGCATGGTGCCATCATTGACAAGTTTATTGCTTATTATTACTTTGTGAACAAAACCAGGGCACGAAGGTATTTAGCTTTGGCAGCCAGTGCAGTCCATATTAGATCAGCACACCAAACTTATAAGCTTATGTCAGACGCCACAATTTCAGGGTTCTACCTATGAGCTGGAGATTATGGAGCAGAGAGAAAAGAATTATGGCCCACGAGATTGAAAGTGGAGGTCAACATAGTATGATTGGCCTCGTCACCTGGTAGCAATTTTATTTACCTGAGCATATTATGTCTCTCCAAATATCAGCTCAACTAACAGTATAAACCAAGCTGTCTTTCCCAGGCCCTATCCATGTTTGGTATCACCACAATTCTCAAAATGAGAGGAACAATGGTGGCCTTGAAAAGATACCTTGTGGTAGTAAGTGACCCAAAACAAAAATATAAAAAGGTGGTCTAAACCTGGCTTGTCCTGGGCCTTCCCCAAATCGTAAATTAATCATGCATAGGCTAAGGAGGGAGGGAGGCAACCCCCCCTCTCCTCAAAATACTTAAAGTGTGACGTGGTTCTGTGTGGCTCAGTTGGTAGAGCATGGCGCTGGTAATCCTTAGGTTGTGGGTTCACCACATTTACTGAAACATGTATGCATTCACTACTGTAAGTCGCTTTGGATAAAAGCGTCTGCTAAATGGCATATATTATATTATTATTACCTTGATAGCTGCAGCTCAGTTTATTGGGGGGGGGGTTTGGGAGATCTGGTCCTAGCTCACACCTCAGCTTTGCTTTTGGAGAGAAACAAACTTGGTTCAGTATAATTTTCTTCCATTTAATCTCTTTTGGGATGATTACATGTCAATTTTATGTGTAGGAATTAGTATTTGTTAAGGTAGTTGAACCTACGTACATCTGTAGATTGGACGTTGAATATTTTGTCTACCAGTTGTAACTTGATAAACCAGCTGTTCATTTTAATTGACTTGTTAGTTGTATATTTTTATGAAGGTTGATCAACTAATTTCCTCTGCCTATCAATGAATTTGGTAATTTAATTGATACCCTGTGTAGTAATTATTATATTAAATTAAATCAATATATTTTGCATGTAGGATAAGTGAGGGGTTTTAATACGTAATAGCACTTGTGTTCAGTTTGCTGAACTTTAAACAAGGGCATTTGACTGTTAAGGCTACTGGATTCAGAATAGACCATTTTTATTCAAACCTCACTGTTCTGACAAAGCCAACAGGAGTACATCATTCAGTTTTGCAGGGAATTCTTCTTTCCTTATTTTATTCCGGCTCACTCGGGAATGGTACCTAAGTTCCTTTCTCCATGGGCTCTTCACCTCTCCGAACACAGCTTTATCCAGTGGTTGTAAGATGTGGGCAAGGTGGCAGGGGAGTCGCAGGAGCATAACTTTGTTTTTCATGGCCTCTTTGGCAAGTTTCAGAGACATATGAGAGCCTTGTCTATCAACAATTAGGATCCTTGGAGAACTTATATCAGAATTCTTGGACAGTCAGAAATTAAATTCTGAAAGTAAACCTCAAAGAGAGACTTCTCCATCCAGCCATGATCAGAGATGGTATACCTTGCTGACTCTGGACCATTTTGGCACCATATGCTGTAAAGGTGTTTCCCTTTATACACAATGAAAGGGGGCAGAAACTGTCCTTATGCACTGCCAGTCAAGCACACAGTAATTCTATCCCTTCCACTTTCTACAGTAATCTGATAGATGTGCTTTGACCCTCTTGGAGCAAGGACATTTTCAGACATTGCCCTGGGTTCGCTGGGATCATGAACCCAGTTTCATCCACATTGTAAATGTGGGGATGCAAAAGCATGGACCTGTCCTTCATTAACAGCAGTTGAATGGACTATGTGATCGAACATTTCTTGATCCCCTGCAGCTTTAGTTCTTGACTTCGAAAACTGCTCTGATTTCCATGTTGAGATTTCTGGGTGATCCCTCAAAGCATTTGAACCATTTTCTTCCAGGTCTTCTATTCTGAAATGAGGTTTCAATATTGTTTTGTTCTGGACATATTCTTCCACAAGGTCTAGAAGATCCTCTTTTGTGAATGCCTAACCCCACTGGGCAAGGATCTAAAAAAGGGAAATGGCGCTTTTCCACCGCACAGTACGGTATGGCACGGCACGGTAATCAATCTGTGCTCCCACGTTTTGTCAATTCTTCTCCCGCCAAGTGAACCATACCAAACCTAAGTGCCCATGCTGAATTTAGCTACTGCTCTTTTTAGTACTACATTATATTACATTATAGGCATTTGGCAGACGCTCTTATCCAGAGCGACGTACAACAAAGTGTTAACCGTAGTCAAGAACAGTTTCGCTGAAAGCCACTCTAGAGGGAAGTGCAATTCCAGGTGCTAGGATAGGAGCAACCACATAGTTCAACTAGGACCCTGTAGGTAAATCTGTAGCCACAATTCAAAGGCAGCAATAAAACAATCAGTGCGGAAAATATCAGCGAAATAATGCCTAAACCTAATACAATACATAAACATAGACATGAGTGTAATACTAAACAGCTACGTCCCTAAGTTACAAAACCGGACTACAGAGAGAGGTGCACCCTGAAGAGGTGAGTCTTCAGTCGTCGCTTGAAGGTGGCCAGGGTCTCAGCTGTTCTGACTTCCACTGGAAGGTCATTCCACCATCGAGGAGCCAGAACCGACAGGAGACGTGACCGGGAAGCGCAGGTGCGGAGGGGGGGAGGCGCCAGGCGTCCTGAGGTAGCAGAACGGAGTGGTCTGGCAGGTGTGTAGGGTTTGAAGATCTTGAGAATGTATGTTGGGGCTGATCCCTTGACTGCCCCCTTGAATTTGATGCAAGCTATAACAGGCAGCCAGTGGACGGTAGTGAGCAGGGGGGTGACATGGGAGTGTCTGGGAAGGTTGTAGACCAAACGGGCTGCAGCGTTCTGGATGAGTTGTAGGGGTCTGATGGCAGATGCCAGAAGGCCAGCCAGGAGCGAGTTGCAGTAGTCCAAGCGGGACAGTACCATTGCTTGGACCAGGAGCTGGGTAGAGTACATGGTAAGGAAGAGACGGATTCTCCTGATGTTATACAGGAAGAATCTGCATGCCCGGCTTACCGCTGCAATATTCTTTGATAGGGACAGCCTGTTGTCCATCACCACACCGAGATTCTTCGCGCAGGGTGATGATGTCACCAAGGTGTCACCTAGAGAAATGGAGAAATCAAGGTGGGGAGAGTTTAGAGCAGGAATGAAGATTAGTTCTGTTTTACCTGGGTTGAGCTTTAGGTGGTGACTGTCCATCCAGCTCTGAATGTCCCTCAGGCAAGCAGAGATGCGGGTAGAGACCTGAGTGTCTGATGGGGAGAAGGAGAGAAAGAGTTGAGTGTCATCAGCATAACAATGGTAGGATAAGCCAAATGGGGAGAGAACGTTTAAAAATGATGGTTGATAGCTATTAAACTAAAAATGTTGAGCAACAGAAACTTGTAATTAGTTTGTTAAACTTAATGCATTATTTACTTACCGTCTGGGGTTTGGGATTTAATTACAAACACCCCCAGGAATTTGCAGTAAAGCAACGCCTCTCATATTTTATTTTCTATTAAAATGAAGCAGTTTGTTGCAATGTTACAAAACCAATTTTTTCTTCTGAAGAACTAATGTCACTCTTAGACTATTTTTTAGCTACTGATTGACACCAAACACATGCCTCTTGTCATTTTCAGAGCATAATGTCCAAGTTTTCCACACATGAAGCATGAAGCATCTTTAGCTGGGCACTGCTGTTTCGCATGAGAAGGGATCTTTCTGCACTTAAAGCATGGTTTTTGTTGCGCCTGACCTCTGGGTGCTGCTTTAGCCTGCTCACAGTTCTGTGACCTTTTCTTGAAGCTATGCTTTTTGTACCTAGCTTTAGCATCCACAGCATCTACACCCTCATCCCCCATATTTGGTTTCAATTTTTTGTTCTTATTCTTAATATTCTTTCTTCGGTTGGATCACAGCCAGTGTCTTTTTCCCACATTACGTTGTAGGACAGATTTTTGGGGGATGCTGCCTGTCAAGTTATGTCATATTTTCTTTACATCATCAGTTGTTTGTTTTCTTGACATCATCTACTGTTCGTTTTGTTATGCCTAATGTTTTTTTATTTTATTTTCCATTGGTGGTTTTTTTCCTATGCTATAATACAGCGTTGTGATGCTGTACCTCGTTGACTAATACCTCTATTTCCTGATTTGTAAATGTGCATTTTCTTTTTCTTGTTGTTCCCTCGCTACTTGTACCTGGTTGCTACGTATCCATTTCTTGGTGTGATCTGGACATGTGAGTGTGCCATGTTGTTTCAGACCCTTTTTATGGGTGGATCCTACCACAAATTGCAAATGAGGGTATTTCATTTCTTGAATTGCATAATTATAACCCTGTCTTAGTAAATTGGCCGTTAATATGTTGCTATTTGCAACTGCAAAATAGCCACAACAAAATAGTGACCATCTTTGCGTGGCTACTATCTTAGTAAATCCGGCACTGACTGGTCTTATAGACTCCTACCTTGACAATGAGGTTGCTGTCAATGTCATTGTCCTGAAGGACGTATTTAGACTGGAGGTAGTTGGTGGTTCTGTGATTGGCCACGTCTGTTAGGTGGCAGACATAGTATGCCTCCACCCTAGTTGTTACAAAATCCACCAACTCGGTCACATTGTAGACCTTCAGCCGATACAAGACTCTGTCTTTGACAGTCCACATTGTGCTCTCCACACAGTTGCTTGTGTTATTGCCTCTTGTTGGTAGCTCTGTACTTAAGCATTCCATCCACGTTTCCGCCTTTTATAAACTGCTCCAGGTATTTGGGTTATTTATTTGCGATGAGATCTCCTGCCACACTGTTGTTCAGGGCATTGAGCGATGCAGGTTTGTTAGCATATACTATGCTTTTGAATTGCTCCAAAAGATACTGCCTGTCATGCTTTGGATGGCCTGTAGCATGTGAAACACAAATAGCAGCAGGGTACTCTCAGCAAAGACATCTGCAAGGGCTTGGTGTAAAGCTCTGCAATCATCTGTCATAAATATCTGGGACCTAAGGTGTTGACTCCTCTGGCAGGAGCATGTATAGAAGATGCAGACCAGCCTTGATAGTGTCTTCACTCTCTGATGTAGTGATGGAAATCCTGAGTGGAAGGCCCCCTGCTGCAGTGTGGATCAGAGGGCAAAGTCCATTCTCAACAGCTGTGCCTGGCATGGGAATGTCTTTGGCACCTCCAAATGGTTTTGTACATTATGCACATTTAGCAAATGCATTGACAGTAGTTTTATAATGGTTTTGCTCAATATATGCACCATTGTCTTGTGTTGTAATGACACCTAATGGTGGTTAGAAAATATAACTTTAATTTCAGCAATGCATGTCACGTGAGAAGATGTCACATGACATGAACTTGTCCAACTGCCATTATAAGTGGCATTGGCATCCAAGAGGAGTGTTCTGCTTTTTTCTCAAGATAAAATGTTTTATTATGCTAGCTACAATTCCAAATGGTTCAATTGTTATTATAAACAGGTACATTTTGAATAATATAAAATGCATTTCTTAAAGTTATGTCTACTTGACTAGGCTAGCACCACAACATGTGCAGTATGAATTGCACTTGCAATGTTTGAAGCCATCAGATTGGCTCACAAGATACATATTTTTATGGTGATGACCTATACTACTGAAGGAAAGTTGTTGCTAGCTAGCTAATTGTTTACAAGTTTTATCACAGCTTGCCATTCCCAGTCTTGAAGAAGGCATTAGCTATCGTTAGCTAGGAGCTGTGTTTCTATAACTTATGTCATCTGGAAACCACTAGCTAGCCAGCTGTCAGTAATCTTGTTAGCTAAATAGTTCATCTTTTTTGATTATAGGTAGCTAGCTAGTAGGTCTGTCAGTCTCTGTGGTATTGCCTCTCATGCGGTTATGGTCACAGCTAGCTATACAAGAATACTGTAATTTATCTCCATATTGATCTCACTTGGTGCTGTGTGATTAGTAGTAAATGCAGATATGATGTGGGAATTCATACCCTCAATTGTGTGTAATTTGCTTCAGGTGTAGCTCTATGTAACTAGCTAGTTAGCTACCTGAGGTCTCCATACACATAACATCTGGAGAGACTGCCTTATTAATTATTTAAAAGTACTATGTACTTATATACATACTATGTACTACAATCCTGTCATAACAATTCTACACATTCTCCTAACCTCCAAAGGTTTCAAGTTTTCCTAATGATAATCACTGGCCCCATCTTCCTCTTTACAGCAGATTAAACACCATTTAAGGTTACACATTTTATCACTACATTCCTAATTTTTATTTTATTTTATTTTATTTTTATTTTGCAGGGACAATGCATATTAATTAACATTTCTGTAAATATGCCGGAGTTAGCCAAAAGGCTAGTTTACATCCGTAGTCCCTGGCCAGATGTTACAATAGGCTCCCCTAAAAAAAAAAAACAACAGCTTGTAAAGCATGCAGCAATTTGCAAGCTCAAGTACTTGGTAACAGGCAGCTCAGCTCCCTGAGGAGCAGCAATTGACTCACTCGACATTCATGCTTCCAACCCTCATGCGTCCAAATAAGGCTTAACCGCTTAATGACATTGCGATATGCAAATCAGTTGGAGTAAATATTCATGTTGTGCCCTAAACTATCCTATGAAATTAAAATGTGTGGGTGGGGCAGTGTACGGGACAGGTCAAAGGTCACCATCCATCACAATTTCACACATCTCTCTTGCTTCTCCACTGAAGAATTTAAGTGCATGTCTTCTACTATTTCTGTGAGGGTGGGTTAAGTGATTGGAGTCAATCGCAGAACCCCAGGGATATCGATAAGTTAGACTGTAAGCCTACAGCCTAACCACAAGCTCTGAATGACAGAGAATAGGAAGAATAATAATAAAAAGGGGGAAAACAGAAAATATCACCCAACGGGTGACTAAGTGCCACAAAGACACAAACAAACGAATAAATCAACCACCGACACCGGGTGTCTGGACAAAATAATAAACGGCTAGGAGAGCCAAATAAACAGCGAAGAAATGAAACCCGAAACACAGTCCACAGACTGCCTAACCGGAACACAAACCAACTCAGGAGGAGCGAGTAAGTTTCCTAAATCAGGTAACATAAAAGATATCCTACATTTACTAAATGAGATTTCTTTGATCCTAAAGTAAGTTCTTTTAGTAGTGTCTTTAAAAAGACGCTACCTACCTTACCAGCTAAATCGTAATAATGGCTTACGATTTCGCCCAGAACGAAACCAGGTGCGAGAATTTATAGGGAGGTGATTAGTAATCGAAACCAGCTGGACACACCTCCCAAGATGGCGCAACACCGCCATCTGGTGGTGGTTCAGGGGAACAACCGTGACAGGACCCCCCCCTTAAGGGACGACTCCTGACGACCCTTCAGAACCACGCCGGTGAAAATCTTGGATCAACGATGGATCCAAGATGTGCCGGGACGGGACCCAACTGCGCTCCTCAGGACCGTAACCTTCCCAGTCAACAAGGAACTGAGTTCCCCTGCCTACTCGCCGCGAGGCCACAATACTCCGTACAGTGTAAGCAGGACCCCCCCCAATGATACGAGGCGGCGGCGGCGGTACTTCGGGAGGCGCTAAGGCGCTAGTGAGTAGTGGTTTGATGCGGGATACGTGAACGTGGGATGTATCCGCATGGATTGTGGGAGCTGTAATCGAACGGTGACCGGGTTAATCTTACGGATGATTTTGAAAGGTCCAATAAAGCGTGGCGCGAGTTTCCGGGATTCTACCCGTAACGGCAGATCCCGAGTAGAAAGCCACACCCGTTGCCCCACCCGATACGATGGAGCAGCCCGTCGACGACGGTTAGCAAACTCCCTCTGGCGATCGCTGCGCGCAACAGTGCCGCCCGAACCCTCCGCCAGGTGGCCCGACAACGTCGCACAAAGGCCGCTGCGGAAGGCACCCCTGCGTCACCCTCCAGCTCAGGAAACAGAGGAGGCTGAAACCCAAATTGAGCCTCGAACGGAGAGAGACCAGAAGAGGCATTACGCAGGGTGTTATGGGCGTACTCCGCCCAGGCAAGATGCCGACTCCACGATGTGGGATTGGCGGAGACCAGACACCGGAGAGTGTTCTCCATAGTCTGATTCGTGCGTTCAGTCTGTCCATTGGTCTGAGGGTGAAAACCCGAAGACAGACTGACCGACGCCCCTAAAAGGGAACAAAAGGCCCGCCAGAATCTGGCCGCAAACTGAGGCCCCCGATCAGACACCACGTCTTGCGGCAACCCATGAAGGCGAAAGACATGGTCCACCATCAGGCGAGCTGTCTCGAGTGCGGATGGCAGTTTAGGAAGTGGAATGAAGTGGGCTGCCTTCGAAAACCTGTCCACCACTACCAGAATGACCGTAAGACCGTTCGAACTGGGTAGGCCGGTGACAAAGTCCAAGGCAATATGGCTCCAAGGACGATGCGGAACGGTAAAAGGCCGAAGTAACCCTGACGGTGCCAGCTGTGAGCCCTTGTTGCGAGCACAAACAGTACAGGCTGCCACAAACTCCCGCACATCCTTCTCCATCCCGGGCCACCAGAACCGTCTGCCCAGGAAATCGTGCGTACGATGTATGCCCGGGTGACCCGTGAGCCGAGAGGAGTGCCCCCACTGAAGAACTTGGGCGCGTGCTCCTGACGGAACAAAGAGACACCCACGAGGACCCCCGCCAGGACCCGGCTCAAGGCGCTGAGCCTCGTGCACCACTTTCTCTATCTCCCATGAGACCGGGATAGAATTTGTGCTCCTGGGATAATGGGTGTGGGCGGACGGTCCTGCTCTGACCCATCGTACAAGCGGGAAAAGAGCGTCTGGTTTAATGTTTTTTGAACCCGGACGGTAGGTCAAAATAAAATTAAACCTAGTAAAAAAATGCCCATCGAGCTTGCCGTGAATTACGAGGCTGAGCCCCCTGGATGTATTCCAGGTTTTTATGGTCTGTCCAGACCGTAAAGGGATGCTCCGCCCCTCTAGCCAGTGACGCCATTCCTCCAGTGCTAATTTCACCGCTAATAACTCCCGGTCCCCAACATCGTAATTTCTCTCGGCAGGGGAAAGGCTCCGAGAGAAATACGCACAGGGATGAACTTTCTGGTCTAAGGCCGACCGCTGGGATAATATAGCCCCTGCACCGAGCTCAGAGGCATCAACCTCAACAATGAAGGGCAGTGAAGGATTAGGAGAAATTAAAATGGGTTCTGAACAGAATCTCTTCTTTAATTTCAGCGAACGCCGCCTCCGCCTTTAGGAGTCCATTGGAACCGAGAGGGAACCGTCTTTCGGGTAAGCACTGTGATGGGGGCAACCACGGAACTAAAATTGCGGATAAACCGTCTATAAAAATTTAGCAAACCCTAGGAACCGCTGGACCTGTTTAACTGAGCCCGGGGATGGCCAATCCCTGACCGCAGTCACTTTTTTGGGATCCATTTGGATCCTTCCCTCGGAAACAATGAATCCTAGGAAGGAAACTGATGGAACGTGAAAAACGCATTTTTCTGCTTTAACAAACAGTCTGGCGTTGAGCAGGCATTTCAGCACCTGTCTGACGTGTTTAACGTGCTCAGAGAGAGAAGTGGAGAAAATCAGTATATCGTCCAGATAGACGAAAACAGATTTCTCCAACATCTCCCTGAGAACGTCATTCACAAGCGCCTGGAAGACTGCGGGAGCGCACGTGAGACCAAATGGCATGACCAGATACTCATAGTGGCCACTGTGGGTATTAAAAGCAGTTTTCCACTCGTCCCCCTGACGAATCCGAACCAAATTATATGCGTTGCGAAGATCTAATTTAGTAAAAATGGACGCCCCTTGGAGACGTTCAAACGCGGAGTTCATAAGGGGAAGGGGGTATCGATTCTTTACGGTTATATTATTTAACCCTCTGTAGTCGATACAAGGTCGTAATCCCCCGTCCTTTTTACCGACAAAAAAGAACCCCGCCCCAGCAGGAGACGTGGATGGCCTGATAAAACCGTTAGCTAGGGATTCAGAAATGTATCTTTTCATAGCCGCACTCTCAGGTACAGATAACGAATATAGGGCTCCACGTGGAGGAACTGTGCCTGGGTGAAGCTCAATAGCGCAATCATAAGGTCGGTGCGGGGGTAGCTTAGTAGCCCTTTGCTTACTAAACACCTCGCTCAGATCAGAATAAGTTTTAGGGATGCCGGAGGGTAACGGAAGTAACTCCGCACTCATGAGTTCCATCCCCTCCTGATTTTTAGGGAACCCGGGCTCAATGATGTCAGGTCGGAATTTTTTATGGGAGTCGGAACTGGAGTGACTAACCGATCGTTTAGGGACTCGCGACGGATTAGGTTCTGTGTCCGTAGACGGCATGTCTGCCTCCAAAGAATCAAATGACAAAGATTCTAGATCACTAATCTCCTCGCCCGTGGACTCCTCCAGCGGAACTCCCCAATCACACTGTGGATCCCATTCGAGTTCTTTCTCCGTCTCATTGGAGTGTACGGAGGACGGAGCATGATTAGGCGAACAGTGAACTGATTCGTCGGTCTCCGAATCGGTCTCGTGACTTTTAGACCAACCGAAACCGGACGACGGCGGAATAAAAGGTAAACACCCAAGCGAGCATTGATTCCCCCATTGAACAATAGTGTCTTTATGACTACCCCAGTTCACCTGTGGTTGATGTTTTATTAACCAGGAGTGCCCGAGAACTAGTGGGTACGTAGGAGAATCGACCAAAAAAAACTTGATTTGTTCTGTGTGTTCCCCGTACGCGATCCGCATAATTACATTCTCCGTAGATTCCTTAATGGGACCGGAACCTAGAGGACGACCGTCAAGAGCGGTAACACCACAGGACTGCGAAAGAGCCCGAACAGGTATTTTAATTCTTTTGGCCCACCCGGAGTCCACAAAACAATCAACTGCCCCTGAATCAAGAAAAGCGTTTATTTTTATGTTTTGTTTCCGCCAGGATAGCTCGACTGTAATGAAGGTGCGGAAGATAGATGACTGATGTCTCGCTACCGGCTTCCGGCCCGATCGCGAGACTACTCGTTTCCCTTTTAATTTGGGACAATCCTCTCGGATATGACCCCGAATGCTAGCACTGTCCACCTCCATGGTTTCGTCTGGCCTGCCCAAACCCTTAGGATAAGGAGCTACAAACCCTTTCATTGGGACCCGGTGCTCTCTACCCTGTTTCTCACGCTGACGCTCTCGGATACGGTTATCAATCCGTATAGCCTTGGTCACTAACTCGTCTAACGAGTCCGGTATACTAATAGCTGCCAGAGCGTCCTTCACCGGATCAGATAAAGCGTTAGAAAACAAGGTAACGAGAGGGCTCTCAGGCCAACCTGTAACCCCCGCGAGAGTTCGGAAGGAAATGGAGAATTCAGCCACGCTTTGGTTGCCCTGGCGCATGCGCATCAACCTTGTAGCAGACTCGCGGTCGTGCAATTCGTGGTCAAAAACCAACTCCATCCTTCTCATAAATTCCCGAGAACACCGGAGCTTGCGAACGTATTAGGGGCACTGCCCACTCAAGAGCAACCCCCGTTAATAATGATAAAACGAGTGCTACTCGCGACTCCTCTGAGCCATATCGAGAGGGTTGAGTCTGAAAGACAATTTGGCACTGAGCTAAAAACCCCCGACATTTCCCAGAGTCGCCGCTGAAACGAGGAGGAAGCTGAATTTTGGCCTCCCATGATACATCCACAACCGGTGTGCCTAATCGCGGAATTACTACAGGATTCTGGCCGGAGAATCCCGCCGCTGATTGGGAACGGCTGTCGACCATTGCCTTAATCATGCCCTCCACATTTTGTAGTGAGGAAACGAAATCAGTTTGATTATCTTGCATGACTTCTTGTTGTTGTAATAAATAATCAATGGCCGCTTTCTGTCTCTCCAGTTCACTGCTTTGCTCGATACCGCGGGGATTTGCTGACGCCGTGTTCATGGCGAAATCGTACTGTGAGGGTGGGTTAAGTGATTGGAGTCAATCGCAGAACCCCAGGGATATCGATAAGTTAGACTGTAAGCCTACAGCCTAACCACAAGCTCTGAATGACAGAGAATAGGAAGAATAATAATAAAAAGGGGGAAAACAGAAAATATCACCCAACGGGTGACTAAGTGCCACAAAGACACAAACAAACGAATAAATCAACCACCGACACCGGGTGTCTGGACAAAATAATAAACGGCTAGGAGAGCCAAATAAACAGCGAAGAAATGAAACCCGAAACACAGTCCACAGACTGCCTAACCGGAACACAAACCAACTCAGGAGGAGCGAGTAAGTTTCCTAAATCAGGTAACATAAAAGATATCCTACATTTACTAAATGAGATTTCTTTGATCCTAAAGTAAGTTCTTTTAGTAGTGTCTTTAAAAAGACGCTACCTACCTTACCGGCTAAATCGTAATAATGGCTTACGATTTCGCCCAGAACGAAACCAGGTGCGAGAATTTATAGGGAGGTGATTAGTAATCGAAACCAGCTGGACACACCTCCCAAGATGGCGCAACACCGCCATCTGGTGGTGGTTCAGGGGAACAACCGTGACAATTTCATCTTGCATGAAAATTAAATGTTTACAGTGGCTCTAAAATGTTCAGTATACACAATTTTACTTACATTGTATCATTATATTAATGGGTGTATGTCCCTAGTAGCTAGTTCCCTCTTACACTTGCGGAGAATTACCAACAGCAGATATCTTCATTTTTGTATTGCTATGATAGAAAATGAACATAAAATACAAACCTTGAAAGGCAAGCCCTTTTCTCTCCATTGAAAACAATTAATGGCAAGTCGCAGTTCTGATTTCTCTGTGAAAGACCCTGCCACACACTCTGTAACAGAACCAGAAAGGGAACAGAACAGCTGGACACAGGAATTGTCATTATTGGTCTGCAGACCATAGTTTCAATTCAGGGACAGAAAGAGTGTACACAGAAAATCTAATAAACAGGCTGGCAGATAGCGTAGCGGTCTAACGCACCACACTTTGGCTCGTCCGTTGTGGTGTGCACTGCCTGTCAGGGACGCGGTTTGAAACCTGTGTCTCTACCAGACCGGCCCTGGTTGTCAGCCCGATCGGAGGCGTCGTTTGGCTGTCCGCCTCCGGGAGAAGGGGGAGGGTGAGCCGGCACGAGTCCGTCGAGGAGCAGGAAAAAGGCGTCCGTGGTAGAATTCTGTCTCGGAAGAGGCGGATAAATTCGGCCCGGAAATAATGTCTCGCCCCGGAGGACAGGCGGTGGACTCGTGGGGGAGGGGGAATTGAGATAAATAGAGGGTATAATTGTCAACCAAATTGGGAGAGAAAACTGGGGAAAAATTTGAAATTTTAAAAAAATAAGAAAAAAATAAGAAAATCGAATAAACAAAAGGATCTCTCGAGGTTGTAGGTATAGCCGTTAATCACTTTAATTCCCCTGTCCAGACATATGCCTTACCCATAACCTACTGTATTCTTTTAATGTATCCCTATAATACAACAAAATCTAATTTAACTTGAAGGAATAAATCTCCCAAAAACAACTCAAGCTTTAAACTACATGTGCAATCATGGATTTAGAAAAATTTATCAAATGTGTCCATCAGTAATCAGTATCTGCTGTTATAATTATGTGTAGAATATCTTATCAAACAGGCTGATAAACTATTAATTAATTCCCCCAGTGTTCCTATTATCGAAGGACTGAAATAAGGACATGGCAAACTGTCATGCTGAGAGCAGATAAAAGTCCTCCAACACAGTCCTGTAGCCAATGGTTTGGTTTGGCCTCCAACAGGACATAGGGACATCAAGACAATACATAGAATAGCCTCCATTGCTTTAACTGCAAACTGGTAACAATATAATCATTTTCTTGGTTCATTGATAATTCAAGCCATCTTCAGATTACTTGTAGAAATGTTGTACATTTTGTTTCATTTCATAACTGACCAGAAGCGATACTTGTTACATTTCTGTATTTAGCGTTTCAGCCCTTTTCAGTGTTCTTTCTGTGCTATAATACAAAAAATATATAGAGCTGCAATCAGAAATAACATTAGGCAGTCAGTGTAAAGGAATGACAATGTACAACAAAGGATTTATATATGTTGGCATAATAGCTTGCTACATCCTGCTGGAATCTTATGGGAAATTAGTAATTGACCAAATTATCATAAAATGGGAGACAGAATTTTTAATTCAATTAAAATACATATTGTGTGCCAGAATATGCATATTAAAATGCTTATATTAAAAATTGTTTTTTTCCTCTAGGTTTCATTCACGATTATGGACAACATATCTTTTAATGTGATATTCACCCTTTCTGGACTGACGGAATCAAAAGTAAACAAATATATATACTTTGCTTTTGCATTTATAATCTATTTTTTTATTATTTTACTTAATTTGACACTGATTGTGACAGTTATTGTGGAGAAAACCCTCCATGAACCCATGTACATCTTCCTGTGTAATCTGTGTTTAAATGGACTGTATGGTACAGCTGGTTTCTACCCTAAATTCCTGTCTGATTTACTGTATGACATTAATCTCCTCTCATTCCATGGTTGTATGCTCCAAATATTTGTAATATACAGTTATGCAACGTGTGAGTATGCAACGTTAATGATAATGGCTTATGACAGATTTGTTGCAATTTGCAGACCATTGGAGTATCACTCCATAATGACAACTCAAACTATTGGCAGATCAATTTTTTTTTCATGGTCGTTCCCTTTTATTTCTGTGCTCATTGGAGTTATTCTAACAAGCAGGTTGCCATTATGTGGATTTCATATTGACAAACCCTACTGTGACAACTGGTCAGTTGTGAAGCTGTCTTGTGTACCAACTACAATTAATAATGTTTACGGATTTGTTGTAATCCTTTCGTTCATGGCACATGGCGTTTTTATTATGTATTCCTACATGAAACTGATCCATGCATGTAGAAAATCAAAGGAGGTCAAGAACAAATTTATGCAGACCTGTTTGCCACATTTGATTTCATTAATCAACTTTACAATAGCTATACTTTTTGACACAATGTTCAGTCGATACGGATCAAAAGATTTTCCACAGAGTTTGCGTGACTTCCTGCAATTGGAATTTTTAATAATTCCCCCACTTTTAAATCCAATTATATATGGGTTGAAACTGACTAAAATACGTAAAAGACTTATGAGACAATGTAAGGAATGTAGAATTACAGGTTCTCTGCATAAAATAAAAAGATAGTGAATATTCTTTCTTTACATGCAGTAGTGTAGTGATAGGGATATGCAGGCAATACGCCGTATGCCTACTTTATTTTCACGTTTTGCGTATATCCCACCTATTGTAGCCACGGCAATTTCAGATTGTGGTTTCGACTGCGGTCACCAAATTAAATTGATGAACGTCTCCGACATATGACCATAAAATAATTGACTCGTCACAATAGCAACCTGCTGATTGAAAGGTTATCATGCCTATTCATATTCTCTTAGGTGCCACGTGCTGATTTTTTTGCGAATTAATCGCTTGTGTAAAAGCGGTTAATGCGTTTTCCATCTGTTTAAAAATGCGACGTGTAGATTAGATGAAAGGAGCAACACTCAGGAAAATATACATGTTTACTTTATCAGATGAGGGCAAGGGCAGCATAAATGTCACGTTTTAAAAGATAATAAAGTAATCATGTATTTTCCTATGACCGAGTATTGCTCCTTCATCCAATGTATACGTTAACTCATGTAAAGAAAAGTGCATTTTACTGTCGCTTGCTCTCAAATTATACAGGATTGGTCATAATAGGCAATTCCGTTTTCAGAGTTGAAGGCAGATACTGTATTAAACCTTTATTTTTATTAAGTTGTGTTTGATCAACGGAAAGCAATTTCGCGTGTTCTCCTGCTTCGACGTGAGCGGAGAAAGAGGAGCATTTGGGTGTATCCTCTGAATCTTCGGAGAAGACAAGAAATGCAGCACGCTGTGACGTCAGCATGAGCAGTGGACGAGATGAGTTTCAGCACTTGGGTCTCTCTGTGTCATTGGCCCTTCCCCTCTCGCACACGTATGCACAAAGACTCTTAAGATCTTTTCTAGGATCTAGGATCAGTTTAGCCTTTTAGCTCATAATGGATATGGTTAGGATATGGACAGAGGAAACCTGATCCTAGAACAGCAATCAGAATCTTTGTACATACTGCCCCTGGTATGCAAACTCGATTTCTTCTTCGGGGGCTAAAACCCACAGAACCGGTCATATAAAAACAATATATAGCTTATTGTTATGGATTGCTATGGATGTATCCCCATAGCCTAAAAAAGATCATTTTAACTTGAAGAAATAATTCACCCCAAAACATCACAAGTTTGAACTGCATGTGCAACAATGGATTGCAGTTTAAAAATGAATATTATTTATCGTTGTTTATTATTGGACTTAATTTGGCTCTGATTGTGACAGTTATTGTGGAGACAGTGTTCCATGAACCCATGTACATTTTTCTGTGTAATCCGTGTTTAAATGACTGTATGGTACATCTGGTTTGTATCTTAAATTCCTGCCTGATTTGCTGTATGGCATTAATCTCATCTCATTCTGTGATTGTATGGTCCAAACATTTGTAATATACACGTATGCAACGTGTAAGTGTGCAACATTAATGATAATGGCTTTTGGCAGGTTTGCAGACCATTGGAGTGTCACATCATAATGACAACTCAGACTATTGGCAGATCAATTTGTATTTAATTGGGTTTCCCTTTTATTTCTGTGTTCAATCCTAAATGAGGTTTTATACAAATAACTTTAGTGAAAGCTATTTAATTTGATGTTTTTTATTAATCAGAGAAAACAAGGCCATTTGAGCCAAAGCTATGACTATAGCCCCAGTGATGACAACTAAACAAGAAAGCATTGAGAGAGCACTAATTCAACTGAATAGGTTACACATGAGTTCAGTTTGATGTCATATTAGCTTCAGCTTTGATGATTCAATTTCCTTTTTAGAGTTATACAAATTAAGAGTATAGGTACTACATATTTTAGTTTTTACACCAATAATATATATATTTTCTTTACCTGTTTTTCATCAAACACAGAGATGTATTGGCACAGTAGTTCCTTTAATCTTGGGGGAAATAGCCAATAAAGAGCCTAACAGCAGGATAACACACACACACACACACACACACACGCATACATACATACACTACCGGTCAAAAGTTTTAGAACACCCCCATTTTCCAGTTTTTACTGAAATTTAAGCAGTTCAAGTCCAGTGAATAACCTGAAATGGTTAAACTGCCACAAGTTTAGGTTACCAAAAACTGAAAAATAATGTACATTTTTTGGCAGTGAGTAGTTTCCTACACCATCAAAAGGCACTTGGAAACTGGAGGAAACTCTGACAGGAAGAGGTCTGGTAGACCCAAAGCCACAACAAAATCAGAAGCTCACAGGATAACAACTTCAAGCACAGCTTAACACTGGTCGAAGTAAGGAAGTCTCAGTTTCAACTGTGAAGAGAAGACATCGAGCTGCAGGTTTGACAGGTCGAGTGGCAGTAAGAAAGCCATTGCTAAGATGGCAAAATAAGAAAAAGAGGCTTGCCTGGGCCATGAAGCACCACCAGTGGACTACTGAAGACTGGAAGAAGGTCTTAACAAAGGCAGATAACAAAGGCAGAGTTCCAGTAGGCCAGCAGTCAGTTTATTTATGTTTACCGGGGCAGTCAAAAAATCGAATAAAACAAAATACAAAACAAAGTCAAACTTAAGGCTATAATTTAGAGGGTAAGAATGTAGAGCCAGCACCACTTCCTCCATGTCTTAAAACAGTCTATCCCCAGGCATGGCAGGCTGTGCTTTTTATAAAGGCCTAACAAAGGCAATGGCTGATTGCTGATCACTCACTCAGGTGAGCCAGCCTGTAGGTGAGGCCGCTGCTGTCCGAGGTCCGGTAGTATTCCCCAGGCTGTGGGAGGGAACAGAAACTACTTACAGCAGCCAGAGGGAAGGCCTTCTCCACTCCTCCCTCCACCCCTCCAGGCATCACACATGTCCCTTAAGAGAAAAGAGTATAAAGCTTAGGTATTGTTGCCAGTGGTATCCACTTGCCAAGTAGAGATTTTGAGTGTCTGGGTCTTTTCAAAAGGTAACATTACTTAGCTTTTACAATATTTCTTATATGTAGATGTATACATTTTCTTACATGCATGTTACATGTGTATAGTTATGCTATTTGTAGCACTGTGTACTTTCAATGGTTTTATTTGATAGGTCATATGTTGTTTTTTGTAGTGAAATGAATCCAATGTTTTAATATTTATATTGACCTTTTCTGATCATACTGTATACAACGCTAATGTTTGGAATAACTGCAACAATGCATTTTACAAGCAATATTTTTGGGAAATTGGTTTATCTAACTACATCTATAATCATTGATTTGTTCTTTTGTTTGTGTGTTTGTTTGTTTGTTTGAAAATAAATGACAAGTGACATAATATGTACAAAAATATTGATGTCATTCGATTCAGCAGTTTGAAAAAATGTTAAAAAGAAAAATGCATGTGGAATATTCATCAAGAAAACTTTTTTTGGAAATAGCCAGATGAGATACAGGCCAAAGAGGAGGCCAGGACATTACCTCTCCCTTGCTAACTTGGAGCCATATTACTACTGTTGTTTTGCTGGACAACCTTCATCATACAGTGTGAGGGAAAGGGGTAAGAGATGGCATGAAGGTAGCCTTTTCAGTGTTTGTGATTTTCTTGCTGTTTATGATATATATATATATACAGTCATGTTCAAATTATTGGTACCCTTGATGAAAATTAAGAAAAAATGCTGTATAAAATAAACAGTTTAGGTTATGAGCTATATTGTATGTTCAAAAAAAAG
Organism: Aldrovandia affinis; assembly: GCA_029706075.1. Lineage (NCBI taxonomy): Eukaryota > Metazoa > Chordata > Actinopteri > Notacanthiformes > Halosauridae > Aldrovandia > Aldrovandia affinis. Next base: position 1,274,388 of record JAINUG010000065.1, read on the forward strand.
TAAAATGATATCCATAAAATTGATAAGAAAAAAAAAATGTGTCACAATTATTTGCACCCCTAATAATTATTTTAAAATAAAATCCAACAAGAATATGAACATTAACATTAACATGTGATCTTCTATAGTGTTTTATGAGATTGGTGAACATACTGGGGGCATCTATGACCATTCGTCCATACAGAATCTTTCAAGATCCTTCAGATCATTTGGTCTGTAATATATCTATAGATGTATATAAAGGGCAGTACACAATAAACACATATATATATGTAACTGCCAAAATAAAGGACACCAACATAAAGTGTCTTAATAGGGCGTTCAGCAACCACAAGCCACCAGAATTGCTTCAATGCACCTTGGCATAGATTCTACAGGTGGAATTCTATTGGATGGACGCAACACAATTCTTCCATGAGAAATTCCATTATTTGGTGTTTTGTTGATGCTGGTGTCTCAGCCGCCACTCCAGAATCACCCATGGTTCTCAATTGGGTTGAGGTCTGGTGACTGAGATGGCCATGGAATATGGTTTACTTCGTTTTCAATGCTTCACTATAGGATGAAGGTGATCACTCAGAGGTGATCAACAGAGCTTCCAGAAACCATAATTTATTTATGTTTCCTTTCCTTTATTTTACCTGTATATTTATAATTTAAAAAAAGGACCCATACAAATTATTATTAAATGACATGGTACTACATAACTTAGACGTGCCTATCTATCTTGTGAGTTTCCAACCTAGTTTGTAATCTCAACACTAAACTGCATGAATCAGATAATGTTTGCTTTAGCAAATTAGCATAGTTTTGAATTAGTTTATACTGACCTGTTGACATTTGACATGTTTATAGCTATTCAAGCCAGCAGAGTAGCTAACTCATGTGACTAGTTCACTAGCTGTCAAACTATGTGAATTATTATTGTTATTATGTTATCTATAAGTGAGAAACATAACATATGCTATACCATTATTATTGCTATCAATTATTTAATTTACTTTTGTGAGATGAATTTGCTCCAGGGTATCATTGCATAGCTATCCAACTGTGTTATCCACACTTTTTCTGCAGGTTCTACTTGTTCTACTACTATGCTAGTTGCGACGTAAAAACAAAAGCATTTGACTTGACTGGCTAGCATGTACTTTGACTATGCTTTGTCAATACATGTACACCTGTGGCTATTTGCATGTAGCACTTTTGTCCCCCAGTGTAAATAACTGGGACTGTTCAAGGTTGTTATTTATTCCACCTCATTGAGAATAATAATTTGCTTTACAAGCAGCAGATACAATGCAGAATTTGTTGTACTGTGTGTGTCAGTGTGCATGAGCTATCCTACGTTAACCCTTCCATGGTTGGTTCTTTTTCCAGGTACATATCTGACCCACCAAACAGCACCAGGGTAAGGTGAGTAGAAATAAGGTGAGTGAGGTTTATTTTGAATTCGTAAAACTCACAGATACACAGCAATGACAATTGGACTGACAGTTGTTCCCTTTTTCTTCCTCCCCTCCTGTACCACGGCCACCTTCCAAGGCTTGGAGAGCACCTTCCACAGCATTTTCAACAGGAAGTGTGAGATATCTAAAAGAACAATGAACAACTCATCCGCTGTAAAATTCATAACACTCTCTGGATTACAGGAAGCAAGAATGCATAAATACATCTACTTTTCCCTCACTCTCGTTTTTTACCTACTGATTATTTTAATAAACTTAATTGTGATCTTGACAATCTGTCTGGAGAAGGGCCTGCATGAGCCCATGTACATCTTCCTGTCTAATCTGTGTATTAATGGACTTTATGGCACTGCTGGTTTCTACCCCAAATTCCTACTGGACCTTCTTTCTGACGTTCATGTGATCTTGTTCAGTTGGTGTATGACACAGGTATTTGTCATCTACACTTCTGTCATGTGTGAGATAAGTCTATTAACCGTGATGGCTTATGACAGGTATGTAGCAATATGCAGACCTTTACAATACCATGCAATCCTTACCCCTAGGATGGTTGCAAAATTGTTGTTATATGCTTGGCTTTTTCCACTTGCTCAGGCGTTCATAGCACTTATTTTATCACTGAGGCTTCCTCTATGTGGATCTCACATCGATAAACTGTACTGTGACAATGGGTACGTAATGAAACTGTCCTGTGTCCCCGTCACAGCCAATATCATGTGGGCAATGGTCATTGTGTCTCTGCATGTCGTGCATATATTGCTGATCATATATACTTACTGGCAGATTGTCAGAGCTTGTCTGAAATCTCGTGAGGGGCAGACAAAGTTTATGGAGACCTGCTTGCCACACCTTTTGTCGCTGGCCAACGTTATTATCGCGACTATGTTTGACCACATGTACAGCAGATACAACTCTGAAGTCCTTCCGTTGAGTCTGCGTAACTTCATGGCTGTGGAAATGCTGGTGATTCCCCCTCTCTTAAACCCAATTGCATATGGACTCAAAATGAAACAGATACGGAGCAGGGTCTTTAGAATCATAAGCCGCGTTTCCAACGCAGGAACTTTCCCAGGAACTAGGAACCTTTAGAGGAACTCACTGCGTTTCCACCGCAGGGACCAGGGTCTAAATTTAGTTCTGGGGACATTACTTTACCCCCAAAAGAGTCCCTAGTTAAGGGGTAGTACTTTTTCGAAGTACAGGAAATTTGGAGGTGGGGCTTGCAGCGCTGAACATTTCTGATTGGTCGAGTATGGTAAAAGACTTGCAGCGTTGTGTTCCAACCGCCATTTTAAAAAATCGGCAGTAGCAAACCAGTTGTGTTTTGGAAAAATCAACATGGAGCAAACTCCATTTATATTATATGTTTATGGACATCAGTGGCAAGTTAGCTAGCTAGCTAACAACAAAAACATGGTCACAAAATTTCATTATTTTAAACAACCAGACTTTTCATGAAGCGAGAAGGCTAAAAACAGGACCCCATAAAGCTGGACAGACTACCAGCCTACACTACTTCCTGTTCACTTTTATCCAGAAAATATCTGTATAATTGGTAAAAAAATGTACCTGGTGTTTGTGACACAAAACCTACAGTTTGGTTTTTTTCACAAATATGACGTCAGTCCGTCGCATTGTATGGCGTACGAAGAAGAATAACATGCGTCAACTGACTAATTTGCCTAATCATCGCTGTTCTTTAGACCCCTGTGGAAACGCAGACTACAATGGACTGAAGGAACCTTTTAGTTCCTTGAAAATAGTCCCTGGGACTAAAAGTTCCAGGGACTTTTTGGTGGAAATGCGGCTATAGTGTCACACAGACTTGGAAGACATAATGGTGTGAACAATGTGCGTGTCACACACAGAGGGGCCCTATTGTGAGAATACAAATATACATTGCATGCAGCTAGGACAGATCAAAAGAGGTGTGTCAAAATCTTGGCATTTGAACAGTGGTAGAACAAATGGCACAAAGCACAAGTGGGCTAGTATTAACTCTGTAATGACTGGAATGTGTAACCACCAATCTGTCCTTAAATAGAAACAGAAATATAGTGGTCAGATATAATAGATCAGATCAGACACCAGATGCCATTTACCAGATATGGGACTCCGATGATAAGATGTTAACAAATGCTACTGCACTATTGAAGAATATGTCATATCAAAACATCTCTTTTACATATGCCCTTTTTTCTGGCTGCATAAAAAGGGAATACACTTTGGTAAAGTGGGTTACAGATAGAAGGTGACTGATATAGATTAATTGACACTACCTGTTTTTGTTTGCCATAAAGTGTCATGGATTGTATGTACATTCCATTCATTCAGAAACGTGTTTAATTCTCCAGTACTGAGGCGATGGCAAGGGTGTGCAAGAGGACTCTTGTACAGACTGAACACACAGCAACCTCTGTTTAAGAGACATATAAATCATGAGAATGAATACTCTCATTTTGACCTGAGAATGATTCATCTGATTTATGAAGTCATAGATCAAGTGTAGAATGACTCAAATAAAAAACAAAAATTTAGTTTAGCAGGATTTGGTATTCAGTTCTGCATTTAATTTGATATTTTGCCCAGATCCTATATTCAAGACCTACAGAATGTTGATTTGGCTAAACATTAGCACATTTTTGCTAATAGGTTTTAGGTACTGAATCTTAATCAAATACAAAGCAGAGGCCTCAATGTTTGGCAGGGCAATTGGTCACCACGATACATTTGGAGATACTAATCTAACTCCACATGTGTGATGTTAAAGGACAGGCCTGTTATTTAAAATGTTTAGTGTTTTAGTTTCCATTTTAAACACAAAATATATGATGCATACTATGGACTGCTGTGCCATCAATACATTCCAGGACCAGAAGTGACTGTAAGGCTAATTCAGCTTTTCATACCCTCTCATGTTATTAAATCCTTGCTTCTCTTTCGTAGGCACCACAGCTGGAAATTGATTGTATTGGAGGATACTTCAATATCACTTTGTTATAAACGCAGGACATTAATACTGAATTAACTGCTGTCCAAACAATAAATATGTCAATTAAATTAACTGGCCCTGCCTGTTTCATAAGGTAATGTATTTGACAGTTGTTATGTAATCGCACAAGTCAAATAAACAGGTATTCAGACTCCTTTTACACTCGTCAGTAGTATGTTTGAAAATACTAGTGTACATTCTTGTTATAATCTGGCGCCCTCTCATGGCCATTATTTACAACACACTGAGGCATCCATTTAAGTCCTTTCCTGGGTAACATACTGTAAAAGGACTGACCAACTTACAACTTCTAAAAATAGATCCAAACAAAAACTTCCAACAATAGATATCCATTCGAAATGACCTGCAAAAATCAGGTAATTACCTCAACCATCCAGGTGTCTAGGCTTTGAGCGGGTCACTTTAAAGGGGAAAACTCCCAGATATCTAGAATTTGATGTTTTTCCTTACCTCAAAAAAAGTGTTTTTGTGGTGGTCTCAGGGTTGTTCAAGTAGCCAGAACTACGGTTTTGTAGTACTGTTTTAGCCTTGCCTGCTCTGTGTGAATGTTTAGGCTATTCTCACTTCCCTGAGAATTGTTGTAATGCAATCTAACAATAACAAAATTGACAATTTGATGGCCTATATTTTCTGACACTCTTATTGGTTGTTAATCAGGAAATGTATGCAATGTCCATGAAAACACTATATTTCAGAAATCAAGTTCATTTCAGACAACTGTTGGAAGCAGTCTCAACAGCACTAATGCACATACTCTCACAGGGAATGGCAGAAATGCAGGGCTTGTATTTCACGTCACAAAAAAAGTTTGTTGTGCGTAATGACTGTATTATTCTAAATGATCAGTGAGAGTTCTCAGGACGCTGTCCAGAAACACTCCACTGGCCCAGTGCATCTTTATGATATGATACGCGTGCACACGCACACGCACACGTGAACAACAAGATGAACAACTCTCAATACGCACACATGAATGACAAGACTCAGACTAACTGATCCCCACTCGCCCCACCTGCCTGGCTCAGGTGGGACTCGTGAGGCAATCACCCGTCTATCATTCACACACCCAATCACAATTACTCAACACCAAACAATTCACATACACCACACCCACTCACATTCTCACACACAACCAGGTAAGTGAAGGATCACTTATCATCCACACCAATCAACACCAATTAAATAATGATTAAATAATTGGGACCTTTGGAACTATAATTCCAGGCACCTGGCAGCAATCTCGCCAACTGCGAGATTGCCAAACCTGGCCCTGGAAAGTACAAAAAGGTCCTCCACAGCAACACCGTGGCAAAAGAGAGGCAACCTGGCAACTCCCCTGCCGCAGAGACCAACACCCTCCACACACATCCTTGTAGCAATGGATGTGAATTGAATGGAAACAGTCCACTCGAAGCCACACAACTGCTGCTGTGTTGCAGACACAGAGGAGAATTACAACCATATCAAGTATGTTATATTAGAGGTCAGCTAGCTACTTTCCAAGCAAGCTAGGCAGGTGGCTAGTTAGCTAACAAATATTTATAGTATTTTTCTTTGGGTCTGAAGGAACTCACCCAACACCTAAAGAATGTATTATGGTTTCAGTTTAATGAAGGGATACAACAACTCAATACTAAGAAACAATAACCACAGCAAACAGTAAATAATAAATAATTCCATACAAAGAAATATGATTCAATTAATGGTGTTTGAAATTAATATTACACAACCGTTTGTTCTAAATTAAAATTGATGCAAGCCACAGATGAAAACAAGATTGCTATAACAATTTGATCTATCCACTGATCTCTATTTACTAAATGGATTGAACATTTTCACTTGACAAACTGAAAAGTACAACTAGCTTGAGTATATTTGACATTGCTTTTTAACTTTGTTGTACTTGCTGAAAACATGGACTCATTGTCATCCCTGTAAGTGCAAGTCATCTCTGGTAACAGATATTGATCACAATACAAACATGTACATCCCATTCTTCAAAGTGACATTCGAAAACTGAAGCATTCTCTTTCTGCAAAAATACAATCCTGTTTTTTCCAAAAATATAATTAAAAAACACATTATTTCAGAAGCTTCATCCAAAACAATAAGGCTGTTGTTTAAATGATGACATGATGATGACATCCCTATTCAGGAATTTGGGGAGGGGGGCAGGGGTGAATGCATGTTAAAGTTTAAGAGATGCTGACAAACAGAATTGAGAAATTTCAACTCTTGAAGACATAATAGAGGAAAACAAGACCGTAAAAAAACACCAACATTTTGGAAAGGCCTTCTAAATTACCATTAAAAATATGACAAGGTTTCATAGCAAGATTAGAACAATATTATTTTAATGTGTATATTTAGCCAATAGAATGAATGATTTCTTCCATTGCGTCTACAGGGCTTGTCCACAGGTATAGATGTACTTGTTTGGGGTCACATCAGGTATTCTTCAGATGTTGACAAGAACTATAAGGAGGAATGTGAACCAGACCTGGCCTGCCCAGTTCATTGTAACAAACTGTTGCTCTGGAAAAGAGCATCTGCTAAATTACTCAAATCTAAAATGTAAAGTAGCCTATTTTTCTTGAACATTTCTTTGATGTTCAGTTTGTTCTGAGTGTTTTTTGTCATTTTAAAGTATTTACAGAAATGTTCTGAGGATATAGTAAAAAATAGATGACCCCAAACTTTTGAAGGTAAAATAAAAATGCTACATCCAGTTGTTGCATTGCACATAATTCTAGAACACACCTGGAACCTGGACTATCCCTGAATAAACACTGAAGTCTTCAGTGTACAGTAATCTCTTAAATGTATTCACTTGAGGTAAACCCTGCCTTAGTCTCATTCTATAAAACTACATGCCACTGGCTTACTGTCTGATTAAATTAGTTGAAAAAAGGGTGGTTGCCTTCGATTTTCCACTTCAGGATTTCTGAAGTGCTTTTCATTGGCTGGATATTAGAGCATTCACCTCCAAGATATAATTATACATCATATTAAATCATTGATAGGGAGCGGGGCTTATCATTAAACACTTGCTTTTACAACTAGGCATTGTATCTGCAAGGATATTAAAAAAAGGCTGGCTCATGGGGTTAACCCTGCCTTAACATCCATACACTAAATTCTTAAATAGTAACAGGCAATCTTCATGTAAAACATATTCTCTTTCACCAGGAAAAGTGCCATGGGATCTTTAATTACTAGTGAAACAGGGCCTTGTTTTAATGTCTCATACAAAGGACAGCATCTTCTACAGCACAGTGACCCCATCGCTGTACAGTCAAAGCACCTTTGCAAACACTTATGTCCACTTACAGTGCAAACTGCTCAAATCTTCTATCCCTGATTGACCTTTGTTAGTGTATAAACAATGGCATATAGATCAGAAATGGAATATAAACTGGTGGTTTTGTGTGGCTCAGTAGGTAGAGCATGGCGTTTGTAACGCTTAGGTTGTGGGTTCATATATTCATATATTGTATGGCATATATTATTATTATTATTATTATATTATTAAAAACAATGGTTTATAGACCAGTAAAAGGTTAGCAGTGTTTTTGTGTCAGCTGCACCCAGGGGAGGTTGGAAACCATATCTATATGCATTTCAGATTAAATGGCTGCATAGATGCAGCATTACAGAGTCTGGAGGATCAATTAAAATATTGATGGGAGGTCAAATTTCCCAGAGAGCATGCATATGTATTGCATGGTGAGATATCCACTGCACCACTGTTTGTGCCAGCTTTTTGGGTGCATTTAGACCAGGGGTGCACAACTCAATTCCTGGAGTGCCAATGTGTATGCTGGTTTTTGTTCCAACCAATCTTAATTTTCTGAATGGAAGGGATGAAGTGATACAGGGGAAGAGCCTTCCCCCTGACTACCTGCTTTGAAACAGCGCTGCTCAACGTGTAAACAGGCACCGCCTCCCTGTACTCCTCTGTTTACCCAAATCCAAACAGCAGGGAGCTTATGTAATGATGAGCTCTGCGTCAGCAGACATGCTTCTTCCTAAGGGACTGAACATTTCCTAGGATGGTAGGGAGTGGAATCCAGGCAACTGCATCAGATTTGTGCCACGTATAGTCCTAACTACATTCAGGGATACGATTGTTCCTGATTAATTAGGAAATACTGATCCTAAAAGTCTCAACCAGAGACGGGCAGAGCACTTGGGTATGTCATAAGGACACACATCAAGAGCGTTTGCACTCTTTGACTGCTGACAGCAGGAGAGAATGTTCAGAAATAAAGCCTAATTTTAGTGGCCCCAGAAACATGTAGGGTCTAAAACTCCTGTTTTTCCTGTTTAATCCCTGTTTTACTGTCTTGGATGGAGACATGTCACTTCTGCTGCCCCTGTGTTCACCTCACAAATCGATGAAACTGAAGATACCAGAGGCCTTCATATAATCACATAATCAAGTTGGAACACATTACAACACAACATTCATTTTATTACATAGTGCTATAAACTATTAAATTTAACAACCAATCTGAGACTCCCTGAATTATACAAAGAATAGCTGTTGAAAGGCCATAGTGAATGTAACCAATATCTGTCCTCTGTTACAATGGTACAATTATTTTTATTCGGCAAAAATACCCAAGCAAACTAAGAACTGTACTGTGGCTCCTTAATTAAGGTGTGTTGCTTTGTATAAAAAATGAAAATATTTGCTGTTGAAATATAATATGTGGTAATGTTGACATTCGGGTGCTCCATTTTTGAAGTAAAAAAAAAAAACACACTATGCAAAACAGTGCTATATATTCACTTAATAAATACTCACAACAGCAAAATGACAATAAATAACTAATTATGGTAGCATTAACTCAATAAATTAATTATTTTAATTTAATTAATTCATAAACACAAAAATAAATAATTATAAACTACTAAAAAAAAATCTGAATTCCAAAGAAACAATTCCTAAAACATGTCTAAATTAATCTGTTATTGCATCTTACTTATGAATTGTGGAACAGTGATTACACTCCAGTGGAACACTGGACCATCGTTTGATTACTTTAAAACTTTGGTATTCTACAACTCAATGCTTTCACTGTGATCGTGATACATATATGCAGATAGCCTCAACTAAACCAATGGACTACAACAGTGTTTCTCAATTATAAACTGCATTTCAACCCAAGTACAAGTTCATCCACAAGTTTTAAGAGCAGAAATAAAATGACAATTAAGTAAGTAATAATAATTTTTACACAACAGCTATTTGGCAAAGGGAACTTTGCACATGGTTTTTGACAATCATTTTGTCCATATCTTGCATTTATACACAAAATGTAGGCATAATTACCATCTGTGCAAACTAAAAAGTGCAATAACTCTAAATTAAATAATTGCTTGCACTTCAACAAGAAAATGTACATCTAAAATTGTTTTAAATTTTAGGCAAAAAAAATTGCATTTGCACAATGAACGCCATTTCATAGACAATTAGCTTTAAGCAAACAGTATCTTACACTTACTGGGCCTGGTGAGCTTTCTTTCATTACAGGGCTGAAATGTCTCCGCTGAATTACTCAGCTGAGCTGTCTTTGGTTGTTTACTAGTTGGCTCAAGATTGTCTACTAAATTGCAAAGAACAAGAGGCCACGCCTATTCCACGAAAATAGTACATCTAGTGGGTGTCACTGAAGTTCCAATTCATGGTAAAGCGGAGGTAAAGCATGAGCCTGCATTATATGTGAAACAGGTCTCATCTGCACGTGTGCCGCTGAGTACAACATAATGCGATACAATTGGAGTAACAGCCGTTTCTTGATAGTAAGGAATGAGAGGGTTTTGTCATGGTTTCACAGCCTGTCAGAAGCTGACAACTGATATCCATAGATCTAGGATGAACTACAATCACAGTGGTGTATAATAATAATAATGTTAGTAGTAGTACTGTTATATAATTGCAGGTGTGGCAGTGTATCAGAAAGACATACTGAAAGTGTGTCAAGTGAAAGTGTGTCATGCTGGCAAAGTAAATGTATGAAGTTGCAATAAAGATGAATGAAGACACGGTTCATCTTGTTGTGATATAATGCACTCCAAAAAAGTCTCCAAAGCAAAGCAAAAAAGAAATGTCCTTAAATAATACTTTCTGTCAAGTCAAAAAGTTTAACCAAACCCTGCCTTTTTTGAGAAATGCACTGCCCATCAAGTGCTGACATATCACCCTGGATCCAATGATATATACTAAAAATGCAACAATCCCAAAACACATAAATAGCATATTAGCTATATTCAATTCTAGGGGCAGGGCAGTACAATGAAACGGAATTTGGTTTTGAAATAATGTACAGAGAAATCTCCCCTTACACGGATCTTCGGATGAGGTTGTTCTTGTCTGGTTGAAGGAACTCTTCAACCAGTGCATCTGTTACCTTGCAAAGTTCTGCCTCCACACTGGAGACATCCCTGAGAATTCAACAACAACAAAATGTCATCAACAAAACATCAATCCTGTAAATAACACTCATATTTTATTGACCTCTTTTATTGAACTTCAATTCTTGAGCACCAATCAACAAAAATGTTGCACAGCTTCTTCAGTGAAACTGTAACTCTCTTCCTTTGCTCATTAATGATGAAAGGACGCCATCTTATTTTGACTGCCCTTGCAGACATCTGCCTCCAATTTCCTGCCCAATCACTCGTGCCTTTTACTCTTCCTGCAGGAAGCACATCCTCGGATTGGGAGCGAGATCGGTGGGACATTGCATTTCACAAAAAAACATATCAGCTAGACCAGAGGTTCCCAAACCTTCTGAGACCATGATCCACTTAATCACCAAATATTATAAATGTTGCCAAGCACATGATAAAATATGGAATTAAAATGTCTTAACATTACACCAAAACACCTGCGTGCAGTAAACAATCCACTGCATGTCATTCAGAGTGTTTTATTTGAGTGGTGTCAATGACTGTGGGGAGCAAATAAGGTACAGTAAGTCATTTTCACATGTACAGTGGGGAAAATAAGTATTTCACCCCCTGCTGATTTTGTGAGTTTGCCCCCTTACAAAGAAAGGAACGGTCTATAATTTTCATGGTAGGTTCATCTTAACAGTGAGAGACAGAATATGTAAAAAAATCCCAGAAAATCACATTATATGAATTTTAAACATTTATTTGTGTTTTATTGAGGAAAATAAGTATTTCACCCCCTAGCAAAACATGACTCAGTACTTGGTGGAGAAACCCTTGTTGGCAAGCACAGCGTCAGACGTTTCTTGTAGTTGGTCACCAAGTTTGCGCAGATCCCAGGAGGGATTTTGGCCCACTCATCTTTGCAGATCCTCTCCAAATCCTTAGGGTTTGTAGGTTGTCGCTTGGCAACTCGAAGCTTCAGCTCCCTCCACAGATTCTCTATAGGATTAAGGTCCGGAGACTGACTAGGCCACTCCATGACCTTAATGTAAAAAAATAATGTATAAAATATTCTGTCTCTCACTGTTAAGATGAACCTACCATGAAAATTATAGACCGCTCCTTTCTTTGTAAGGGGGCAAACTCACAAAATCAGCAGCGGGTGAAATACTTATTTTCCCCACTGTATTTTGTGACCCATCTGAGACCCTCTCATGGCCGCTCAGTGTGTCTAGACAAGGGGGCGCTCTGTGCCCCATGTGCTCACCTCTTCCCGGGGGGTGCACAGAACTCTGTGTAGAACTTGATCTTGGGCTCTGTGCCACTCGTACGCAGCGTGGCCACAATCCCGTTCTGGAAGGTGAAGGTGACCATTTGGCTGTTCTTCATCACAGGCAGCACCTGCATGAGAATAACACTGTCACTAACGGGTGAGCTGAAGAGTCCCACCTTGGTCGCATTCCTTTCTGAGGACTGTTTCAACCACTGCGCTCAGAAATGTTAGGTGCTGGTGTCTGCACTCAAAAAATGGCTCAAGCTTTTTATGTACTGAAATCCATTCTATTAGTGTGTGGAGAAACACATTGACTTTTGCCGAAATACGTTTTTGGTTGATGGTTTTTCTTTTCCCTTCTCTCATATGATTTAATTTTGGTCAATTCAAATGTTTCACTGAAACTTCTCAGTGCTCTGCTTGAGTGTTTTCCATTTTTACCGGCATCTGATGAGAAAGTATTTCACATATATATACAGTATTTGATCCATGTCTGAAATGTTGTCAGATATGGAAAGAATTTACTGGAAGGGGTCTCAATAGCACCTACATAATTCCTTCATAAGCACTACGTAAAACAACATCATTGCCCAAATCGTGTAACAGTGAAACTGTAATAAGCCATTATCAATGAGTAGGAATGATTGCACAATTTGTTGAAGACTCCCTAAAGTAAATTGTTATTCCAAAGACTCCCTGAAGTAGATTGTTATTTTTTTCAACCTAAAAAAATAAATAAGGCACATGATAAAATATGGAAGATATATAAGATATATACAGGGAAAACACATTCAATCTTTTTCACTTTATACTAGTGTTTTGGGGAACATTATTTTAAGTCACACGACAAGCCAGCACAAAACCTTGCATATTAAGTTAACTTTAATATTAACTATAACTGTGTGCATAACAATGCCAATTAAGTGAATGACTTTCCTCGAGTTTGTCCCTTTTTGGTGTTCAGTACCCAACACTCACACATTTCTGGTTGGGTTGGCTGCTGTCATATCCTGTGGTCACGTCCCTGATGTATGAAATGGTGTACCCTCCGCAGCATTTTGGATACACCCCCTTGCCCTCCCAATTACGAAGACGAGTGAAAATTCTTGTAATAGTGGGAGGGTCACGACAGATGACATAGGAAGTTTTTGAGATGTGCCAACCATAACTGAAAGACAGCAGGAGTGGCAGGTAAGAAAGTAAGTCATGCTACAAGGGCTACAAGCTGTGTTACACAAATGACAAACAAGCCTGCAAGGGTTCATTATAGAAATGACACACCAGGCTACAAGGTGTTACACAAATGACAAACTAACCAAGAGCTATGGTGGCCTTCAAAGTACATTACAATCACTTAAAATATATCAAATTGTATACTACTTTGTTCCCAGCTACAGCAAAAATAAAAGCAGCAGAAAAACTCCACTTGCTCTTCTGTTAATATTGTAAAATAAAATGTAAGTCTCAACATTGCATATATATGTATTAACATAAAGATCAAAGATAGAATTATCTCAAAAATAATAAAACTCACATTTCAAATATGTTTGCCAGCTGCTGGCTTAAGGTGAGGTTTTTTGAGTCGAGGTAGGCTGCCATTTCCGCCACAACAGCTGCCGCGCTTACTCCATCCTTATCACGGACCATACTGCCACACATAAACCCTGACACCCAGGCAAAAAAAACACACAGTGAGAACACACACACATATATAGGCAGGCTAGGGCCCCTTCCATAGAGATCTCAATCATTCTATGTCCCATCATGTGTAAATGTGTGTACGTTCATTTTTATTCTCCATCTATGGTCATGTTTTTAACTTCATATGTTATATTTGACTTTTTTGCCTTCATAAAGGGACGGGTGTAGATTAGCATAAGCTGTGATATACACATCATGGTTCAACATATCGGGCAATTGTTTACTGTTACTGTTACAGATACTGTTTGTATCTGTCCCTATTAAAAAATAAATAAATAAATAAATAATAAATGTTGTAAAGTGGCAAAAATAAATCTTCAATTCACTTCCATGCAAAAAAGTGTATCTCAGTCTCACCTATAAGCCATAATACTTAGCTAGGTTGGACCACGTTGTTTGTAATGCTATACTGCAAGTAATGCAATCAAAAGGACAGAACCAAGGGACTGAAGATAAAAAGTGCTAAATAATCTCAGGATTACATCTCATCAATTACACATACCTGTGGACTCTTCAAAGGCAAAGAGCACCACCTTGCCTTTCTTCTCCAACTCAGGAATTTTATTCCCAGTCCACTTGAAGCCTGGTAACGTTTCCTGAAGTAAAATATGAATCATGTTAAGAGGAACCTGTTAAAATAGAAAGTGATTTATTTGTGGCCTGAACAAATGTGCCAAGCCCTTGATGTGAACAAGTTACCTCCTTCCTCCTTTCCCCCCAACTGTACATTTTTGTAGACTGCAGAGAAATAACCAAAACAACACCAATGCTGCTTAAGGCATCCATGTGAATAACACATACAGTATTCTACAGTTACTGTCTTTGTAATGGTAATAATACAGTATTACATACAGTTACACCGACTGTACTGTTTGACTGTACTAGAATTTGTGTTTACATCTACATTTTTACATTTTAAGCATTTAGCAAATGCTCTTATCCAGTGCAGTTTACTATACTGCACTCTTAACTGTCACTGAGTTTAAAGGACTGCCTAAGGAAAAACATTTGACTAATATTAATTACTTGAATTTCTAAGTTCTACCTCAAACTGGAATCCCTCCCTTTGTGCAAAAGCCTGGAGGATTTTGGATGAGACAGTTGTCGCCATCATGCAGACTCTCTTGGTGTCGGCTGGGTCCGGGTGTGTCTCCTTCCAGTTGAATAGCATCCACCAGCCCAGCAGAACAGCCAGCTCGTTCCCTGTAAACACCCTCCACCCTGAACTTCACCGTAAAAACACAATGAGAAGGAGGGAAGCGGGTAAGACACACCGCCAACTCATTGCTAAATATGATCATTCTTCAAAATCTGCAAGATTATCATTACCGTTGTATAATCATTTACAATTCATTAACAATGAGTCATCGATTTGAGTCAAATATCCTTCCTTGGACTTTAAATAGCACATCACTGAAATTCAATACTGGAAAATATGCTATAAAAAGCACAGAGCCCTAACAGAAATCAATGTTGAGGGTTCCACTAGTCCAAACAACATGCTAACATCCCAAAGGCCATTAAACAAGTCTCACACAAACATACTGTACACTATAGTGACATGCACACAATTTGAACAGTTCTGTATCAATGTCATTTATTGTCTGTTCCATCACAGTCCATACATTTATAGGTCACATACACATGTAGCATTCTTTGTGAATGCAATGTGTAAATGCATGTATGTCAGACCTGGGTAAAATATGTATTTGAATCGCAAAAGGCCAGATTTACTAAAGAATTGCAACTGCTTTTGAAATGCAAAAACAGTCGCTACAAGGTCGCAATATCTACATTGGATTTATTAAACAGTTGCAATGGGTCAAATCGCTATTAGGGTTTGCAGGGGTTATGTCACTCTGCGACATAGTAATCTGTTCATGCATAAGTATACCTGGGGTGAACGCACTAAACAGGGTGATTTGATCAATTAGGCCAATTAAGTATTCTGTCTGATTTACTACAGAATGCCTTAATTGCGACACCCCTCTTTGTGTAAGAATTTTAATAACACCTGAAATCAGGCAATATAGCCTCTTTGAGGTGCTAGTCCAGGGGTGTCAAACTCATTCCATCGAGGGCCGAGTGTATGCAGGTTTCTGTTGTAACCAATGCATTACACCAGGTGATTTCAATTAGGTTCCCTCCTTAGTTGAAGAAGTGAGCTAATTAGTGAAATCGCCTGGTGGAGTGCATTGGTTGCAACAAAAACCTGCATACACTCGGCCCTCGATGGAATGAGTTTGACACCTGTGTGCTAGACGATCTGTCCCAGGGAGGCAAGACAAATAATCACAAATGTTTTTGCAAAGTACTCCGGTTTATGTCATGACAGCTTTATTTTCAGGAATAACTGTATCTACAAACAGCTAAGTAACAGGGTTGGGTTATCTAGGCTTAGGTAAGGCCTTGAAAGTAGTTTCAGAATTTTACATTTTTACTAGAACTTCTCATTTATATTGAGATATAATATGAAAATGATATGAAAGGACGCAGGCTATTGACTGATCTGTCATCAGCTAGCAATCAGTATAAAAATGCAGTTCTGATTTGGAACAATTGTCTTATTGTGTGTATGCGCCAGTAGGGTAGAATGATTCGTGAATACAGTTTTATCTTCAGACACTTGGCCTTCTCCCATCACAAGTTCAGCTGTGTCTATTCCTTTCACCCCCACAACTTGCTTTTTCCCGCATTATGTGGTAGGAAAGATCTGCTTTTGGATGCCGCCTAACGTCATGCCGCCATGCTGCATCATCTACTCTTCGTTTTGTTATGCCTAATGATTATTTTTTTGTGATGTCACTTTTTTGTGACTGTACCCCGTTTACCCCGTGTCTTCTACCCCAAAATTCTGAATGAGGGGATTTCATTTCTATGATTGCGTAATTTGAACCTCTCTTGATAAATTGTTCGTTAATGTATCAGTATCTGTGACCGTAAAACAGCCGCATTACAGCGACTGTTGCAATGAAACTATTTCCTTAGTGAATCTGGCACTAACTCTTCAGATGGCAGTGAAATTTAAAGACACTCATGTCCAAAACCTAAACGTCCAATTATATGAAAGAAGAATTTTGTTTGAGTATTGCTGGTGTCTAAAGGGTTAAAGTATTTCAAATGAAGTATATGACCCAGATCCAGTTGATATAGTGCTCTAAAATACTTGTAAGAGTGCTCTGCAACAGCCAATCGATCAGCGTCGGGATCAGTTGCCAGCACTACCCTGGCCCCCTCTTTCTCAGCCAGGCGAAGAGAGAGCTCCTGCAATGAAAGCAAAGCAATCTTAAACAATCTGGACACTGCATGTGGTACTAAATGCATGTGCAGTGCTTGTGAAATTATTATTTGCCTTGAAAATATCTTCATTCAGGATTGAATACGACATACCTATATCTGTGATCATGTCCATTTACACATTGTGATAAGACATTTAAAGCTTTTCACAATGTGTAGCTTGTTCAATGGTACAATGGTAGTTACCTACATGAGAATCAAATGGGAATGGTTTTTTTCACAGAAGGAAAGGGAATTTTCACCTCTTCAGATTAAATCAATTTTTCATTTCCAATAAACCATTTACATCGATGTGTCCCTCTGTATGTATTTATGCACTTGCATTTCATTTTGAATGAATATGAAGTAATGTGAAGTATTTGTTAATTGTGAATAAATGTCTTTACACTGTGTTTGCATATTCTGACATACTGCACTATGTTCAAGTGGCACGTGGGAACTCTAACTGTTTATATGCCTATTTCATTGGGACCGTGACCTCTACGCATCAGTTAAGCTTAGTTCCCACTGTGTATTGTCCTGAGCTGAGGTGGAGGATTTGAGGCCTAGCAGACAATAAATCTAGAGTTTGATTATTGTTGGTATCGTTATAGTTGTGATTTGTCCATTCATAGTGCTGTTGGATTACGGTTGTTAGAAATATATGGGAAAACTACTTCCATTTGCTGTAAGCTGTGACTGCTTAACATGGATGACATGGGGGGAAAAACAAACATATTCTGATGTGTTTAGACATGTGCTTAGACATGACCTGAGATTGCCCCAGTGAGATAACAGCAATTTCTCACCAAGACAGACTCTCCTTCCTCCGGATTTGGGCAGCTGACAGTAGAAAACTCTGGGTCGGGGTCTTTCTGCTCCGGCACAGGTATGGGAGGGGGAAAGCCGAACGCTCGGAAAGCCTGCTGGACATACTCGTGCCCCACTCCGTGGAAGGCAGAGTGCACAAACTTCAATGCCGTCTTCATGTTCAGCTCTCTGTGCAGGCAAAGCAAGTGAAACTTGCTTATAAAAGGCAGAAGTTGAAAGAGAGAGCCAGTGACGATAAACTGCCTCTCCACCACACAACGTTCTGGCACCTGTGAAAGCAGACAGACTTCAGCTCCTCCATGTAACCCCTGCAAATGTCCTTCAGGGGGTCGGTCCTCAGGGGGCTGCTGTCAGACAGGTTCTCATTCCACGCCTCGCTCCAGGGCTCCGTGCTCTCCTCAATGCACCTGAGGATTTCCTTGTCGTGGGGTGCAGAGATCTGGGCCCCATTCGCCCAGTACACCTGGAAATAAATGCCATCAGTCAGGGCCCGTATGTACAGCATCTCAGGGTGGAGGTGCTGATCTAGAATCAGTTTTGCCTTTCATCTCGTAATGGATGGTTAGGATATGGACAGGGAAAACCTGATCCTAGATCAGCACTCCAGTAGCAGGGTAAATTGCTGTAAAACATGGAGCTGAAGCACACCTTGTAGCCGTTGTCCTCTTTAGGGTTGTGAGAAGCTGTGATCATCACACCTGCAGCCGCTGACAGCTTTTTCACAGCATACGGCTGGAGAGAGTCACACGTACAGGTATACAAGTCAGACAAAAATGCTACCACAGTATCCCACAATGCTACAATTACAATCATGTTTAGAATGAATAGATTTAATTATTTTTGTGATGAGACACTTACGACAAAGGGGGTGGGTACATAAGTTGAGAAGAGATAGACAGGGACATTTTTACAAAGCATAACTGCAGCAGTCAGCTTAGCAAGTCTGGAGGAAAAGAAGAAAAAACATCTGTTCATTCTGCAGCATTCCCATAAATGCACACCATGTCACAACATGTTCCCAGCGGGCTGTTGCTATATCTCACATTCCATAAACTCCAGGGAAAGTTTTTGAATGTACAAAGCATTCATAAATCAGCCTTGTAATTTGTTGTGTGCAACTAAATACTTCCCCAGTTGTCCATTTTCTAATTTTTATTGACTTGATTTTCATAGAACTTGAACTGAATGTCAAGCTCCAATTGCATATGCATGTTATATAATTACTGTATGGTTCTATCTGGGTTTTTTTGCAGTACTTATCCCTTTGAAGTGTTCGTAGATGCATACTTTAAACATATCGCCTAATTTCCATTGTTTAATTTTCCAGTTCCAAATTTTCATCTTGAAAGTAGGCCAGGGGTGCAATCAACATTCCTACTGACCTGTATCACTTTATTTAGCTTGTACAGAGCCTTGTGTGACTGAATACAGCAGATTAGTATCTTTCTCAATACAATTGTATTCATGGCAAAATGGGAAGTCACAGGCTCTGTTTACATCAGCCTAAAAGCACAGCACAGGCACAATCCAGATGAATTAGCTTGTTCTGCAAAGCATTAATGGGCATACTTTGTCTGCTTGTCAGGAATAGAATTACTGCTTGCATAAGTATGTGGTATTGAATTACCAGGGCTCGATAGCGAGAATGTTAAAGTCAACAAATTTTATTATGTGTTCAAATGTATTTTCTGTTAAGCAGAAGCATTAATAAATTCTAAGTCAAGCCATTTGACTGGTCAACATTAATAGCAAAACATATACATGAAAGGTCAGAGACCATTAATGTGTTTCAACATTTCAACAATACATTTTAGCAACCAGTGTCAACCAGTGGGTATTGACAAAAGGCACTCATACATAAATGCTGGAGATGTATAGCACTACTCATAGTAATATATGGGCCTGTCATCATCACAATGATCACAATGTGATGTGGACAATTTAACAAGATTCAGAAGTAATCAACTCAAGATACCATTGGTTCACAGGGCTCATGGCAGAGTCTACACTTTCAGTAGTAAGAGCCCACAGTTAAAAATATTCAAGCCAGATAGAAATTACATATACATTTTATTTTCATACATTTAAAGGGTATACTAACTTTCATAGCAAGTCTTAGTCTGGGAAAATGTACACAGACACACACACACACACACAAACAAAATCCCCCCCAAAAAACTTTTCTTTTAATAGAGGAAAATTAAAAATATATATTTATATATTTATTTGATATTTCTGACCACCCTGGCCTGGTCTATTTGAGAGCACTACAGCTGTTATATATTGAGGCAGCTCAAGCGTCTGGCTGCTCTGCTAGGCCGAAGCAGCTGAGGGTACGGGGGAAGGGGGGTGGTACCGTTCACTGTTGCAGTTACTGGCTTCCTGTCCACGTGTGTCATAGCCAACAACGAGGCCTCTGCTATCCAGGTCAGGGAAATACTTGGCCAGATACTTGTACATACCCTGTGGGAGAGGAAGAAGTGGCACCAGTGGGACCCTAAAGAGGAACGTCCAAAGCACAGATTCACAGCATTTCCAATGCCAAGAATTTGTGATGATACAGTACATGCATTGGTTTGTCCTGTATTAATATTAAATTCTGTATTGCTGTCAACAAGCTTTTTTTGCTTTGTTTTCTTTCACCTTGTCCCTTGTGCTTTTAAATATCTGTCAGGTTCTCACTGTAAATGAGAACTGGTTCTCAACTGGCCTACCAGTTACTAAATTACCATAGTTGAAGGTTGAAAATGGAAGGTAATAGAAAAAGATAATTTTGACATTGTGATATTCTCAATTTCATCTCGCCATGCAGTTGCTTGTTTAGCTCACAAAAATGAATTCATAGGTTCAAAAACAAGCTGGGACTAGATTGCATAACTGACGCTTATGTAAATAAAAATCTGTTTAGGCATGTGAAACATGTATCTGTACCCAGTACAGGCTACATACAAAACTGAGGTATAACCAAAAAATCGGCAAATTGTTATTTTAACTAACCAAATTATTATGTTTACCAATAATCAATAAACCCAGGAATACATATACATTCAGATGAAGCATTTTATAAGACTTTAAGGGGAACACTAAAATACAAGAACATTGGCTATGCACTGGACCACTGATTGAACTCAATTAACATTCCCTGCATTTAAAAGGTGCTGCATGGTTTGTTGTGCTTATTTCATTTATTTTGTAATCTGTGTTTGATACGAGTATATTTGTTTTTACCAACAACAACAAAAAAGTTGCACTCCACTATTGAAAAATATACAAAGCTACAGTAGGCAAAGTTCATGTTAAAAATAGATTTTGTAAAAATCTGATTCTCACTAATCATACAATATTTACAATTGGTATTTCAAGACTGCACTGTTCTCTGGAGAGTAGGTACAATGCAGTATTGTATTGCATCTTGATGCTACAGTAGCCCTGGTCAGGGCTTCAGAATTTTACTAATTTTGCACACATCTTTAGGAGAACTAAAGGGGATTGTGAAATAGAAAAGATTCCAGATTACTAATTCATCTGACTGCTTAAATCTAGATGAGTTAAAATAAATCTATTGAAACAGACTTGGAACTTGCGGTTTGGAACTTGACTAAGGCAACACTGTCAGTCACTGCACATACTTAATCAAGGCTGCTGACCTGTGTGGACTGCATGATGGTGAGGTCATTACTTGACCTGCATGGATTGGATAATGGTGTGGTGAGGTGAGGTTGTTGGCTGACCTGTGTGGATTGGATGATGGTGAGGTCATTGATGAGGGCAAAGCCAGCTCCCATGGCAGCCCTCAGGCCTGCCGTCCCAAAGCTCATCCTGGAGCACAGCCTTCGTCGTAGTTCTTCTAGATGCCCATCCTGCAGCAGGGCCTCAATTTGGGCCCTGGTCTTTAGGTTCTGGTTTAAATACAAAGACGAGACTACATATCAACACAGAAGCTTGTCGACAAACCAAAAGCCCAATCAGAACAGGAGCCCTATCATAAGATTAAGGGCAAATTGCACAGCCTTTTGTCAGTCCTACATGTTCCTCGGCACTCAAAGCCCACTGCAGTGAGAAATGCGCTTTATGGTAGTGGTAGAATATTATGAAATACACTAACAGGGGAAATGTTAAATACAGTCCTCTTGGGGAACTTTCAAGGACCATTGAAATTCAGGGGTCAAATCGTCAATCGTTTCCTGCGTTATCGGGTTACATTTCCTTCTTTCTCAGCTGCTTCAAATTCCTGATTGGTGTTTAGTGCTTCATCATCCGCTGTTGAACCTTTGTTGAGAAAAAGCACACTGCAGAAACGGACTACACACCAGACTCATTCTAACTACAAAAAGTATTTATCTTTTGATAACTCGTTTGAGAATGTTTCACTGTTTTTCTTACTTAAATTGTATTTTTGAAATTCTATCAGCAAACAAATTCACAATGTTGTATGTCTGTATTGCAGTTTAGTACATTCACTCCTCAATACATGGGGGAAATTGCACATACTCAACCATATCACCCAACAGTACTTTAATGAAGGAAAAAACGTACAGAAATTGGGTTTTCAAATCAGGGAACACTGGAACTTAACAATAATTAATAATCTTGCTAAATGGATTCTCAAACGGTACCTCAAAGAAGTTTAGAGCTCAGCCAAAGAGTGGTGTCATGCATAGTCTCTCAGGCCTTTTGACATTTAAAGGGCCAAGGTCAGGAATATCATCTGCCTATATATTCCTGCAAAGCGCCAACATGGCTGTTAAAACAGGGTGCAGCCACAGAATGGGTGCATGGGAAGACTAAATGGCATGGACATTATAAATGATCCTGTTTTAATATAAATATTGTCCTATATTTATATTTATGTTCTATGTTTGTTCTCAAGCAATTGTTTCCCTTGTTAAATTTGCATGTTGTTGGCTACATGTGGGCAGAAAGATGCATGTAACAGCCAAAATAAAGGAAACACCAACATAAAGTAGGGCATTGGGCCGCCATGAGCCACCAGAACAGCTTCAATGCGCCTTGGCACAGATTCTGGTGTCTGGAACTCTATTGGAGGAATGCAACATAATAATAATAATAATCTTTATTAGGCCAAGTTACACACATTTTTTATCCCCGGTAATTGTAATTGATCTTTTCGCATACCTCTGCTAGATGCACAGAGAGGTCTGAGCACAGGGTCAGCCATAGTAAAGCACCCCTGGAGCAGTTAAGGGTTCAGAGCCTTGCTCAAGGGCACTTCTGTAGTTCTCCCTCTGGTTTCATTGTTTTTCGTTGGCCTTCCTGGGATTCAAACTAGCAACCCTCCGCTTGCCAACCCATGTCGCTAACCACTGAGCCACTGCTCTTCTTCCACAGGATATTCCACCATTTGGGGCATTGTTGATGGTGGTGGAAAACACTGTCAGAATCTGTTAAACTGTTAAACAGAAGTGTTAAACTGGGTTGAGATATGGTGACTGAGACAACCTTGACATATGGTTTACATTGTTTTCATGCTCATCAATGACCACTCATGCCCTGTGGGTGGGGCATTATCTTCCTGGAGGAGACCACTGCCATAAGGAACACTGCCTGTATAAAACCTGTGCCATATTTTTCCACCCCTTTTTTTCAATTTTGCAGTTGCCAACAGTACGCCCAATATGCCCCTGTGCCACAACATAAAACATAAAAAAATAAGAAACATTATTTTAACTTATCCAACCAACATAGAAATATCTAGGTTGTATATGTGTCCATCACTTGGATTAGTGTCCAGGAGTAATGAATT
The DNA here is from genome assembly GCA_029706075.1 of Aldrovandia affinis. Lineage (NCBI taxonomy): Eukaryota > Metazoa > Chordata > Actinopteri > Notacanthiformes > Halosauridae > Aldrovandia > Aldrovandia affinis. The sequence goes on from JAINUG010000065.1 coordinate 1,298,117, forward strand.
GCCTTCAAAAGCACACAATGAGTTGATATGCCCCCACCTGTGTGCAATAATAGTGATTCACTTGGTTTCAGAATAAATCCAGCTCTTTCTGTAGGGTCCCTCCGTTGGGTTGTGCATTCTAAACCAAAGACTTTCGCTTTTTTATGTTCATCAGGTCAGTAGCCATTAATGTAATCTCACAAATAAATCTGCAAGTACATTTCTTTACCTGATATTGGTGAGCCTGATCTGTTCATCAAATTTTAAAATGCAAATTCCCTTAATTTAACATCCAGTATCCTAGGATCCCAAAGTTTGTACTTCGTGAGAAGTCTTGTGGTATAAAAAAATGTACCTTCACCTTTAAAAACAGCACACTAATCTTTGCTACATTTTATATGTAGCTTTCTTCTGTTGTTCTAGAGAGGACCCAAAATCACAGCTGGTTTCATTCCACTTTATATAAAGTGGGTTTAAGTCAGCAGGCTACCAGTTGTCATGAGCCTCAAGGACTATTTGTTTTGTTTTTCTTTGTATCCCACCATTTTCCAGGAGTTCATCTCGACCGCCTTTTAAGGGGTCAGGGAATAATTTTCCAGTCTCCCACATTGGCTCCAATGGTTTTCTGTTTTTTTGATTCCCTCTGGAAAATGCCAATTGTGAAGCGCTGTGTGGCAACCTGTAAATGGCGCAATACAAAAATAAAGATTGATTGATTGATTGATTGATTGATTGTCGTTAGTGAAAGACACCCTTTTCCTTGAATCAGTGCTAGGTCACCTGTAGTTCTGGATAGCCTGCAGTGTGGAAAATATCCACTGGCTCATGGGTGAGCTGCAGGTGGCACAACAGCGATTTGAGAGGCACAATTAGTGATTCCAAATTGGGGAGAAAGAAGGGAGACTAAAATTCTTATACTTTAGGAACAGCTTTTAAGCATCTGTCTTGCTGACATTCAACTTTCTCCTGTAGTGAAACCCTATGGTTTTCCAACCCAATATATCATTCAGTCCAATCCAGACATGTAGTGAAAGCAAGAGTGACATTTTATGCAACCTTCTTCAGCAAGAGGGCAACAGTAAAACATATCTAGTTATCTAGTCAGTTATCTAGGAGTCATGTTATAAAGGAATACAGCCTTATGGCAAAGGCCTACCACTGTCAAGTAACAACATCAAAATGTAATTTTTTCGATGCACTGGGTCATTTGAGTTGCAACATCTCTGTCAGTAAGTCAATCTGCACTGTGAAAGGCAGTACGTAAAAACATTGGTTCTTTTCATTGTGTTGTACACTTTGTACTATAAGGAGTGCATCAAGACCTTAATAATAGCTTATTTTTCCACTACTTTCCATGTGGAATCAGGACGCAAGGGATGAACTACAACCTCATAAGCTTTCGATTTGAGTTGCTAATAAGACCTGTGCCACTGATATACTATTATATACTATGGGTGGCAAATATGGAAACTATAGGAAATCAATTACAATTAAACATAACGATATAACTGCCCCAGCAATTATGTAGGACAGAACTGTATCATACGTCTTACTACATAAAATAATCAACTACTTTTTATGAGGAACTGATGTGTAATGTAAGTGTTAAGCAATGTCAAATATTTGTAATAAAATAAAACATGGCTATCCATGGCCTATATGATAACTTAGAAGCTACTTCCATCTGAATTTGTCTAGAGCAAAAATGTTCTACAGTACATAAAATGTGCCCTTGGAGTAGAAGGTTAAGTAATGATGTAAATACCATATATGGGGCATTCTACCGAATTAGTTCAAAGTGCGGTCCCACAACAAGAAAAACTATTTAACAAAACAATTAGGTATTCAGACATAGATATTTACTAAGAATATGTTATGATCTATTTAACCCCAAGGAATTAAATTAGATAGTGATAAGCTAAAAAAAAAAAAGGTACTTTCTATTGGGAAGTAGCTGTCCCAAACCTGACCCCTAAATTTAAATGTATGTAACTAACACTTAAATGTAAATAACACTTAAAACATTTTTTTGATTTTGTTCAATGGTGTAATTTCAAAGATCTTTATGATTAAGTTTAAACAGAAGTTGAAAGATTTAGATTTATTGTGGGTTTAATTTTTAAATTAAAAAAATATACAAAAAAAAAATCTTGTCCCAAGTTTTCATGTCACTACCGAAACCCAAGAGTTTTAGTCGATTGGCTGAGCCTGGTTTTTTGCCACACCCCTGCATTTTTGACCAGGCAGTGACACTGCCTCCCTGTCCCTCATGGCTGCATGGTAAATAGCTAAATCCCATACTTTTGAAATAAATGGGTTTTATGCAAAATATTATGTTTTTATGTGTGTACACCTCTTCAAAGATGTGTATGCTAGCCATGTGCTTGCTAGCATTCTTTAGTTATGCTCAAAGTTAGCTAGAATTGTCACTACCGAAACTGTTACTACCGAAACCAAAGTTTTAGTTATGCTAGCAAAATGGAATGTTCAATCATCTATTTTCAGTGTTTCCCTTACCAATGGAGTTTAACATAGCGAAAAATAGCATCGCGGCTAGCGGACATTTTTGACTGAGTGAGAGATGATGAAATCTTTTGACACCTTTGCATAGATGTTTCGGTGTGTGTGTGTGCGTGCGCACGCGCAAGAGATGAAATTTGTGTTCATGATCAGTTCATTCATTCAGATTCAACTGCATATCATTTTCTGGTGTATTTTTCTTTAAGATGTTGAATCTATTTGTTACAGGCCTTTCGAGGATACATTAGTTAGCGTTCAGAAGCCTGACAGCAACAGCATAATGTTATTGTCAATGTTATTTGTCAATGTTTTCTTCTTCTTCTCTTTTACTGAACCCACTTGGGTAATTATTTTCCACTGATAAGTAATGTTTGTACTTTATATGGTTATGGATGAACAATTGTTATATCTTCAAAAATTAAATTATTTTATTGACCACAAAACATTTGTGTTTGTAATATTCCCAACATAAGGCATGTTATGAGTTAAGATTAAGCAATAAGGTTGAGGGAATATGATACAACCTTGCAAACAAAATACTGTGGTCACTACCGAAACAGTGCAGTCACTACCGAAACACTGGGTGTTTTGTAAAAAATAAAGTATATTGAGTTATAAACTGGTGGTGCAGTGGATAGCACTGTCACCTCACAGCAACAAGGTCCCGGGTTCGAATCCCGGCCAGGGGCCTTTCTGGGTGGAGTTTGCATGTTCTCCCCGTGTCCGCGTGGGTTTCCTCCGGGTACTCCGGTTTCCTCCCACAGTCCAAAGACATGCACGTTAGGCTAATTGGAGAGTCTAAATTGCCCTGTAGGTATGAGTGTGTGAGTGAATGGTGTATGTAGTGCCCTGCAATGGATTGGTGACCTGTCCAGGGTGTATTCCTGCCTCTCGCCCCAATGCATGCTGGGATAGGCTCCAGCCCCCCCGCGACCCTGACCAGGAATAAGCGGCTGGAGATGAGTTATAAACTAAAATGTTATGATACTGATTGGTTAAATGTATGTTCAATTTAATCAATCATTAACTCTGAAATCAATATGATCAGTGTTATGCATTTTACGGAGAAAGATTGCATTTAGATTTTGATGAATTGTATAAATTGAACTTTGAAATTTAGTAAAAATGTCATTTTTATTGATTTAATTGTGAAAACCTTCAAGAAAAATTTGTAAAAATACTCTTTAGAGAAGGGAAGGAAACACAATATTTTTGGGAGAGGAAAAACATTCCAAGAGTCTGATCAATATAAAAATTGACAGTAGGCCTACTTTTACTAGATATATGTACTTTAGATATGGTACAATATATATACGGACAAAGTTTTGGGAATAAAACATACAACATTTCTAAATATTTTCAACCTGACTTTGAACCAATTCGGTAGAATGGCCCATATACTAGATAGTTGCCTGTTACATTATTTCTAACTAGCTGTTGCACCATCTCCATGCATTAATGTTACAGCAGAATCCTTATGTAACTGGAGAAAAGGTTTTTAATGTTAGTGTGGCATTCAGCATTATAGTTTGATAAACATGGTACACTATACAGTTTACACAAAGGTATGCTGTCAGCAATAATAATAATAGTAAAAGGTAGAAAAACAATACAATACACTTTTGTATAAATGGCTCCTATTAATTTTCACTCAAACAAATCATAGAATAGTATCATATACCATTTATTTAGCAAGGTGATTTTGTCATTCAAAATTAGATAGAGCCTCCTCTGAGCATACTGTATCAACGCACCCGCCGAAACGTGGATCGGACAGTGAATCAGCGCATAATTTAAAAAAAAAAAAAAAAAAAAAAACATACATAAACTTTATTTTCTACCGCCATTGAGATGAAATACTGTAGCTACTGACCTTATCCCAGGTTATCCATTGATATATGGCTTTGTCTAGCTGAGGATCACCAGTTTTATGACAAGGCAGGTTGGCGTTGAGATCTCCCATGACGAGAAGCTTTCCACACAAAAAAGAGTAATTCTTTATCGCTTTTTTGTTGATGTTCCCTGAATGTAATGCATACGAAACTATCAAACGCACAGAAAACTGACAGGTAGATTTGGTAGATTATGCAACCTGATAGTTAGCTACCCAGCTGGCTGGCTACCAATTACGAAATCGGTCAGCTAATTAAATGTCAACCTTTGGGTGATGAAGCCAAACGTGACCCATTATTTTGGCTAAAATTATCTTTGCACTGGTATCTAGCAAGCTAGTTGTGGTATTTAGCGTATAATACACCACAACGGGTGCCTGTTACCTTTTGAGATGACTACCGAACAACTGACAGTCCGGCATGCAACGTAGTTTCTAGCTCGCGAGCTAGCTGCATACACTATCATCAAAATGCTGTGTAAGTTAGCGAAACATACAGTTGTAGATGTTATTTGACAACCGATTCCAAAAAAGTCATTTACACCCTGTTTTAATGGCAAAAGACATTGCTATGGTACTTAATACTTGCCGCTTGATACCTTGCTAAGCGACTGTGCATTCACTTCACGATTTGCGCAGTGCCTGCTGACTGCAACCCACCTTGACAGGCTACTAAACTGTCTTCTGGGAAACGTAGTTAGAATAACTATAAGCCCGCCCACACATTATTTCAATTGCAAAATCAACAATTTTCTATCAATAATTTTAATATTTTGTCATAAATTCTACATTAAGATGTGTAACTGGGGGTAATGATTTATGCATTCTTCTTTACCAAATTCACCTCGTTGTAATATTGGTTCATTCTTCATTCGCTAGAGGCCTACTCGATGTGGTTTGTAATTTTCTTTAATATGCTTCCACACGAGAAAAAAGCATACCACACTGAAATTCTGAAATTTTACATTGTGAATGCAAGGTGTAATTTCCACCTGAGTAGGGTGTAGTTTCTTCATTATTGTTTACATAGCCTACTAAAACTCACGACATAAAAACCCAAACCTGAAAGTAATTTTCCAAAATCATACATCATTTCTACATATACCAAAGCATCAATTACTCATCAAAGCTTCAGTGCGAATACAAGGACCACGTGTTTGAGAATATGAATTTTCATATTTTTGTAATTCGCTATAATTACTGTTTAAGCACACGTATAGTACTGTAAACTGTTGTAGAAGGCAACTGTATGCTACATGAGTGGCATATACTGTAAATTTACTCTACGTAAAAATACTTACCTGGCGTATTGTAGTATTACTGAATTCATTTTCAGAATACTGTAGCAGATAGGCTACTGCAGTAAAATAATTTACTGAATGGTGCTGTACATGGGTAAGCAATATGTTCAAACTGAAGCCAACATGCTGATGCATCTAATAGTTTTAGATAGTTTTTCCATTTATTGCACGATTGTGTATTTGTACTCAGAAAGGTATTTTCATTCTATGGCTTGTGATCATTTTTATATAAAATATAATTGAGTAGAGATAAAAAATGTTTTGAATATGGTATTTCATTTTGCCATAGATTTATAATTTGGGGAAACTGATCAACAGTCTGCCGTTTTAGGTGTAGATTTTTCCAGAAAATGGTGTACAGTTCCTTGAAATGTGTGTAAGCAATTGGGTGGGAGAAACTAACTTCTGTTCTGCATTGTGCAATTGTATTAAAAGTCGTTAGATGGCGGTGTTACCACACATTCAGCGAGAAAGGACTGTAAACCTAACACAATCTGAAACTATTCATGATTCAAAAACAATTTATTCATTGCATTTTAATAAAGCTGCTACACAATACCACAGTTTATCCACTGATTGTGTTTCGTATTTTGTTACTGTTACATATTTTCAACGACGTCCTTCGCGGCTGTACATCACTGTCCTTTCAATTACTCGAAAAATAAATATTTTCATGACAACGCATATAAATGTGCAAGGATTCGTGGAAATTAATATAAAGTTCTGATTGATATACAAAGGGGCTATGTTCAAAACATACAGAGAAAGACAGGGGAAAAGTCAGACCTATAGCTATTTATCTGTAATTTGATAGTCACTGTTAATATCTACATCTTGGAATGACAGCCTGCAGTTAAATTGTTCAGCAAACGTTTCCAGTAGTGATGGGATGGCGTCAGGAACAGTAACTTCTCGTCTCAGTTCTTGGCTCAGGGAGGTGACTCCTTTGCCCACTATCCCACATGGCACAATATTCTCAAACCACCGCATATCTGTGTTGCAATTCAGAGCCAAACCATGAGAGGTAACGTACATTCTACAGTTGATACCTGAAAGAAAAATACAGCAAATTTGTATGCAGTCAGGGATAAGGAGCAATAGTTATCAATTGATTCCATTTATACATGATTTACCTATAGCACAAATCTTGTTCTCTCCTACCCACACTCCAGTGTCCGGGGAGGTGGAGGCGTTGATGCCAAACCTACGGCACAAGTTGATGACGGTCCGTTCCAACTCACACACGTACCAGCGGACACTCTTTTTAAAACAGCCGAGATTGAGAATGGGGTAGCACACTAACTGGCCGGGTCCATGGAAAGTTATGAGTCCCCCGCGATTAGTTCGGTAGAAGTCTGCGCCCAAGTTCTTCAGTCTGTGTTCCTCCTCATCAGAATACAATGCCTGCCTTATTCCAATGGTGTAGACTGGCTCATGCTCGCACAGCAGTAAGATATTCGGAAACTGGGACAGGGAATCAAGATGTTGCCTGACATATCGTTGTTGAACCTGTAAAGCACGCCCGTAGGGAATTCGTCCCAAGTTCACGACCTTAACTGCAGCTTTCAGCGCTGTCATTTTAACTTCCTAAACTAAATGTATTTAGGGGCGTGTTTAAACGTACTAGGTTTACTTAAAATAATGCCTTTACAATCTTCAATCAGGTTTATGGCTGGTTATTTTAATCCAGGTCAATTTGGTTAAAATGAAGACTCTGCCAGTTCTGCAAAATAATATTGCTGAGGCTCGACTCCGGGTTCGTTACAGTACATATGGACTTTACTCATATCAAGACATCCTTGTGAACACGTGCCTCCTGCCTTGGTTGTTGAAACTGCGTCTCGGTCTTGCATCGTAAATGTTTTCTTCTACGTAAAATCCAATTCGGTTTTCAATCGTTATCCAGTGATACAGGACAATTAGCGTGAATAACGCCACGCCAATTGTGTTCACAAAGACAAGCAATCCTTCAGCTTCGCTCATTTGGGGAGTGAAACCGCGGCGTTTAAGGCAGGATTAAAAAGGTTTTGCGGTAGAACCACTGAATATCTTAAAGTTGTTTTTCCTGGCTATAATTAATATGCCTAACACGCGACAGGCCAGTTGTGGCTCGTACCTACGGAATTTGATGCGTCAGTATTACGGTTACAATATTTTAAGCTAGTTAGCTCGTAAATACTGATTATGGCACACTGTGCGAGCTTGAAAATATTCCATCACTAAAGTTGTTCATAACCTCAACACTTCCTGGATGTTTTCATGTGAGCGCCGCCATGTTGGCTGCTGACGTTTCAAACAACTTTATTGACAATATGTCTGTGGTCCTTTCTTGTCATGCTATGCAGTAGCCTACTTGCGCAAATCGTGCACTGTACTGATCAACACCAATGACCGGCCAGGCCAATGTGTGACAAATTTGTGTAGCCTACATTTTCGGACGGTTATCGTGCTGAAGGCTGTTTTCAGCCAGTTGTTTTAGTTCAATTTAAATGAACTTTCCATTATATGTACGTTTGTAACGAACACAAACAGCAGGGTAGGATAGACTATAGCTGATACTGGACAGTTGCAATTTGGAGAAAATGCAGTTAGGCATCAAATTATTACAGTCGGGTGATTTGAATCGGACATAGCCTACATACACCAAGCTAACTGAGAGTAGGAGGTTATGTAAGGATATAAATACAATGTATAGTAGACAGTTGCCTGTTTCATTAGGCTATTTCTAACTAGCTGTTGCCACCATCTCCATGCATTAACTTTACAGAATCTCTGACCTTTTTGAGTGACCGTCCATGAAAAACTGAGGAAACCTATTTTGTTTCCCAGGCTTCAGCAAAATAAAGGCGAGTTAAACTAAAACATTGTGTCTGTGTCCTACATGCATGTCCATCATACACTATATTTTCAAACTGTTAAAGTTTTCAAATGTTTGTGGTGAATTTGAAGTGAATATTCTTAAATATTTATTTTATAATATCAGGTCTTGTTTGAGACAGGAATAACACATATGGCATTGTCAATTCAAGATAAACACCTTTTATTCATAACCTTCTAAAATTAGTACCTCATTCACAGAAGTTTGAATTTTACTAGTAGTTGTTGCTGTTATTTCCCTGGTTGATCATGTGTTTACCTGCTTACTACACAAGCTAGATAGTTGCCTGATTGAGTTTGGCAACAGATTGCACATATTTATTTTTAGTTGGCTTAGTAATGATAGCTAATGTATTTCTGAAAAATCTCAGCTGCCCCACAAATGTGCATTATTCTTTGAAACTAGCCTGTGGTGGAATATAATTAGGGAACTCTGGTGTAATGCTTTACAAGCCAGTGACATGGGCAAAAACAAAAGCAAAAAAATGTCTCAGAGGTGCAATTATGTGCTCTTTCTCCCATGGAAATTGTTGCCGTGAGGGGTAGCATGTGTTTGAGATCATGTGAAACAAATTTCTCTACTTGGTCGTTATTTGTAATGGCATACTACTGTCGCATGATGAGAGTCCACCATGAATGCCCTATGCCTCTGTAATTATACCAAATTAAATTAGACACAATGTTCCTATTCAAGTCTTCATGTAATTCAATTTCTGCAAAGTTGCTTCGTTTTGCACAAGTTAAAAACAAGATGTAATTCCACAGCTAAACTATTACATTGCGGAAACTCCACCAGAGCATCAACTCTGCTGGTTCCTGGCCACCATGAACCGACAACACATACTGGTTTTGGTGCTACTGGCATTTCTATGTATTTCTTGTGAGTCCTGATACAGTACCTAGCATTTCTTTACTAACAAGTCGTTGCATTGATTGCATTAGCAGTGACTTTCTTTGTCATGTTTACTGGGATTTTGGGCATTATCTGATGTATTTTTAGTTAATAAGGTTTTCGGATGTTTTGAGGCTAACAAGTTGTTGCATTGATTGCAGTAGCAGTGGCTTTCTTTGTCATATTTACTGAGATTTGGGGAATTATCTGATAGATTTTTAGGTTTCCTGTTGTTTTGAGGCTAAGAATTCAAAGAAGATGAAAGGGAAGGTGTGCATATGGGTTTTCATCTTTGTTGTAGGTGAGGTGAAAGAGGCTGCAGCTGCAGCGTTCCCATGGAACTGCTCCAGTTTCGGTGGAGCTTGCCGTCCAATGTGCCTGCCAACGGAAATGCACTTTGGACCTTTTGGATGTGGAAAAGGATTTCTGTAAGTTTAACAGATAAGCATATGTCTATCTCTCTGAAAATCAAAATCAAATTAGATACTGTAGGCTATATTACTTTGGAGCACACTCTATATTTATCTATTTCTATCTCTCTCCTTCTATATATATATATATATATATGTATAGTGTTTACATGTTTATATGACAGATTTTATTTTTCTAAATAATGCCATTTCTTCCTTTCAGATGCTGTGTTTCTCATTTTCTCTAACAAATAAGAACCTCTTGTGCTGACTCATCTCCATTTTGGACATCCCCATGTGATTTCAGTTAATACTCAGTTAATAGTATTGTAATACAGTTACATTTGTGTCAATTTATATTTATGCACTTAACAGCTGACATACATGTTGTGTGTTGAGAGGCTTTTGGTTCTGTAACTCTTCAAGTCTATCTTGGTATTGTATTACTAGCTGTAGTTGTACTGTAGTTAAATAGTGGGTAGCATTTAATGTCTCGTTCTCATTCATTGTCTTGTATAAGATATGTTATCCTGTCAAGCTTCAAGGTAAACAATATACTATAGGAATTGCTTGAGTTTACCATTTTTGTATAACATATATGTTTATTGTTCCCTTTTGTTTCGTTTTGCTTAATGTGTGTGATATGTGAACGAAAAATAAAACATTTAAGGATTTGTGCGTGGGAAAGTGATTGCTATAGTTCCTTACATTATATCAGATTATATAAATGATGATACATTATACATTTGATATAAACGGTATTAAGAAGCTGTGGGTAGTGCAGTTTGATTATTACTGGAGAGAATGTTTTTAATGTTAGTCTGGCATTCATCAAGTTTGATAAACATACACTATACAGCTTACAAAAAAGGTCTGCTGTCAGCAATATGTACAGTACTGCTGATTTTATTTGAATAGGTAATGTCATTTTTAAATATACAGAATTAGTCTTTTACTGACTTGGGTAAACTGAAAAAGAAAAAGAGTAGGCCTACTGTTCTGGGGTGGGTTTCCCTAAAGCATTACGTCGCGGAGTTCCCAAAACCCTTCGTACTAAAGTAGCACGTTATCTCCGTCGTTATTTAATGTGCTACCCGACTCACATGTTAAAAATAAAGTGGTTCTTAAATTACTTTTGCCTGGTATGCTAGACAGTGGCCGCCACAAAGAGTAGCCTACTTTAAAATCAAGTCACTGTGCATTCTGGAAATGTGGACATTTAGCGGCATACATGGATTTATTCCGTTTATTAAATTTATTTGCAGCGTTTTATTTACATACATGTAAAATAAGACATAACGTCATATTAGGCTATGTACAGTATTAGCCTATAATATGATGTGTTGTGTAGCCTATATCATCGCATGGCTAGCCAAAGCTACATTCCAGCACTAAAGTGATTATAAAATTCAGCCGTGATACAAGAGGGCAATGGCTCTTTTTTAAATTGAGTTTAATTAGCAAATATACAAACATCCGTATTTGTAGCCTACATATATGTCTATGGCCTACCTATTTGAATTGTTCACAAGAATAGCCTATAAAGATTCAAAAAAACTTTTCCCAGGTTCCATATTAAGGTGAGTTTCAATTAACTCGACACCTTAAAATAAGGCCTAAGCAGATAGGCCTAATCAGGTTATGCTAATCATGACAGCCGTTCAGAGAATCCTTTATTTAAACCAAAGACGCCATCTACATCGACAAATGTGGGGCCTTAATGCTGCTGTGCAGGCAAACTTAAACCCACTTGACCACCATGATGACGCCATCATAGAGTGGTACAGGCTGCCCACAGACCTTTAATAATATTCAATCATATGACAAGGCTGTACATCACATTGCAGAAATGGCCTTGAAGCTGCCTGGCTGACTATCATGATAAGGCTACTTTTGTGACAGAGGTCACAGATCACATTCAATAAAATATGGCTATGAAATCTTGACATTTCTGAAAACAAGTATAACATTGTCAACATGAAATAAATATAACATAAACAGCTTGTTTCAAATTAACAATAAAAACTGTGACAAAAAATACACACAACTACTGTTCTGCCTTCCATATAGATCTTGCTAAATACATTCTCTCACCTGCTAGTATTCAAATGTTTTTCCATGTAGTTCTTTTTTGAAGAAAAAAGTAATTTTGTTGGTATTAATGAAAATATATAAGTGAGTGATTAGAGCATTGTGCAGTTTATCCGAAAATATACATAGTTTAGTTAATTATCTGCTGCACTATGTGGAAATACCAAATAACCTGACTTAATAAATCTCATATCATCTCAAAATGTGTGGTTCATTTTCTGGCATTACAGACAGCAGAGATGTCTTGTATTCATAAGTAACATTTACAAAAAATATACATTGAGTTCCCCTGGCAAACTGACAAAAAAGAGCTTTTCAAATGAATGCTATTTTTAGCTTTATTGCTTTAATGCACTCAATTTTATTTTATGAGTGCGCTATTATAAAGTGTCTCATAATCTATTTATAGCTAGCAAAATATGCCTTTATTTTTTTATTATTATACAGTTCTATGGGAGTCCATAGTTAGCTGACACACTAACTAAATAGCCAGAGTCTATTAGTCACCAAACTGTTATCTAAGAAGCTGGCTATAACTGATATAGCTAAGTATATAAACTCAACAGATAGCAAAATTACACAATATCTTGTGCAATAATTTCTCCCATGATATCCAAATTGGCTAGTCATTAATATGGTTATATTTCATTATAAGATATATCAAACTGTTTGACTGGAATGTAAGTTTTAGTATCCTAGTGAATTTTGAGGGGAATAAATACATTAAGGAGTAAGGGATGCTGAAGTGGTAGGGAAGGGAGTGTGTTATTGAATTTTGACACTTGTACTCATTGTACTCCACAATCCATTGTTCTACTTAACCAGGGTTATGACTGGTATTATGACAGACTTACGCTATTGGTGCCAAACTGGATAGGAAGCAACGTAACCATGTAAATAAATTGAACAATTGGCACCAGTTTGTGGATACATCTCCATTTGTCTTAATACTAGTTTAATAAACCTTAAAGGGACCCAGAAGTAAAATGCATGTAGCCATGCCAAAGTGTAAGAGGTTTTGGTTGATGACAGCAGGTTCTGGTGTTGTCTACATTGCTGTATTACCAAAGCAGAGTATGGCTTTGGACACTCACTTTCATAAGTATGAATAATAAGCCAACAAATGAGAACACATTTACCTTCAACTACTTGAAACAGAACTTCAACCAGCACTTCCGATTTTAAGCACTTGGAGTTGGAGTTGAATGTGGTCTGTAAAACTTCTCTGGTGCGGTTTGGGACACAACATTATATTTGATCGTATCGAGTATCCGTAGTTGTAGTGCAACCCCGTGCACTTCGAACCCGTCCACATAGGAAACGTGCTTATTCCCGCCTGAAACTCATTGCACTCTATGTGCAATCGAGTTAGTATTAACAAGAAATTCAAGAGGACTTGCTTTAGTACCTACCAGGCACGCTTTTCGCAGACTTTAAAGTAGTGGCATTTATTTAATATAAACTCATTATGGATGATCTTTATTTAGATAATATTGACGAGTTCGTACATGATCATAACAAAATCGTAAGTGTGTTTTTTGTTTTAGGTTCCTATTACGTCGCTAGCAACAAGTACTAACATTTGTTATTGTACCATTAGTTTGCCTAGCTATCTTAGCCTGCTAATGTTAGCCAATTCCTTAACTCGTAGGTTTAATTTATGGCTAATTGCCGGTTGACTAGTGCTTGATTTTCCGTAAAAGCACGATAGCTTGATAGCGCGCTAGCACTAGTTATGTTGTTTTTTTGTATATATTGCTTGTTAGATTGCTGGACGTAACGTTAGTTGTCATAGCTAGCACAACGTTAGTTGGCTAGCTGCTCATTGTTATTGGCTAACTAGAAGTATTGTAATCAGCCAACGTTAGCTTGCAGACGTTATCTGTTCGCTGGCTAGCTAGCGTTAACGGTCTAACATTTAAATATAAATGGTATTCAATGTACTTAACCGTTTCATCGTGCACACAATTTGATCACACGATGTTCGCTAGCCAGCGATCAACGGTATAAACTTTATCATGAATTGTTAGCTACTAGCTAGTTCGCAGTTTGGCTACGCAGTCAGTTGTAACGTTAGCTCCCTAGCTATTTAGATAATGCCAGATGAAGTTACCATGCCACAACCATTTTACGTAGTATTGTCTAGCTAGGAATCTACTTTGCCACACTGACGCAGAGAAGAGGTTCCAGTGCGTTAGCAAAGCCTCTCCATATCAATTCACACCCTATTGCTATTGTTTGTGATTGCAGGTGACCTACAAATGGCTAAGTCTTACACTTGGAGTCCATGTCAACCAGGCCAAACAGTGAGTCATTCCTCCTTCAAATTTGAGTAACGTTAACTTTTCATTGGTTACTTAATGTATTGCATCGCGCAAAGCAAAGATAATTCATTGAGTTAACTGGTCTAACGTTCGCTATCTGTGATCAATGGTCAAATTACAGTTAACGTTAAGTTAGTGAATTTATTTACTCAACTGCTCATTTGGTAGCATTAGTCGGCTTGTCTACCAGAAGCAATTACATTATTATTCTATCATACGCCTTTATCTATTGTAGGATGCTATATCATTACTTGGACCAGAAGAAAAGGGAGAGCTCGGGGTCACGGCTCCATGCTACTTATCTTGTGTCTGGCAAGTGTGTGGAGAATGGTAATATTGTGAGTAACCCCGCCCCCTTAACTTTGATCTATTTAGAAAAACGTATAAGTTATTTCACATCACTTAATCAGTTGGCAAGCCTGTAACGTTATATTACCGTTGTATTATTAATTTCTTGTCTTTACACAAGCCGTTATACCCTACTCATGCAAAAGCGGCCAATACAGTCTTGACACATGCACAGGACCTCTTGGTAATATTGTTGGCACGGTGCTCTGCACTACTTTGCAGATTGTTTACATGCTCTTACGTTTCCTTTTTAGAGTCACAAGGTGGCAGTAGTGAGAGAGGATCAGCTTGAAGGCAAGTGGAATGGACTTTTTCAAAACGTTTGCTTTAATTTAACCCCAAATAGAACAATGTTATTGCACCATGAGGGGGGAAAAAACCCCAGAGCGTGCAGTTATTATTTTTTTAATTTTAAAACAGGAATCGTGGATAGATTTTGTTTAGACTACCAGGGGTGCACCAATGGTTTTCTGGGCTGAATCATATATTTTTCTAATCATATCAAAATACATATAATTTTCAGGAAGCTTGTTATGCAAGTTCTGTGAAAATTTACATTCCCTGATTTCTGTGCATTGTCATTTTCATGGTTTGGCAACCTCGGTGTGACTGTATTAAATGTAATCTAGAAAATATAGAATATCAAATTTGATAAAGCTTTGAAAATGTCAAAATATCAATCACCCACAATGTAACTAAAGAATAATGTATATACAATTAGCACAGGATCCATATCGTAGCCTCCCATTCATCCATTTTATGACATTTCGAAATTTAACATTTGAATGCATTTATCAGTGTACATTTTTTTAAAAACTGAAGTAGCCTATTGTCAGCTGTTCACTTATGTGGCAGAAACCCAAATCCCCTGTAATGGTAAATGGTCCAATTACAAAGTATAATCAATTCCACTATTTGCATGATTTACTTTCTAAGGAAACCATAGGCTAACAATTGTTGTATAAGCAGCTGTGTTGCAGTTTGATGTTTAGTGCAGGGATCTGTCCTCCGATGGTTAATCAGATTTTAAAATGTATTTCTTTGAGCTTGAAATTTACTCCATGGGAGAGTCGCATAGCAACTGCATTTTGGTTGTTGCTTTTTGTCACCTTTCGATACAGCTGAGATGTTTATATTGACTTGGTACCCCCATCAAAAGTTTCAAAGTACAAGTTTGCATTGTAGTTCCTCTGTGCTCTGTAGAGACTTCTGTTGACATGTTTCAGTTTAATTATAAGCATCAGCTATACAGATGTGTAGCGTTGAAGTAAAACATACAGAGTATTGTAACCCCTTGTTTTGTGGAACTGTTGTCTGATGGAAATATCGGTGCACCCCTGCCACCCAGTTCTCAACATACATTTTTCTATGATAGAACTGATCAATAATTTAAATTATTCTAGACATGTTTAACAATGTTGGGGCTGTCTTGAACTTAATATTTGATTAATAGAGTGTTAAAAGATGATTCTGGAATTTTTGACATTGCTTACATTTTTATTGTGTGCTGTAACCTATATAGTTGTGTTTTGGCTTTTGTGAATCCTACCAAAGAGCAAGTTTGTTTTCAAGCATTTTGTAGCTGCTGAAAATAAAACCATCACTGCAGTGGAGTCTTGTCACAGAAAGTGCATCTGCATTGCCTTCAACATGTTTTGAAATCTGGATGTTTCCTAGATGTAAAGTCAAAGATGGAGTTGACGGCCAGCATTCACGTCTACAGCATTCAGAAAGCAGTACTGAAGGACAGTGGGCCTCTCTACAGCACAGATTATGACGCTGTGAAAGAGAATCTTAAGAACTGCTCCAAGTATGTTGTGGGTCATGCAGAGTTTACAATGCAGCAATCATTTCTTTGTTGCTGAATATCTATATAAGCTCAGTAAATTCATGAATAAAAACAAATGACATGCAATATTTTAAAGCTAATTATGATCATTTCACTTCATTCAGATAAAAAAAAAAAAATGTGTAGGCCATATTTTTGCAGCTTTGAGATGCAAACAAAAATCATTGCACAGGGTTTTTAAGGGTGTAGTAAAGCATGGCATTGTTGAGGGTACTTCACATCCACAGATTGGATAATAGTTTTTTCGGCCAAATTCAACATTTAATTCAACATTTTCTATCAATCAGTGAAATGTTTAGTCCCACAGAGTTCAGTATGCCAGAACGATGGAACATCTGTTTTGTCTTCAAAATTTGACCTTGAATGATAGGAACCCATGGATTCTTTCCAATGGGTACTTTGGAGTTTTGCTCACCAAAGTTCTATATAAATTGAATCCAGCCAAGCCTAATTATACCCGATGTAGACCTAAATCACACATTTGGCCAATTCCCTTGTGCGAATGTATTTGGTTATTTCGCATTTTTTCATACACAAAATAACTATAATTGGTATTTCTCTAATCGCAGGTACAGTGCTATACGCTGTGCCAGTGCTGTCCCCATGTCACCAGCAGAGGTTCAGAGACCTCAGGAGATGACACAAGTCCCACCAGAAACAGAAACCAACAAATCTGTCCTCAATGGCCATTCGTCACAGGCCTCTAAACCAGCCCCCAAGCAGCCCAAAGGCATCATGGGAATGTTTGCCAACAAGAGTACTCCAAAGACACAGGAGTGCAGCAAAGAAGTTAAAATGGAAGTTGAAGATGATGCCTCCATGGTATGTTTGTTGTGTACTGTATGGTCTTCAGATTGGATTAACTAAGCTGGTCCTGTCACAGGAAATTAGTTTGAACATTCTACTAGATATGATGTATATTATTATTATTATTATTATTATTATTGGTAATATGTTTTTAGGCGGGGACATCGAAAAGTAAGCCGAGCGCCAAGATGAACGCCATGAGCAACTTTTTTGGGAAACCAATATCAAGTGAGTATTTTTACACTCATTTGTGCAAACCTACTCTTGCTTCTAGGCTGTGATGCACTTCTTTTTTTTCATCCAAAGCTTAATTTTTTAGGAGTTGGCCACAATCGGCATATGTAAAATATTCGTTTAAACATGTCGCTTTTCCACAAAGGCAAAACTAAATCCAGCACTGAGAAATCCGAGAAGGTCATAAAGGAAGAGGTAGGACGGCCACAGATGTCCTCCGTAACCAAGGAGAAGCCTTCAAGCTCACCCCCTAAAGTGCAGGTGGGCATCAAAGAGGAGGAACCCAAGAGCTCAGAAGCTGAGGTTAAAAAGTCTAAAGACAGG
The DNA here is from genome assembly GCA_029706075.1 of Aldrovandia affinis. Lineage (NCBI taxonomy): Eukaryota > Metazoa > Chordata > Actinopteri > Notacanthiformes > Halosauridae > Aldrovandia > Aldrovandia affinis. Next base: position 1,315,964 of record JAINUG010000065.1, read on the forward strand.
AGGTATGTGAAACCTGTGCCTATTTAATAAACAGTCCCTGATTTTTGCACTTATTTTAGCCTTCAGAATGTGGGTAATTAACAAATTGCCTTCCTGAACTGCTTGCCATGTTAGAATTATTATTTATTTTTTTTTCCATTGGGTCCGACCCTAATTAAGTCTTAGTTTGTGTTGATGCGTCAGTGTTTATTTGTATTATTATTATTTTTATTATTATTAATAATAATAATAATAATATAATCATAATTAGGGATGCTAATTTAAAGAAATTTCCTTGATCGATCGTCGCCCACATTAACAAACAATGAATCGGCCTCCCGCGTGGTGTAGTGGTTTCAGCATCCGACGCTGGGGCCAGGCGCGGCAATTGGCTGTCTATCCCCGGGGAGGGGGAGGGAAGCCGACAAGACGTTCGCTGCGCACAGGAGTGGTTCTGGGGTGCCGGAGTTACGGTTGTCGGCTTGGCGAGTGCCATCTCGGAGGAGACGATACTTTGCCTTCGTTGCTGCCGATCACAGGGCTACAACAGCGAACTATGAGGGAGGGATTGACCTGAAAATAGCGGGTGTAATTGGCTACCAAATTGGGAGAAAAACGGGATAAAGTGAGAAACAACATTTATTTGAAAAAACGATGAATCGAATAATCTTTAAAAAAACAAAAGCAAGATGTAGCGTATGACAGAGAATACAAAATTACTTCCTCTTTTTTTCCTTTATTCAAACTTTTGAGACATGGGCCTATTTTAACAGCATACAACAAGAATTATGAAGGAAATTAAACACCATTCAGTAGGCCTAATAACGAAAACAATATTCCTTTTGAAATGAAAAAGGCTGTCTGACAGCCGAGGCTTGGCAACTGGGGGGGGGCTATGATTTTATCAAAAACTCAGAGAAATGCAGAAGTAAAGTAATGCGTGCTTAGCGAATTCAAGAGACCACAGTGTTGTCGGCTGAGGTTGTTGTTAGGCTATACAAAATAAAAAAATAAAAAATTGTCGCTGTAAATTGTTTCTCTTGTGAAATATTGATGCATATATTTTTATAAAATCAACAAGGTTTTCATTGTTGTTTCAAATCAATGTTATTACACTCACTAGAGGTCATTCTATTGGATAACTCCGCTGTGCTGTGATACATAATCGTTAATTTGATATGCTTGATCGATCAAATTCTTAATGGCGATTAATCGATCATCAATTAATTATTAACATCCCTAGTCATAATCATAATCATAGTCATTATAATAAATATGTTTTTAGAGTATTTTTCATAACGTAGCAATATCAAAGTGCTTTAATATACCTGAAATTGTTTCTTAAACAGTGTAGTCAGCATGCACACAATTTCATGATTAGAGGTTGGAGTCATTCATCTATTTGCACAAAGAAAGTTTAAAAATAATAATTTGGGTAAAGGTTTAAAAAAACAAAACTTTAAAAAATATATATGTATAAACTAGGTGGAACACTGACAGAAGCTCAATACTTTGCACTCAATTATGGTATCTTAAGTTTCTCCCCCAAAAAGTGTGCAGAAATATTGATCAAAATCATACTTTCCTCACAAGCAGCAAGACGAAGAGGTTGGAACCCTCTGACAGTGAGGATGAGAAGTTTGAGAGCCGAAAGAAGAAAAGGCGGAGAATAAAGAAACCTCAGCCAGACAGTAGTGATGACGAAGGTGAGATGAGCTGCACTTTGCCTTATATTCCTGGAGGTTTCCAATGGGCCACGCTCTGGGCCAAGTTTGTGAAACTGCTGTGAACGAAAGGCCATCTCAGAGCAAAGAGTGAATCCTTAAGGGAGTACTCTGGTATTCGTTATGTAATTGATTACCCTTGTATGTTGCTGATCAGTCCAGGCTGTTTTTTTGTGTGCATTCCCATGATTTGGAGAGATCTACAACTACAACCGTTTGCTTGGAACTATCCAGTCAGCTGCAGCATGGTCTGTGCTTCCGAAGTCTACAAAGGAAATTATTCCTGGCAGGAAGACTTGCATAAAAATGTATTCTAATGATTGCTTAAAACAAACAATGTTCCTTATCCAACTCTCATTCATTTTGGTTATGGTGGCTAATGCTAAAGGAAAAAACTGGCTGTATGTCTCACCAATTGGAATATGTATGGGGAAAAAAATATCTGAACCAAGCAACAAGTGGGAAAGTTGAAAACCAGTTGGGTAAAATAAATGCTCTAACATGGAGAGACATGAAATGACAAGGTTTCTCATGAAAGTAGAGCTTCCCCAGAAAATGCAGCATTCATTGAATGTGGGGGTTGCGGTACAGCATATCCAGCTAAAGCAGTAGCCCTTGGTCCAGTGATATACCCCACGGCTAGATTCAGTCCCTGACTGATTGGCCGGCAATCCCGTGGGGTGGCGCATGATGGCATATACATTGCGCATACATTCCTCAGGAGCAATGGTTTCACTTCAGCCGGACTACAGAGTGAAAAGAAGCAAGGGGCTGGTTGCATGCACTTTAGAGGATGCACACATTGGTCTGAGCATGGACAGAGAATGCTGCAGCAATTGTTACGGCTTACAGTTGAAATTAGTCATTCCCAAATTTGGAGGAAAGAAACTATGTGGAATCAAACCATGTTAAAAGCATTTAAATAATTTGAACATTGTTGATATTGGAGGCTTATTGTTGTTTTAGCAAAGATCCAAAGTGTCATGTTTGTGACATAACTAATATTATACTCATAGTCCCGAACCATCTCGTGTTGATTGTTTGAGCAGGTCATACCTTGTGGTTTACAGTTACAATGGATTACAGTTCATAACTTCACGCCTTCCACAAAGTAACTAATAACATGCAATGAAGGATGAAAGGAGTGCCACGTCCTTTTCCTCTGCAGAAAAACAAGGTTGCCCATACTGATGTTCCTGATCTTTGGAATCGTAAATGTATAACAAATCTTTGTAAACATCTTTTCTCTTTGTTAAAGCAATCGGTAAACGACTTCAACATGATTTTGTTTCAATGGTATTCTTCGGTTCGAGAAAACGACAAGGAAAGGAAAGACTTGTTTAACACACTTTTTCCACTGTGTTATCAGTGGTACCGGAGTCTCCACCTTCACACGATGTGGAGACACCAACGCCAAGCCCGGAAAGCCAAGTGAAGAAAGAACCTGTTCAACACACTGAGGTAAGTGCCAATGAGAGTTATTGTCAGATACAGTATTGCCTCCCAGTTGGTTATGTCAGCTAGGCTCAGGGTTGGGGTCTATTCCATTTCAGTTCAGTCAATTTGAGAAATGAATTAAAATTCAATTCCAAGACTAGAAAAAATGGCTATAATGTTGTATGGGAATTTTTCAATTCATTTCATTTAAATTAATTTCTAGAATTGACTGAATATAAGGGGAATTGACCCCCAACTCAACAGTTGGCTGCATTATGTGTTTTGTACCAAATTATAATGAAATAATAAACTTGTAATTAAAGATAATTGGTAAACTGCCTACAGGAAAAGATGGGTGGCAGTAGGAGGAAGAGGAGGAAGGTCCTGAAATCTCATACTTTTGTTGATGAAGAAGGCTGCATTGGTAAGTGTACAGTCCTTGTTGGAAAGGAGGGTATTGCATCCAGGACTGCACACCAAAAAGGTTGCACATTCATATTTAGTTAAACCATACAGAATGCACTGGCCTTTTGTGAAATTACATGTGAAATATTTACATAAACCGTTGCATACTAAATCAATTTTCCCCTCTGCAAATCAAATGTGGGATCAGGATACAGTATACTCATGGAATATTTTTCTGCATTTTATCCAGCCTCTCTATTTATGAAAACATATCGTGACCTCAGGCTTTCATGCTTTCAGCTTGTACTATTCCAAACCCACACTAAGTTATATTAAATAAAAAAATGTTTTACCTCAAACTTGAGTGCATTTTAAATTTGTATTTTTCAGGGCATTTTCTTCGTCATTACTGCCATAGAGTCATGTCTTTATTTTTGTTACCACTTTATTTATTCTGTGTTGACATCTCTAAGCAGTGTATGTCTATGCATTTTTGTATGCATTTCAATCAGGCAAGGCAATTAACACTACACAGTGCATTCTACACAACGTTATTGCTGTATAAAGTTATGTCTTTGTTTCGTTTAGCTTTTTGCAATGTGCCTGGCACACGAAAGCCAAACAAGCACACGATTGTACACAGCTTTCCCTGCAGCCTTGGCTCATTCACACAGCAGTCAGTGGTGTTTAGTGTCTCTGTGTTCAGTACTGTGGTGTAATTTTATTTACTCTGAATTTATGAAGTCAGAGCAGCGTGAATCTCCATGTCCTTTAATCAGTGAAATACGCACACAAGGCATGCTACCATTTAAGATCAAACAAAGCAGGGCACAGTTAATTCTATAGAAAACAAAAACACCGATGTTGGTCAGAACCAACCATAACATGAGTATTTATGATTTGAAATGATATTGATGTGCTGCTTGCCTGCAGTCAACGCATATACACATCTTAAAATGAATTATTGTTTAGTGGCATAACCTTAATAGACATTAATATTTCTGATAACATTGGGCCTGAAAAACATACCTAAAATGTTTTCTAAATGCTAAACCTTAATCTGAATAAATATATTTTTACAGTATAGTTGGAGCAAATATAATGGAAAAAAAAAACTATATGCAGATAAAGGAATATCAGGTCGTCGGCCAGCTTCTTCCCTGAAACGTTTTCAGCATCTGCACTAAGAAACCCATATCAGACAATTCCTAATTTGGTTTCCATTCTTTCTTTTAGTAGTAATAACCACACCATGTTTGCGGTGGATAGCCTACATTTTTCCAGGTGGGCACGCAAACGCATTATGTTGTGAAGAATAGCTTCTCGTGCCACAAGTCATTATTGCCAGAATTCCCCTTAGAAATGTTGGCTCTTACAAAACATAGTTTTGATGCTATGACATGCATTTAGTCGCACACCAGCAACCTTCGCTGGTCAACGGGGGTGCCACTGTCTGCCTGTATAAAACTACGCATGAAGTGTTTTCACTCACATGACACGCTTCGGAACAGAGCGCATGCTTCTCTGCGCTCTCCTGGATTGATAATGGGTATTGCAGTGAGTTCCTCAAAATATGATTAGGCATTCCAATTTGGGAGGGAAAAGGGGTTAAACCAGCAACAAATAAATATATAAAAATGTGGTTTCGTAACAGAATATAACTCTCTTGCAGTGACGGAGAAAAGGTATGAGAACGAGTCCTATTCGGAGAGTGAGGATGACTTCAAGGCCCAGAAGTCTGCCTCGAAGGGGCCTGCTCCTCTAAAGCCATACACCGGGAAGAAAGAGGAGGACAAGAGGAGTCAGAAGAAAGCAGCTGCCAATAAAACCACGAAACAGGCTTCCATTATGGGATTCTTCCAAAAGAAATAAGCCACAGGCCTACATCACCCTGCCTCTTGTTTAATTGTTGAATTAGTCCTGGACTTGCCCGTGACGATTAAACCATTCAGAAGTTGGTTGTGAAAAATAAACCGCACTTGGTTACCAGTCAATAGTTTGGGTAAGACAATCTCTTTCCTAAAAAAGACTATACAAATGATATTCCATGTATGGTTGGCCACTGGATTCTGATACATGATATCAGCTTTGGTCTACAGTGGAAGTCCTTGAGATATGTAAATAAAGTATTTTTTTTTCAATGTATGTGCAAGTTCAATGATTTTATAGTAATGATATAACTTGCTTGCTTATAACTTGCTGACCTGCTTGTTCTCGGTTTAATCGGTTGTATGCTTTTGTATGGAATTGAGTTGGTTATTATAAAAGCACAGTAAGCTACAGTATAAATATGTCTACACTTCACTTGGGTTTCGAAAAGCAGAGAAAGACTTGTACACTTTCTCATCTTTTTGTGCTTGTGGGATAGGGTGAACCCCAGTTCCTTAGTGTAAATCTTTTGTGGGTTTCTCTTACTTTCACAATATTAAAGTAAGAATCAGCCTATTTTCCATCATTTTTTGTTAGAATACATTGGATTTATTTTATAATTAAAACAGCACATAGTTTCTCTAATTGAAGACAGACGTTGCATACATTTAAAACTGTCAAGGACAGAAGACAAAGCCCAAAGGCTTATTTCCATTGTGGTTGCTACCTGGAAATATACTCTTCATCTGTAATCCTCCTTTAAACTTTATTTTAAATTGCTCATGTGAAAATAGAGATTAAAAAGAAAGATTTGTTGAGAATTGAGCTCTTACAGGTGGAAAGGTGCTTAGTTTTCATGTCTTGTGTTCAGTCTTCTGCAATCATAAATATACCAAATAAGGCATTGAAATTCCCCTGTCCTACGCATTAGTCTGTTCCCTGCCCCCCATATATTACTGTGGAAAAATGTAGGATATGATATACAGAGTATGAGTATGCCCCCTATATTTCACAGTATGTCTCTAGACGTGTTTCCACTAAGAGCTGTTTATTTGATAAGGTTGCGAGTTCTTTTGTTTCCTGAGTTTTTGCATTTCTACATGACATCAGTCTCTGGCACTGGGGGCTGAGCTCATCTTTCAGGCTTTGATTTATAAAAACAAAACTTCCACCTCTTGGCACAAGCCGGGTCTGGAAATACACATCTGAACCAAACAAAGCCACTCTGATCTGTTGCCACAGACCTGAAAGCGATCGTTGTGTGCCAGGCAACCAGTTTCTTTTAAAGTTTTTTTTAAATCTCCCCCCCCTTGAATAATATTTCTTTGTCGTGGGTTTGGTCCCTGGCATACTTTAAATATACTCCTTACTTCAAACTGGACCCCTGGTTTTCTGTCTGCGGCTTTAGAGTATCCCAGAATGAGGCTTTCACAGGGATCTTTCCAAGAGTTGTGACAGAACTGTGCCGTCTTGAATTATGCCTGTTTCCAACAAAAATAGTTCATGCACTTTAAGAGCTGTTCCAAAATTTGACACTTGGCAACCGTTAACCATTTGCATCCATCACACTGAAATGGCATCAAAACAATTACAAACTGCAATTGGAACACTTCACAATACAATATACAGCACTTTATTTACAATTTGCGCTCCATCTCATTAAAATGTTAATAATTTTTTTCCTCAACGCTAAAAATATATTTCTAATTAGAGATGAGACTGGCTTGTTATCGTCTGTAATTAAGTTAACTTGCCCACTCAACTTGTTCAAATTCTATAATGAAAAACAAGGGGCAACAAATGTTTGCCAGATTACAGGGGAGTTCAATTAAATTCTGCAGTTTTTATTACAGAAAACGAGTGCAGTAAAACAGACTTAGTCTTTACCAAATCCTTGTTGTTCAGAATGCATAACTGAGCTAAATGAGTGGGTGTAAAGATGTATTGCACCCAATGACTACAATTTGTACTGGACCAGTAGGGAAAGACTTCACAAAACACTACTAGGTTCTAGATATTGCGGCAGATATTCTTTCTGTATACAAGGTCTTATTGAAGGGCTCATCTGAAGTCTTGGTGAAGTAAACTATTTTGTCTCACATCATTGGGTGGTGCTGCTCTCTCGCCACGGTGAGCCAGAAGGGACAACGGCCTTTACTGTATAAGGCAAAATTGTATTCCATTCCACACACACACATCACATGACAGAAGAGTATCTGCAGGTGCCCCGAAAATCTGGTTCATCCATGGAGCGAATTTGAGATGTGTCATTAGAAGCTTCTGTTAATTAGCAAATGTTTGAAATTCAGAAGTGCTGACCGGTAGGAAACCATGAATCAGAATTTAAACATGTTTTATGTTTCAACAGGGGTACCACTCAGGAATGAGTCAGAGAGACTAAAAGGGGGTATATTTGTCACCTGTTTGGGGTAGGGGGACTTTGGTGTTTACAAAATCAGACGTCTCTTAGATGCAAGAAAACAAATGTGGAGGTATAGTTTGATATTTGGGAATGAATATTTGTTTTCCTAGCAGAAAGTGATGTGTTAATTGGACATGAAACAGTGAAAATACAACTTGTTATATTTAGGGATTATGTCTTGTAGATATATTAGTGACAATCTCATACACATTGTAATTTACTCTGGATATACTGTACCCTCCAAAACAAGTGATTAAAAAAAGTCACAATTATTCACAACCCTAATAATTATTGTAAATAAAATCCAACAAAAATAAATCTGCATTAACATGCAAATTATTTAAGTTCATGTCAATCTTACGGAACTGTATTGTGGCCTCCCGTGGCTTCCTATTTTACTGGGGTATATAAAAATGAGATAAAGCACATGTAAAATCCATTTGTCATCCATCACCATGAAGAAAGGCAGGGAACTCTCAGAAGAAACAAGACAAAGGGTTGTTGTTGAAGGTCACTTCACAAGTTAGGAGATGGTTACAAACAATTAAAATAATAAAGATGCCACTTTCCACTATTAGGTAAATAATTAATTGAGAATAAAGTGCATCTTGCCCCCATGTACAGTGAAGCAGATGGTTTGGGAGGCAAAGAAAAGGGCCACAAAACTTGTTTGCATCTTGGGGACACAAAGTTTCCAAATCTGCCATCAAACAGCATCTCCATGCCAATATGCTTTTTGGAAGGGTTTCCAGAGTTTGCTAAACAGCATTGGAACTCTGGAACCAGGTGTTATGGTCAGGTGAGACCAAAATTGAACTTTTGGGCCATATATACCAGTAGTGGGTTCGGCATGGGAAGAAGGACGCTTCTGTTGAAAAGAACATTATACCTACATTGAAATGTGGTTCAATGGGATCATGAACTCCAACAAGTACCAAGGCATTTTAGCCAAAGGAAGGTGCCAGGAAGCTGAAACTTGAATCGTTCAGCAAGACAATGATCCCAAGCATACCTCAAAATCAATCAAGAAATGGTTAACTGACTACAAATGTACCATTTTGCAATGGCCATCTCAGTGTCCAGACTTGAACCCGATCTAAAATTTGTGGTCTGAATTGAAGAGTGCTGCTGCCGTCTTGACCAGGACTCCCTGGAAGAAGAGATCTTGTATCTCAATGGGACCTTCCTGTATAAATAAAGGATAAATCAAATAAAAAGAGGGCGGTCCACAAATGAAGACCGAAGGATCTGTATGATCTTGAAAGGTTCTGCATGGAGGAATGGTCATAGATCCCCCCACCCTTCAATATGTTCACCAATGTCATAAAGCACTGTATAAGCCTTTTCAGTAATGTTATCCTTGCAAGGGGAGGGTGCACAAAGTACTGAAAACAGGGGTGTGAGTAATTGTGACTAGTGTGTTACTAGTTTTTTCGTGAAACCTAGCAGAGACAGGACATCCCCAACACCTCACACAAAACATCAGGAGGAGGTCTGGCTAACAGCAAGTCCGGGCCGGTTCGGGTAGAGTAGAAGTTCTCTCGGTTTGACGGATATGTGTTAAATGTTCCGGGCGCCGCAGAGTCTCCCTATGAAAACTTAGTCTCTAGATTACAACTCAAACCTTTGTGGAAAAGAGGACAATGGAAAATCAAGTCAAGCTGCTTCGAAGGCAGGCTCCCGACTTTTACGACTTGGCGCGGCAATAGGAGAAAATGATAAACGGTTTCCAGGCTTTTCTCTTCAAAGGTGAGCATGTTTGAGAGATGAGCTGGGGGTGGATGTGGTGCATGCACTCGTTTTCAGGCATCTGGGTTGTAATTTTTGTTTTGGGTTGTTATCCTTCCTTGGTTCAAGAAAGAGAACTGTCAGGTAGAGTGCACACAACTGCCAATAATATTGGGGCCCCTGGATCATCTACTGAATTGTGTGATATTCACTTGCAATGCTTTTTTGAGTTATGGCACCAATAAATCAAGTTGCACGAAAGAGCAGGAATGCTTGCCTAGGGATCGCATGTGCATTTCTGTACCTAAACTTGTCAGGGCGCAGGTAAAAGGGTGCTGGGAATGGAAAACCGCTCCAGACAGAAGCTATAAATATATGTATGGCGATAGCTCATCATCCAGCCTGTTACAAGAATCCTTGTACATAAGTAATATGGCTAAGCTGTTTAGGCCCCCTGTGGTTTCTAAGTCTTCTGTCTTAGACCTTTATTCTGAATAATTTGTCTTATCTGTGGTGATAGGAACAATCTGGTTCTCCTTAGCCGTACTGACTGATTTATTTCACTAACAAAGGCCTGAGACGGATTTAGCTGATGGAGGAGTTGGCTTAGATAATACCACAGACATAAATGTGTTATCCCAAGAATTTCAGTGTGAAAGTGTCAATGTTGAAATTGGTTCTATTTTGGTCCAGAATAATAATTTAACTGCCAAGTAAGCTTTCAGAGATCCTTTCTATTGTACTGTAACAATAGAGTGAGTATAAAAAGCATTCACCCCCTTTGGCATTTTTCACATTTTATTTTCTTACTTCATGGAATTAAAATTGATTTAATTGGAATTTCTTGGCACTGATCAACACAAAATACTCTATAATGTCAAATAAAAAAACAACTGTAAAGCTTTTTATTAATTCATTACAAATAAAAAATGGACAATAATAATAATAATACATTTAATTTGAAATGCCTTTCAAGGAACCCAAGGACGCTGTACAGTACAAAAAGGGCAAAAATAATCAATAAAACAAGCACAGGCCTAGAAATCAGGAGAACTAAACCACAGAAAAGCCAGGCTTAAGAGGTGAGTCTTCAGTCTGGATTTAAAAATGGAGGTGGACTCATGGATTGAGGCAGGGAGGGCCCAGAGGCTATGAGCAGCTGCACTGAAGGCTCTGTCCCCCACAGTGCGTAGCCTGGTGTGGGGAGTAATGAGGAGTCCAGTGTCGGAGGAGCATAGCCTTCGAGAGGGGGTGTAGGTGTGGAGGACGTCTGAGAGGTATTTTGGATCAATCATTGTTCACACAAGAGGAGGCCGAGCGGAGGGGTCTGGCTGGGGTGTAGGGTGTGATGAGTGTCTGGAGGTAGGAGGGAGCATTTCCCCTAGCAGCTTGATAAGCCAGCACCAGTGATTTAAACTTGATACGTTCTGCAATAGGGAGCCAGTCCAGAGAGGTGAGTAGTGGTAAGTCTGCTAGCAGGGAATTGCAGTAGTCCAGACATGAGATCACCAAGGCCAGGACCAGGAGTTGTGTAGCCTCTTAGGTGAGGAACAGGCAAATTCTCTGGATGTTGTGGAGGGAGAATCGGCATGTCCAGGTGATCGCTGCGATGTGGCCTGAGAAGCACAGCTGGTTGTCTAGGGTCACTCCAAGGACGACAATACTTAGTAGAAGCATCTTTAGCTGCATTTACAGCTGTAAGTCTATTTGATTAAGTTTTCACATCTGGACATTGCCATTTTCACCCATTCTTCTTTACAAAATTGCTCGAGCTCCATTGGGTTGGATGGAGACCAGTGGTGAACAGCAATTTTCAAATCTTTCCAAAGATTCTCAATGGGATCTGGGCTTTGACTGAGTCACTCCAGGATATTCTTTTTTGTTTTTAAACCACTCCAATGTGGCTTTTGCTGTATGCTTTGGGTCATTGCTGGAATACACATTTTCTCCCAAGTTGCAGGTCTTTTGCAGACTGCAACAGGTTTTCCTGAGATTTTTCTATATATTGTGCCATACATTATGGCCTCTAGCACCCCAAAGCATTTAGGCTCTTGACACTATGTTTCACAGTAGGGATAGTGCAGTGTAAAGCTTGCACCAGACATTGTGCATAACGTTGATGCCAAAAAGTTCAATCTTAGTCTCATCAGACCATAGAATCTGCCTCCACTTGGTCTGAGAGTCTCCCACATGCCTTCTGGCAAACTCTAGGTGAGATTTCACGTGTTTTCTTCAACAATGGCACCCTCTCATAAAGTGCAGATTTGTGAAACACCCGGGCTATTGTTGTTTCATGGACAGTTTCTCCCATCTCTGCCATGGAAGGCTGTAATTCTGCCAGAGTTGCCATAGGCCTCTTGGTGGCCTCCCTAACAAGTGCCCTTCTTGCACGGATGCTCAGTTTTGGAGTACAGCCTGTTCTAGGCAAATTCACAGTTTTGCCATATTCTCTCCATTTCTTTATGATGGACTTAATGGTGCTCCAGGGGATATTCTTGATGCACTAACCAACTGTGGGACCTCTCACAGACAGGTGTATTTAAACACCTCCTCCACCTAAACTGTACACAGGTGGACTCCAATCAAATAATTATGTGTCCTTTGATTGCACCAGAGTTTATTTAGGTGTGTCTTAGCAAGGTGTGACTACTTATGCAATCAATTATTGTCTGTTTATTATTTGTAATTTAATTAACAGTTATTAAGCTTTACAGTTGTTTTTTGTATTTTGTGTTGATCAGTGGCAAGAAATCCCAATTCAATCAATTTTGATCCCACAAAGTAAGAAAATAAAATGTGAAAAAAGGGAGAATACTTTTTATATTCTGAGGCCACTGTATATGCCTCAGATTTTAATAAAAAATTGTCCTTAAAATAATGTACAACTGCTGATATCTGACTGCCTTTGTCTGAATACTATTTTTCTAATACTAACACTACAAATGACTTAACAGCATTAGAATTTTTAAGTAAAACACCACAAATTGTGTGTAATTTAAGTTCAAATACTCAGTTCTGGAATTGAATTGTTTTACTTGAAAATAAATGCATTAAAGCAGCCTGACACAGTGGCAACCAGCCAAAACTGTTGTTAAGTGCATGCTGTAGGATGCATAAAATTGCCAGAAATTATTACTAAAATGCAGTGAGTTGCTGAGAGGTGACCAAGCAGCTTGTTGGATGCAAATATCTGCCTTTTCTTCAAACATTTTGTTTGAGTTCAATGCAAAAAAAATCCAACAACTTACAATCGTTATGACAACAAATGCATAAAGCATCAGCGGCAGGACAAAATGTTCCTGGGGAGGAACTCTAGTACGCCCCACCTGTCTGTCTACTAATAGCCAATACTGATCCCTTCTTATTTTTTTCATTAGTAGTAGGACTAAAACTGTAGGCAACAGAAATGGCATTTTTAGTAGAACCTACCATATATCTTTCTAATTCAAAGACGTAGTTACTCCATGAATCAGTAGTCTCACACCTCAAGAGGAAACCCCACCCCCAGAAACACGCTCTAATTTAGTGCAATGAAACTGTTTGCAATGTCAAATGAAACATCCAAACTATTCAATATACTTTCCAGAATGCAGTCCTTTACAGTCTTTTTCCTACATCTCAGTCTCTCTCTCTCTCTCTCTCTCTCTCTCTCTCTCTCTCTCTCTCTCTCTCTCTCTCTCTCTCTCTCTCTCTCAGCTCTTGGTCTTGCCAGCGTACGATTTCAATTATATTCCTTTTGCACAGTTACACAGATGTGGATGTGGAATGCACTTTTCAGCCCAGGTGGAATAAATCAATAGGTATTTAAAAAATATATCAAGTGAATCCACATTATTACATTCAAAATAGCCTTGGGCAGTTGATTTCTTCTCAGGGTCTCTAAATCCTTTAAATATGAACTCCTAAGACTTCCGGGAAACTGATTTTGTTGTCCTGTAAGATTGGGTCCTACCCATTCCAGCCCTTCAGTTTTCACAAGACACACACCAGACAGCACTTACAGACTACAGACTACGTAGCAGATTACTTCAATTTTGTCTAAAGACAACAGCTGTCAAGTGATGCAGCTGTGTAACCTTTTTTCTTGTAAGTCTTTGACTCGAAATATCCTGGTGTCATACACATAGCATCATCATCATTAGTAAATGTTAAAAGAAATGATAAGAAATGGGTCTGCTTGTTTACATGCTTCATTTGCAGTCCATGTATTGATTTGTATCAGCTTTCATGGAAATAATTGTATAAATAAATGGCAGTCACTGTGCTATATAATGTCAGTGAATATTTCTCTGGGTTTTTTTTTAACATCTCCAAATTGCTTATTGTAATCAAAAGTGGAATTTCTTAATCCTGTTTTTTGGGGATTCCGTCATCTGTAGGTTATTGAGGCTGCATTTGTCTATCCCACTGGCTGCATGTTTGTGGTTGTTTATCACAACCTGTTTAGATATTTTAGCCTCATTTGGAACCATTTACAGAGGAATGTCAAGGCTTTGGTTAATCCTTATAGTTGTCATTCAGTTTATGCATTTTTGTCTAAATGTTTATTTTTTTAAACATATGTTTTCCTTTTATGATTTTATGGTCTTTTAAGGAGACCCTTAAATCTGTGTGTTTTCCATCAATGTTATTGACTTACAAAATGTTAAAATCTATGAAACCACATCTGTAATGTAGAGTTTTGATCCAAGACAAGTAGGGCAAAGATATATAATGCGGATTCCCCTTGAGACATATGGTCATATGTGTCCCTAAAACATATCTGGAATTGCTGAGGAAATTGTGATAGATACTATAAATAACCATTATATTCTTAAAGTGTCCAATATGCTCAAATAAATGTATTCTTTAATACCTTCAAGTGAAATTCTCAGGATATGTATTTTATTCACTTATTGTTTAAAGTACCTGTTGAAAGCTCCTATATTTGTTATGTTATCTACTTTTCAGAATCTTAATTTGCTCCATCTTACACAAATCTCAGCATACTTGTGCCATGGGACACATCATTATGTTGACCACGCCTACTCTGTATCTCCAAACTGCTCACATAATATATCTTTATTTATTTTATTATGTAATATTAACCAAGAGAATTATGAGGAAGATGACATTCACCTCAACTCAGCATATTCCAGCTAACTATTCATGTTTGAGATAATATTTCAAAGTTATCCCTTTGGCCTTATTGGGTTTTTTTATATTGAGCATTCAAAACCTCACTGAGGTATTTGTTGCTCTTTATGATACAGCCTCTCATGTTTAAAAACCACTGATTGCTGCACACAGAAAATTCAAAATTCCTGCACAGTTGCATACTGAGAATACCAAATCAAGAAACAACATTACATGCTCTATTTCAACCTGGTTAACACTTTTCTTTCTCATGTCAGCTCATTATAATTCAGTGATGCTATGTGGAGATACCTTCACAATGCTTTAACAACAATGAAATCCCATTTATGTACAATATTTATACCAAAATAAGAATGATTGCCATTCAACATACATTCTTTTTTTTTCAACTTTGATAATTGGAAAAATATTATTCCATTCTAAGATGTATAATGAAATTCCAAAGGAGTGATTCTTGGAGATGTCTTTGGGAGGGAAACGATTTATTAACAATTGCCCACATTTGTGCCCCAACAATCCTCCGCTTTCTGTTTTCGTAACGTCTGATGAGAACTTAATTTCTTGTCCAGATTTCTTATTCGTGTTTAGAATACTTGCCTCACAGATTGACTGCAACAAACACCATCAAAGGCTAATAATTAAAACATACAGTTGTAATTTATTTTTACAATCCCCTTCTCCATTTTTATGATAAACGTCTTCAGAGTAAATCATTGTGTATTAATTGGAAACAGATTTTTACACATGCTCTTTGGACTGGGTGATATAATCATATTTGGCTGGAATAAAACTGCTTTCTGTCCAAAAAGAAAAATATGCAACAGGCAGTTGGGAGAGGTGCTGAATAAATGACTTCTTTGTGAAGACTTGCAGGATGTTTCTGTCTTTGAGAGGCCTTGATCTACTACTGATGGCCCTTGATTGAATTGGGGGGAAATCTAAACCTACAAGTCTCGGGTTGACTTTTCAATTGGGTCTGTAATATATATATATAATAATAATATAATATATATGGAAATTGCTGTTTTGGTCCAGAAACGGGGTCTGGAGGTTCTTGGATAACATCAACGGGGAGTTCTGAAGCGGTCAGTCTGGCATTCAAATAACAAAAAGAGGCTGATTACTTCACCACCAGTTTGGCTCGCATTAATCAAAGTGCCAGATGAGTTCATTAAAAATCCTCAGCCTATTCATCATATGAATGCTGGTGTGACATTGTAGTTTTGAATTCTTAATATGATTTTAATGTTACCTGAGGGTTGAATTGAGGTTGGCTGGGTTGCCAATATGGGTCTTCCTCACCCATTTGAGGCCTAGCAATCCAACTGCAACCACTACTGCCAGTATAACAGAAGTGTATAAAATACACTACACTACTATAATGAAAAACTATCTTGTCATTGTCTCTCCTTGTCCATAATTACTATTAGTAATATGAGTCTCAAGCAGTAAAAAGGTCAATTGAGTGAGAAGGTAATGGTGAGAATCTTGCATTGGCCATCTTGTCTTGGCACAGTTAGGGTCATCAGCTGAAATGGTTGAGCCCAACTTAATTAAGGAGGGAAGGGGGTGTAAAAAATGGTGCCCTAGATAGATTTTGGAAATGTTTTGATGGCAAATTAATTTAGGGGTTACTTTAACACCTTAATCAGCTATGAAAGCTATGAAGTAATTTTAGAGCTTGCTTTGGTGTCGTGACTTATTCTGCTGCAAAAAAAACTGACAGAACTCTTTCAGTTAGCTGGTCATAAATATATGCTTTTATGATGATTGAAGTCTGACAGCTTATTAAAGCAGAGTACCAGTACAGTATTTTTTAATTTATTGTTTTGCTTTCTTAAATGTAGTTAGGAACATAGTGAACAACGAACATGGCACTAAATTATTTTCTGATATTTGAGGTTTCAGAACACATCTTTAATTTCAGGATTTCAGCAAGATAAGCATGGAGATTTTGTTTTATTTTAGAGAATTCCATGCAAACTATGGGCAGAGATCTGCAGATCTGCACATACAGAGGGAGCTGACCCTTCCACCTGATTTATACCCACTGAGTGCCTCCAGCTGTTAAAATAGCCAGAGCCAAGACTAAGCATGCGTATCTGAATTGGCCAAATGCTACTTAAGAGAGGATTCAAAACCACTCCACTCGGCTTTGACCATGGAAATGCACAAAATTAAGTCGCCCCCTTGAAATAAGTCAGTGCTCCTCTGGTAATTAAGTAATTGATTTGGAAGGTCAAGGCTCATATCTATCAAAAGGCCAAAAGAAAATACTGCCACTTAACACTGTGGAACAGCAGCTGTGAAAGTGCATTACTGAATTTAAGATGGTTCCATTTCCCATGCTAACAAGGATTACAGCTCAGGCAGCCATTCTGGTTCATTACACTCCCCTGCACCACTCTGACTTCCCTGGTGAGCCATAGCCATACAGCCTAAGAAAAAGGGAGATGGAGACATACAGTAATCTGAAGACAATAATATGAACCATAAATGCACTCCAAATTGGTGACATAAGCCCAAACTTTATGTCACTAAAAAGATAATAGAAAGTACACACACACACTCACATACACACACACACACACACACACACACACACACACACACACACACACACACACACATGAAAATAGCCCTTGCCTCGATTATTGCCACTCAGACAGAACAACTGCGAGGAACTGTCAATTCCAACAGCCAGTGGAAATAATTCACAGCTTCATTGTGTTACCAATAGGCCGTGCATCTGAGAGGCTTCTGTTTCAAAATATTTTGTCAGGCCTGCCGTGAGATGGGCAGCACTCTCTGGCGCAATGTGTGAGGCCAACACAATGCCTCATTGTGACCAATGCAGGAAGAGAAAGTGGCATTTCTTCTGGGTTCAGAATGAAGAGATATTAGTTGCATTTCTTCCACTGTACCGGCCCTGTCATTTCGCCCTTCACGTTCAGCTTCAAACTCATTGCAGCCAAGGGAGAAGCATTGAAAGGGGATTATCTTCCACCTGCTGACCTAACCCGAACTGATGACAAGCAGTCTGCAGGCCCACCCAATCCGAAGACGATCACCAGGGCTTTGGGAATATGTCAGAGTCTTATCATCTTTGTAGAGGATATTTGAAAGTTATTTTCCATCATTCACAATGGATTTTCTGAGGCTAAACATTAAACTGAACAGAAGCAGATCCAAGATGTATTTTACCTTTGAATCAGGACAAAAATGCCTACTGTGTCAAAGCACATCATACGATACGTATCACATAGTCGCAGTACCTAGTTGGATATTTAATTCACAAGATTTTGCTCTTACGTGCATGTTAGCTATGGCATTCTTATATAAATTATTTTCATTCCACTGCAGGACATTATGATTGGTGTTCAGCTACAGGGTACCCAAACTTTAATTCAATCTAGGGATGAAAATATTACAGTTTTTCTTCAATTGTTTACATACGTTTCCTAAAATTATAGCTCAGTTTGTCAAGAAAAAAAACACAAAACTCAGAGCGACCAACTGTTCTGGCAAAACTCTAATCACTTGCAAAATGAAACACTGCATGCAAAACTATGTTATCTCTTCCCAAAATGGCATACACAGGCCATAGAAGTGAATAGACTCTGCAGAGGACTAATTACACACTGGTGTGATCAATGAAAAACACTGCTATAAAAATCTTAACCTATCACTAAAGTAATGCATTTTCAGTATTATAAACTTACAACTTACTGTATGTGCAGAGGCCTGTTGTAACAGATTGTTACTGTATGAACTGAAATATACAATTAGAGTACCAAATATCTTTATTTTCCAAATTACAGTTTTGTATTGCACATTTCAGCAAATAGTGTAGGGATAAACAACATGAGCATATGGTAGATCTGTACAGGAAGACCATTTACATAAAAATATATATAAATTCATTTTTATGTTTTGTCTTTCAACTCTGTCAGGCCAGGTGAATCATTAGTGACAACATCAAATTGAAATGACATTGTCACTAATGGTGGCACAATCTGGTGATCTTTTCTTTCTGAAAAAAAAGTTATGTTACAGCATACTGTATTGGCACAGTAGCAATAGAACTCCCAATTTCATACATGACATGTATTGGTACTGTGGTTTACTTGCAGTAGTGTACCATATTCGACAGTAATCACTGAGTACTTTATTGTAATGTAGTACTACATAAAATAATAGTAAAGATGAAAGTTGCGATTACTCCAATGTTTACAGTACTTACCTATTCTCAATTTTGAAGGTCCGGATCATGGACACAACAGTGAAGCACCTCAGATTTGGCTGCACTCTTTGCCTGGCCTCATCCAAGGTCAAACCATAGATCACACAGTCAAAAAAAAGTTAAAAAGTTGCCCTGATATATTTGATCTCCAAGCTCTTGTTCTTCCTCTTCTTCCTCCTGCTCTAATTCACCCCAATGAATCTAATTCACAAAATATTGGCATCCATTATCCGTGTGAAAACTCAAGATTACTGATTGAACAATTTAGGCAAGTAGGGTCTGTAACCGAGAGGACAGTGTGGTCAATTGATAGTTGAAGTTTAGCATTTTGAATGGCAGTGCTTTCCATATGAAAACAAGATAATTTATTTATGAAGATTGTTCTTAATGAGGATAATTGTGTTAATTGTGATAATTGTCTTGAAAAAGGGGGAATTTGAGAATAAGCAATTTGAGTGAAAACAAGCTAGATGTTCGTATTGTTTTGCATTAGAGTGTTGGTTATTAATGCATAGGCTTTAAGTTTTGATTAAAACATCCAGAATACCTGTTTTGTGTGTAAACAATTGAGAAAAACTGCATGACTACTGAATCCACCTTCTTCCTCCTCAGCTCTGGGGATTGGCAGACTGCAGTGTGCCTCAACTCCTGACCTATCAAATTAACAGTGCCCTATTGTTAGGCCCAGTTAGGCCATAATGACTCTTGAGAAAACAAACTATTACCCTGGAACACAGATCCAAACCGTGGGCGCAGCTGGTGAGAAATGCCAGCAAAGAAATAAAAACAAAATTCCCCTGTTGATTGTACTCAGAGATGGCAGGACTGAACATACAGTCTGAATTACCAGATAGTTCCAGAGAAAACAACTGCTTGTGTTTTGCAGTAACCCTTTCCCCTCATTTTTAAGTTAACCATATCAAATCTTTAGCTGGCTCTGTTTCAGCTTTGTCATTACATGAGAGAATGTTTGACATGACATATCACCATGCAGTAGAATATATTAACATTCAAAATTCAAAGATTCGAAAGATAAATATTCTTTAAAGTATTATGGTAAATTACCCCAGCATTATAATTTGGCTTTTACTAAAACGGGTTTTTGTAAGGCACAGGAATCTAAATCCACTTTCTTGAGCTGACAAAAAAACTCTGGTTGATGGCAACACCTCAAAATTCAAAAGTGCACTTCTCAAAAACAAGCTTCTCCAGTCCCAGAAGATGGCATGTTCAGACATTTTCACTCAATTCCCTCATTTACCACAATTAAGATACATACATGCACGCAAATATACACAAATGCACATCCACACATGCATATTAAGTCATTAGCCAAAAAAACAGACCACAGCTTAAGTTGTGTCTCAAATGACAGTGTTAATTTTTGTATTTACAAATATATTTAAATATGCTTCTCATTCCATGATACATACTGGAAATGCATACTACTCCTTACAGGAGAAAAAGTACAGTAGGTGATGGCAATATGGCCTACATCAACTTTATAAAAGTGTCCTGGCCAGGAGACTGTTTAATTTGCTCTGGTGGTTCGTCTTACATATTTACAAAAACAGCTGTAGCTTACAATATTGCATACACTGAATTCTAAATAAGGATTATTATTGTACTTTATTTTTGTTTAAAACCACCATGGTTTATTGGTTGAGCAGATGCACTCAGTCCTATTAATCTATTTGTCTTCCATGAAACAAATCACTGCTCCAGAAAAATGTCAGCTCTCAAGCGTGAGAAATAAGGAATGAAATGTGCTTCAGACTGTATCGCATTCCACTCCATGTTATTTTCCTTCTCTTGTGGAATATTCAGATCATTCCTTATCAGATTCAGTTTAAGAAACTACCACAAAACATCTGAATGCTGACAGTCATCTGTAGTAAGCCCTAATAGTAGCTTCAGGGGTTCCCTGTTTGTCATGTAAGCCCCAGCCAAATTCAAAGCTTGCAGTTAAACAGAGAACACAAATAATGTCAGCATTCTACACAGAATCAGCATCTAGTCATTGCGAAGGGAAATGCATACAGGCGCTGAAATCCACAGATGAAAATGCAGCAAGCCACTTTGTAGAACTGTTCTGGAGTGTATCACCTTACTGGCTGGGTATTTCTGAGACCTTTTAAAAAAAAAAAAACTTTTTCCAGCAGTCGGGAGGTGAAGCAATAAGGCAAAATTAAGAGGTGCACAAGCTGTCTAGCTGCTCTGGATTTAGGAACTTCACCACCTCTTTAATTCCCTCCTCACAGGTTCTGCTCTTCTGGAATTCCTTTCCCTTGTTTTCTTCCTCCTTGAATTTCTTCCAAGTCTCTGTGTACACAACAGTAAGATGAAAAAAGAAAAAGAACAAACACTTAAGCCCCAATTTACACCAATCACAATGTACTTTGCCTTGAACATTTACGAACAAATTTGAGCAAATGCTTTTTATTTGTTGTAAACCATTTTTGTTCATTTCAACCACTGTTAAATATACTGTGCAATGTGTAAGATATGAAGAACTGTATTACTCAAATTTACTGACAAAGCATATTACGGTTAAATGGAGTGTGACCCTTTATTAGCAGTTATTTAAAAATAATATACAATTACCAAAGTGCATAGTATGTCAGATTGACTGTTTCTTTGTTGCATATAAGGCTGAACCAGAGATGGCCACTTATGAAGAGTGATATCCCCACTTATCAGGGGATTTTACCAATTTTCTCACAGTGAAATTCAATTTCCTTTTGTCTATTCGCATTTCTAGGATGGGTTTCTGTTGCATGTGTTCACAGTCCACGCATCCAGCTCTATCAGATGCCTGTCAATGAGTCATGCATTTGCCCTGTTGTTATAGCTTGTGCAAAGTCAGCCAGTTGGATGGCAGCAGCGGCCCTGCTACACAGCTGCAGCTTCTTAGAGCTCACTATTGCCTCTCTGGCATTAACTTTGGCTGAGCTTTCAAGTCAGTGGATTAAAATGGAAATGTACAAGATCTTGAATCTGTTATTTTCCCCTGTTGTCTTATGCTGATTCGATACAGTAAGTACGCGAGAAAGTTATATATATATATATATAATGGTTAGGGAACCCAGCTTGTAACTCAGAGGTTGTAGGTTTGGAGTCCCAGATGGGCCACTGCTGTTATACCATTGAGCAAGGTACTTAACCTGAATTGCTTCAGTAAATATCCAGCTGTTTTAGTGGATTTGTATAAACAAATGTAAACTGTGCAAGACTGTCTGGATACAAGCATCAGGCATAAATACAGAAACAGAGAACTAGTGGCTACCAAAATAAAATTCTGTTTTAATTCAAAAGTAAATTTGATTTAAAACAGAATACTGTTGCGAATACTTCTATGATTTAAGTAATTAACAGGCTGGCAGGCTTCATGTAAAAATGCAACTTTTTTCTGCTGTAAAGTGAATTTTATTATAATAAAGTGGATTGAAAATGTAAAAGAGAACTACATTGTTGGATAGTGGCATGTGTGTGAGTATTTATGTACTTAAACCTAACATCAAGGCTGGATGCAAACATCCATGTGAATTGAACCATTATATTAATCATCAGGAGGTCACGGCTTTAAAGCGGCTTTTCTCATGTACTATTGATGGAAATTCAACTGTTTGCCTTGGCATGTATAACCCTTCTAGTGTACCGTTCTGTTTTTATTTATCTGTTCTAAGTAACCAATAGAAGAAAAACATCATATAACATTTATGTATTCAGTGTAGTGTACAAATTGCTTACCCTCGTCAAGCGTGGTCAGTAAGATATAGTTCTCTGGGTGGTCTGTTAGGTCTTTCTTCTGAAGATCTCCTGTCTCCATCAAGTGCAAAACTCCTGCTGAGAGAAAACAGCATGTCAGTGGTCACAATCGCCAATACCTCCATAAGACACAACCAGGCCTACATTATTATAGGTCTTGTTTCTCGTTAGCCACGCCAGGTATATGGCCTACTCTAGCTTACCCTCAACCGTCTTCCACACTTGTACTTCAACTTCAGCAACTCCTTGTTTTTCGATAGCGATTATTCTGACAGCATCCTCTGTGTCAGACTCTGAAGATGGTTCAACTTTGTAAACCAAAAGGTTGTTACTGTCTTGTTCCAGAAGGCACTGTGTCCCATTGGTTTCTTCTTTCAGTTCTGGAGGGCAAAACCATTTTATGTTGCATTATGTTGTGTTAAGTACAGTATATGATTAACAGAAATATCCAATCTCAACGGACTAATGACGTGATGCTTTATTTTTAAATAATTCCCACAGATGTCTAGTTACTTACTGGATCAAGAGTTGGTATTTGCCTTTCATACTGCAAGTCACCAAATCTTGATGCTCAAAAGTACCCTTAACGAATGTCAAAGTGTTGACTGGCAGTTTTCATAACATCAGCTAACAGTTTACTGATTCTTTGTTACATTTCACATTAAGAAAAATATACAGTATACCCAAAAAAACATGAAATGATGAATGGCAAATTACTACTTGCTAGCTACAATCCACATGTGCAGTAAGACTCTGAACCACTTCACCTCTACAACTCAACTCTTCTTGGGCTGCTATGTGACCTCTCTACCCTATGTAATAATGTAGCTCAGTGGTAGCTTTGCATTTTGAGAAGTAATAATGTTCTGCCTGCATTAGATTACCCGGACATGCTTTGCAGCACTTGCCCTCTGTCTTCTCAGGGTGTGGACATGGATACTGACTGGGACATGTGAGGCGTTTGCACTCCTGCACACCATCCTGGCAGGTGCACAGAATGCAGTCCAGGACTTTCCCCAAAACCGGGTGCCACACATCTCCATGGGAGTACGTTCTGCCACTGTACACACAAGCTAAAAAAAGAAAGAAACCCAGCATGTGCACGTTGTCAATTATCATATTTCAGGGATACATCAGAAGTAGACAAAAAGGGCATAGGAAGGGTTGTTACCGATTATCCTAGGTAAGGGCATACGTAGGTGTAATTTGAACATTGCAGGGGGGGGCACTGTTGCCATCCCCAATATTCAAAGCTACGTTATTTTGTGTGGATACATCAATTTGCATCATGCTAGCTAACTAGCTAAACATATAGCCAGTTATTTTGCAAGCTAGCTTGCTAAATACTTGGCCAAGCTCGTGGCTTTTTTTTGCTATATATCCCAGGATCCTGTTGGCCTATTTTTTACTGCTGTGAACTCCTTATTTTTTTATGAACGGACAGAAGTAATTGAGAGGGACAAATTAACGCTCTCTCTAAATTGGGTGGGGGAAGGGGGGAAAGACCCCGCTCCCCCCTGAGAACTATACCTATGATCTTGGCACTTGATTGACATTTTAATGAAACAGTTCCCAATATTGGCCTACAGTACAGGCAGCAGTGAAACAGTTCCCAGTATTAGCCTACAATACAAGCAGTAGTGAAACAGTTCCCAGTATTAGCCTAGCAGGCAGCAGCTGTAACGGCACTGAAATCCGGAACCCCATCAATATGTCATGTGGTAATGAGCTTTTTAGCTTTCCACAACTTTACAATTCCCCTCTCTTTGCCCTCCCTGTCACCAACCCCCACCCCTCACCTCCTCTCCACCCTCCCTATCAACAACCACCAATCCCCCACTCATCTCCTCTCCTCCCTCCCAGTCACTATCACCCTCCCCCCTCTCCTCTCCTCCCTTCCTGTCACCACCCCCTTCCCCCCTCTCCTCTCCTCTCCTCCCCTCCGATCCTCCCTCCCTGTCACCAATCCCCCTCGCCTCACCTACTCTTCACCTTCGCTGTCACCAACCCCCCCTCCCACATCTTCTCTTCCCTTCCTGTCATCAATCACCAATCCCTCCCCTCACCTCCTCTCTGTCCTCCCTGTCACCATCCCCCTCCCCCATCTCCTCCCCTCACCTCCTCTCCACCCTCCCTGTCACCAACCCCTCCCTCCACCCCTACCCCTGAGACCTCTCCCCTCAGCTTGACCCCACCCTCACCTCTCTGGTGTTTCCTCTGCATGAGGATCTTCACAGTGGTCCCTGCTGCCCCTTTGAAGCGCAGCCCCTGGAGGCTCAGCGTCCTGAGGGAGCCCCTCACTGTGGACGGAGTGGCCCGCATCCCCCGGCCTCGCAGCTGCTCCCCAGAGCACTGGTCTTGTGAGTGCCTCTTGCGTTTGCGGGGACAGGAATCAGGATGATTACATTGGGGGCCCGCTAATTAGGAGGAACTTGCCTTCATATTTTTGGTTTCTTTAGGTGAAGCAGCTAACTCAACTCTAAAATGTAAATAAACTAAATTTCTGTTACAAGCATGTCGGAGGTTTCCTCTTGGTTTGGAATGGACAATATGTCCATCAAAAAAAGAAAAATCACAACAAGCTAGTTTAACCTATCATATACCATGCAAGCAGAGATGGGCAGTATTTCTGTTACTTGTCTTTGAAATACGTATTTCAATTACTTTTGAGTATTTTGCAATTTGTATTTGACAGGGCTGAAAAAATTCAAATGTAATTTGTAACAAGATACTTTAGGGTGGAGTAATTTTGTATTTTCAAAATACTCAAAATACTTTATCCATGATTCAAAGAACATAAAAAAAGAACAACAGTACACTTAGACACACTCACAGTGCTTTTTAGACCCGCTCTCTGTTGGTTGGACAAGGCAGTGAATGCATGCATACGTGGATGCATGCATGTATCTGGTCGCAGGCAGCTATTGAGAATTTGGCACTTGTTTTCACACAAGCCTACTCACAGTATTCTAAGTGGCGTTTTGAGAAAACGTGACGTGACGTGAAAAGTTGGAAAATACGATTTCTCAAAACGCCACTTTGTGACTCCAGAAACACTAGCTAGCATGTACAATTCATGCTGATTTGTTTGTAAGTTTGTACTGTACTATTTTCAGTATTTTTCTTTTATATACAAATAGCATCAAAGATAAGAAATTGGTCGTCAATAGCCCAAACAACCAAAATGGAGGGAGTAATGTGGGCAAACTAATTAGGAGATGCTAAAGATGTGATTGTGCCTCTAACACTTAACACACAGCGATAGCCTATGTGATTTTGGCTTTTTGCTCATATTCATAGAGAAAGGCAGCCACCTATTCATATGTTGGCCTACGATAGCCAATTGGAGACAAGTTTTTTTCCCTGTATTTTAAAAATACAAAATACATGTATTTTATCTGATACATTTTCTGGCACCAGTATTTTGTATTTTATCTGATACATTTATTTGAGGGGTATTTTGTATTTTGTAACAAGATACATTTTGATGTATCTTTGCCCATCTCTGCATGCAAGTTATTTTTAGAGCAATCTCTTCAATAGTTCTGTTCAGTCTGTAAAGGCAATGTAATCATTTTGTATCTGTCTTTAATTCATAAACTGCTTTACTTGACAGAGCCAATTTTGTGGGACTACTCAAAATCCACTATATTCAGAATGAAAACACTTACAACTCCCCGGTTTAACTGTTGTCCTCCATCTTCTGTTGATGCAGAATTTACATTAATGGCAGCATCTAATAAAGAGAGCACAGTTAGTAAAAAAGACAATAATTCTTATATTTACTAAATATGAATGTGGCTAAAGGAAAGTGTTGTTGTCACTGTCAAACTGGAGAAAAGCCATCTCAAATAAAACCAACTTAAATGTAATTATATTTTCATCATTTATCAATTTAAGAATTTAGTAGATATGGTATAATTAATTAGCTTAACTTTTGTAGTGAACTATTTTGATTCAAACACTTTCATACAGAAAAAAGAACTGAAAAGTGTGAGAACCTTTGCACACGAGGCAGCATGTGTCTGGAACAGAAACTGGTGAGGAGCAAGAAGGTGTCACACAAGTCTTCAGGGCACAGAAGATGTTTCCATTCTAAAGTAACAAAGTCACATTCTAAAACCGAGTATCAGACATGTGGGAAAATGTGTATCACGGATAAAGGATAATACAATGTTTAAGTCACTCAAACACTCTGTCCCAGCAGAGGAACAAAATAACAGCAGACTGAAAATAACAATACTTTTTTTCTCACATTTTTGCAAAACATGATCCCAAATAAAAACTGAAAAACATCTGTCCAGAACACAAGCTTTAATTTGTTCTAGTGGTTTTAATCCTACCAATGTCTCTACCAATGATAATACAGATACAGTATATCAGTTCAAGAACTCGGTGTGAGATGGTGAAAGATTTGTGCATCATTGCTGACCCAGATACACTGTTATTCATCAGGATTTGACAGTACAGTCGTAAACCAAACACCCAAAGATATACATTCTGAAGATCTAGAGGCGAATGAGTGTCTGACTTACAGAGCAGGTGCACATGACACACTGGTTTGCCTGCCTGGATGGGAAGAGCTCGTGATTGGCAAAGGTCTCCCCTGGTTGGTACACGGTCCCATTATACCGACAGGACTTCACTGGGGCTCTCAGCCCTGCTGGGATTCTCTGCTGATCTTCGGAGAAAGGAAGGCCAAGACACATGTATTTAAATACCAAAATCAGTTCATATAATGGCATCAGTTTATTTTCAGAATCACACAGCCCGAACACAACACAGGCATGGGATACTAAACTCAACATAGTCTATCCAGTACTTCACATCACTGAGGCCAACACAAGGACCGATAGAACCACCACTGTACTCGTATAGTATATACAACTATACTATTTGAAAATGTTTTAACTCTTTAGATGGTGGTAAAATTGAAAATCCGCTGATCACTGACAATTTTCAATTAAACATGTTATGAACCAATATGCACAATCATATGAAAGAAAACCCCATTTTCTTCTGAATATTGGTGAGAATAGATGTTTCTTTTTAAAACTGTCAATAATCTGCAGGAATTTTACTGTTGTCTAAAAGGTTAGAACATTTCAAGTAAAATATTTGACCCAGATCTGACATGCACACCAGAGGAGCATCGCTTAAGACCCTCGATGGTCAATTAAATACTTGTACAACTGCAGCCAGTAAGAGTTACATTCATTAATAAAAGGGATTGATAGTAGGCTACCTGTGCAGCGGGGGCAGCACTGCTGGGCATCAGTCACTGGATTCTCACAGCGAAGGACCGGGCACTTAATGGTGTTACATTTCACATGGCCAGTCTAGGAAAATTTACAAGGTCCCCATGAAGGAATCCCACACGTATATACATGCACACTCAGACTGAGCATTTGCCCATCTGAGAGTCGAAGAAACAGTAAACTTTATGGCGTGTGCAAATACCACAATATTCTAATGGCACTGTGAAAAATAATCATTTTAAACCTTCATGAAAAGAAAACGTTATGGTAGTATTTTATATGACTAGTGTTTCAGTCAAAGTAAATCAAGTTTAAAAGATACCACCAAACATTTGTTTGGTAAATGTCCGATTCGACAATATAAAATAAGAGATGGAAGAAGTATTGCGGTTTGAAAGTTGATATTTTGATCTCCTCTTTCCTGTACAAATACTTAAGACATAATTAACAAGTTGTTCCATTACAACAAATATAGACTACGTCTCTATAATGACATGACATTCGCATTCTATTATACAACTGCTATGGTTTTCAAAACCGTGCAAATACTCGCGTTATGCACTGTGAGGCTATGACATAGACTGCAAACATGGCATGCGGTCCGATTATCTAACGCTCAAAATGCTCTAACTTCTACAACGATGGACGGAAGAGAGATGGAGACTATACCTCTGTGCACGCGCATCGCACGCAGAACAAGAATCCAAACGGCTCGAGATAGGGATGCCAGCTGTCCCCGGGAGTGTACGTCTTCTCTTTGAAAGTACAAAATACGCCAGAGACTGGTCGCAGCAAACAAATCGAACAAAAACATTAAAAACATGCAAAACAAGTCGAATTTCACTCAAACTAAGTAAATTGTGTTCACAAATCACACATTAGTGTCTGATATTCACTTTAAAAAGCGCACATTTGTTTATATACCCTTTTCCATTGCAATATCCTACTCTAACCCTAATGTTATTCAACTTATTTGTCGTTGCAAATATAATACGTGAATATGTTTCCTAAGGGATTAATTGGAATTGCATGTTTTACTGTAATCGACCGGTTTCCTTTTGTTTACTGCTGTGACTGCTTTTGTTTACCAGCTATGCGTTCTCTCCATGTAAAGAGATTGTGCCTTAATCCAGTTTGAATTAAAGAGTTATAAAATGCCATTTTCAAGACGAAATAATGCTATTAGAGCGATATTTAATTAAAAACTAGTCTAAATGGCAAAACATATGCAGCATGCATATAACCACAATCTTAAGACCACAATCTTATTGAAATAGTTCAAAATAATACGTGTAGTAGTATAAATAACAATAATAATTCCTACATATCCACATTTCGTGTCTGTCATTCCAGATGAATAAATATCAAATAGGCAAATAACTTTAGTATTAAATGCCACTGCGTACAATCATCTGCAGAGTATTGCGAAATGTAAGCTCTTCAAATATGGATTAACTTGAATAGTTTTTTAATTGCCACTTACTTTTTGTTGTTATTGCTTCGGAATCACAAGCAATGTACAAAGGCAGGATTAAAAACATAAAAATGTTCTTCATGTCGGAGACAATTCATCTAAGATATAAATAAAAATCTAAAATGAAATCGTTGCCAATAACTAATATACTCTTGGATTCTAACTGCGACAGCAAACACTTCAGACCAGTGTGAAACTCCGCTTCAGATCATGAATCTATTCTGCAGTTTCGCCGAAGATGCGCGCCTCCTACAGGAAAAAAAATAATTCGTACGTTAAATTGTTACAAACAGGAGACAGGAGAATTTAGAAAACACAAATGAAATGTAATTCATAAGAATGTTTGTTTAGCTTACATGTTTTACATACAACTATGTCAGGCATCCAAATATACTTTTACTAAGACAATGCATTCGACGACCGGGGTATTAAGAGAAAAATATTAAAGTCTGTTCAGGTTATCCAAGGCTTTTATATATTGTAATCATGTGGACATATGAGGTAGATCGACTCTGCATCAACCGCATTTTCCTTTAAAACAAAGTATTTTGCCATACAATTCTTCCACCGATATACAGTAAGCGTTTAATAGAGCAGAGGAGCTCCGCCAAGTGGCTGTCCCTGGCTTTCTGAAAATACTGTTCATAAATACAGTATGAGCACAGGTAAGGTCTCTGTGCTTTGCTGATGTCTGGAGAGTCAGTATACGCGCAGAAGGGGTTGTCAAATACAGACAAGCAATGGTCTAACAGACAACGGTCTGCCCGTTTAATTAGTGATTAGTGAATGATTAGAACATTGATTTGTCTGCAATTATTATGCAACTGTGTGATTCTTTATTTGATCATTCCAGCTAACACAAAACTTTATTGCAATTAAATTACGAAGGTGCAGTAAGGTTGTGTAAGAGTTCAAACCAGTATGGCAGCTGGTATCATACACTCACTGCTAAACAAAACTATGAGGCTATTTGGGGCCTTCAATCCCCTGCTTTTTTCTCTCTCTAATTTGAAGTACCCAATCGCAATTCCGGGCTCTGCTATCCAAGGCCACCATCCTCTCTCATACCATTCCTGGGTCCACATAGCATCAAGTCCCTGGCATTGGTATCAAGCATTAATGGCTTTGTCGGATTTGGGAATGCAAGGATAAGAGCACTCACCAGACATTCCTTCAATTTGGCAGGCCTCTGATTTTCCTGTTAACATTGGCATTTGGTGTTTTTCTTTATCAGTTTGTGGATTTGCTGTGAAAAGGCAACACAATCAGGTGCAAACTGTTGGTAATAAAAACATAACTAGAGGAACCTATACCCAACTGTGATTTTGTATAGTCATGCACAGCTACCACTTCATCTAGTTGTTTTGCCACTTTTTTATGATAATATGACCCAAATATTTGACTTCACATAGGTTGGCATTCGCTGGGTTTTTCACTACAGTGCCTTTAGTTTCTAGAAAACCCCATCTAGTCACATTTTCCCAAACATTTTTACAAAAAGAAATATCATCCAAGTAAATTGAGCAGGCAGTCCATTGCAAGTCCACCAGGACTAATTCCATTAACCATTGGAATGTCCTGTGTTGCAAAGACTAAAAGGAAGCACATTAGACAGCTGGTGCATTGACTTTACTGTTTTTCGACAGCTGATGGAGCTGTTGCATCAAGGAGGAAGGAGGCACAAAAAAATGAACATTTCTCTAACACATGCTGTTTGTTTACAAGTGTGTCCATGACAATTCTGAAAAAACGTATTGTAAAAATATTTCACATAGCTTTCCTTGACTGATATGTGAGTTCAAGCTTCTAAAATCACTCTTGAACCACTGATCCTGAGTCAGTGCCAGTCCTTGTTCTTTGACCCATGTCTCAGATTGCATTCTCAGCTTCTCATGCCATTCCTCTTACTCACTGAGTTCAATTAGGTTGACGTCATGGATTTTCATTGATGTAAATGATCGCAATAAATATAAAACCTCTATACATCGTAATTGACAATTTCACTTGTGCAAGTATAAATCAAGTTTCTCAATAGTAATTTACATTTTGCTCAGTTTCACATTCAGTTGGGCTGTTCAAGGAACTGCTATTTTTCTATAACTTCCTATTTTAGCTACATAATATGCAAAATAGTGTCTTACATTTCTAAAAGCGATCGATATAAAGATATGAAGTTATGTTTATACCATATTGATATTGCGAAATAGCAAATAGCTCTCAAATTCCATGAGTTAAATTCACAGCACTTCATACCAGGACTGTGAGTGCTACAATATTTTTTAGTGTAAACCCAAGCACCCCACTCCCCTCTTTGTTTGGTGAAGTGTTACAGTGTTAAAGTAAATGCCTGTTTATCTAACTGTCCATCGCAGCAAAGGATTGAAAGCCAGGAGTAAGTACGTATTGGAAAGGCTTTGAAACAATGCACTATACTGCCACCATGTGATAATAGCCTGGTAAATGTAACAAACTACCTACTTATATTGAAGAAGGAAGCCATCCGTCATTTCGTTAGTTTAATTCCTTTTTGATGCATAGCTTTTAAAAAACAGGAAAACCAAAAAACTAGTTAGAATGGATTTTTAGTAGTAACACTGGAATTTTCATTTGATCAGAATATTACAATATCGACATGGATTCATTTTACAATTAGAAGTGAAAACCATATATCAGCACATAGCCTACTATAATTTAAAAATCAAGGGTCTTTTTCTTTACCAGGAATCTGGCGAGGGGTTGATGATTTTAGCAGTTGAAACGTGTGTTATTGTGTTGCAGTGGACATTGTTTATCAATGTGATCATCATATTGGACTATGAAAATAATGTAAAATCAGTCATGAGAGTTAGCTATCATACAAATCAAATATTCTGATGCATTGTCCTCAACAGTCCTTAGTTTTTTTAGCATTGTGCGTATAGGTGAGCAACGTGTGGTGAAACGTTTTGTTATTGTTATTAAACGTGACAATTTGAACCTCGGGCCTAGTATTTTCCTCGAACCAGCGACTTTCTGAGGCGGATCTGGCGACTTTCCGAACGGAGAAGTTGTGAAACTAACTCTCCTAAGTGCACTGGGCGGAGACTGTAGTAAAACTGCAGAAACTGGTATGCTGTTTTATTCACGAGAGTCAAACCGAGCTGTACGCCGATCCGTGCAACGTATATTATGTGAATGCGCTAAGCTTATAATATGTTTTAATTTCCAGCCTATCCAGGTCATATAAAAACCGTGGATATTGCGCAGCGCCTGCTAGAACAGACAGAACAGACGCGACAACAAATATGGCGGCGCTCGCTTCTGCCGAGCCAAGTAGATTGGGACAGAGTGGGAGAGGGCAGATAAATGGAATCAATCCAGCTGATGATGGTTCCGAAGTTGAGACAACTGCATGACTGCGAAGACTAGAAGAGGCCAGATGCCCCGTCTGCTTTGAGATCCTCCAAAAACCGGTGACTATGCTTTGTATGCGCTCGGTCTGTCTTCCTTATTTCAAGCGTGGAATTGACCAGTTCGCGCTGTCCGATTTGCCGACTTCAAGTGTCTAGTTTCGGCCCGTAGAAAGTCTCAAGAGAAAA
This sequence comes from Aldrovandia affinis, assembly GCA_029706075.1. Taxonomy (NCBI): domain Eukaryota; kingdom Metazoa; phylum Chordata; class Actinopteri; order Notacanthiformes; family Halosauridae; genus Aldrovandia; species Aldrovandia affinis. Next base: position 1,348,985 of record JAINUG010000065.1, read on the forward strand.
GCCTTGTTAACGCCGAACTCTGGGACAGCTTAACTAGGTAGCCATTAGCTAGCAATCTTGTTCAACAACAAAATTCCAGTGCCAGCTAGCAATCTAACGTGTAAACGAATTGCAGCTATGAGATAGCCACACACCATTATTTATAGTAAACTCTCCAATTTCTCTCTACAAGAAACAAAAGCTTGTCAATGCTATTATAGATGTCACAATACAGGGAGAGTAAGAACATGAATCTGTATCATCAGTTTTGGCGATTATTGCAGTTACATATTTTTCAGCATTACTTTCCCCTAATACAGCAAGATTGTTTTGATCTGTAATTGGCAAAAAAATGCTGTTCGGTTGCTGTTCTCTAATTGGAGCCCCCCTTCAGACATATCATGCTTTTAGAATGTGTATTTATGAAAATATGAAAACTTGGTGGCAAATCTTTTTTAAACAGAATATACAACATCTAAAGAGATGTGCTCTTGAGTTTTGTCTGTGTCTTTGTATGACTGATATATTTTTCTGCAGAAATAATATTCTGCTCTCCTGTCCACATTTGCAATCCTGGAGAGATTCGACAGGAATATGAAAAACAAAAGAAGGTCAGTTTATTTAATATGCCCTTTGTGTCTTCGCCACAATTGAATACGATTGTATTGGTGCAAGGGATTTCAAGTTTCCTGTATATTTAACATTTTCGAATTCCCAGAATATACAGCTCTGGAAAAAAATTCATTTATCTTAAATCAGCATCTCTACATGTATGGCAGCCATTCCATTCCAGTGTCTGTTGAATTCCAACGCAAGCACACCTCATTCTACTTAATGAAGTACTGATTAGGTGATCACCTGAACCAAATCTTATTTAACGAGGAAAAATATAAAAAACACTGCTGTGGTCATCACTATCCTCTTGCAATAGGACCAGCTGGATGGCAAAAAACAGTGCTAGTAGTACCTCAAAAGTAATTGGAATAAAAAAATAACTATTGACCATGCCAAAAGAGTTATAATAAATGTTTTGAGTGAGGAAAAGAAGGGTTCAATTCTGGCTTTACTGGCAGAGGGATACAGTGAGCGTAAGGTTGCTTCTATCCTTCAAAGTTCAAAGACGGCGGTTCATAAGAACAAGGTCAAGCAGCAGACATTGGGGACAATAAAGCTACAGACCAGCAGAGGGCGAAAACGACACTCTAGTGACCGGGATGACCGCCAACTCATTCGAATGTCACTCAACAACCGTAGGATGACATCAAGTGACCTACAAAAATAATGACAAACGGCAGCTGGGGTGAAGTGCACAGCAAGGACGGTTCGAAACAGGCTCCTAGGGGCAGGGTTGAAGTTGTGCAAAGGTAGAAAAGAGCCAGGGTGAGGTTTGCAAAAGACTACAAGGATTGGACTGTAGAGGACTGGAGTAAGGTCATCTTCTCTGATGAGTCAAATTTTCAGCTTTGCCCAACACCTGGTCGTCTAATGGTTAGACGGAGACCCGAAGAGGCCTACAAGCCACAGTGTCTCGCACCCACTGTGAAATTTGGTGGAGGATCGGTGATGATCTGGGGGTGCTTCACCTCTGGAATGTGATCAAGAGGAAGATGGATGGTCACAAGCCATCAAACAAAGCTGAGCTGCTTGAATGTTTGCACCAGGAGTGGCATAAAGTCACCCAACAGCAATGTGAAAGACTGGTGGTGATTGCAAATCAGGGTTATTCCACCAAATATTGATTTCAGAACTCTTCCTAAGTTAAAACATTAGTATTTTGTTGTTTAAAAATGAATATGAACTTGTTTTCTTTGCATTATTAAAGGTCTGAAAACACTGCACTTTTTTGTTCTTTTGACCAGTTGTCATTTTCTGCAAATAAATGCTCTAAATGACAATATTTTTATTTGCAATTTGGGAGAAATGTTGTCAGTAGCTCATAGAATAAAACAAAAACGTTAATTTTTACTCAAACACATACCTATAAATAGTAAAACCAGAGAAACCGATCATTTTGCAGTGGTCTCTTAATGTTTTCCAGAGCTGTATATATAATTGGGGGCGGCACAGTGGGGCAGTGGATAGCACTGTCGCCGCACAGCAGGAAGGTCTCAGGTTTAAATCCCGGCCGGGGTTTTTCTGTGTGGAGTTTGCATGTTCTCCCCATGTCTGCGTGGGTTTCCTCCCAGTGACGTGCTATCTGGGTAGGCAGTGCCTACCCTGTGAATATCACATTGAAATGAGATTTTATTATATTTAATAAACTGTATTACTGTTTATTTTTGTGGCTTTTATGTTCTATCTATGTGTTGTTTTAATGGTTTTAGACATTAAGGGTTTTAGTTCTTTCTCCATTCAGTTACTGCTAAGTGACTACAACAAATACTTTGGTCCCCATGGTGGCTAAATTAAAATAGTGAGATGTTGAATATTATCGTACATGTACTGGATTCCCTGTAATGCAGGTTCAGTAATGTATTTTAATCATGAAAAAGTTGAATTCTGGTTTTAAATTTTGGTTCCTGGTTTTAAACTTTAGTACTTACTTGATTTCATGGTTATCTAATGAGACCTCCATCCAAGCAAAAATGTATATTAACTGATAGAAATGTATTTAATCTTAAGGTTAAGAAATACAACCAAATGGTAAATCTGGAAGTGTCATGATTTGATTGTTAGATATGGATTTGATTATGTTAGATTGTATAGGATGGGATTTATTTTACTACCTAATTTTTATTTCCTGGGGATTAGATGGAAGAAGAAAAGGCAAAAGGAGAAAAGGCAACCAAGCAGCTCATTGAAACGTTTTTGGAAAACGAGCAGAGACAGGCTGAGAACCAGAAGAAGAAAGGACCCTGTCACATGCCCCAGGAGTCAGGCTTGGTGGGTGACTGCTAAGGCTTCATAGCATTTTCACACTAGTCCAGATTCATCTACCCCTGGATGTGGCCATGGGTTTTGTTGCGTTGCATTATCTCTTAAGTGTACCTGGGCCTGAGCCCTGTTCAGGGTTGGTTGAGGCCAGTTCTCTTGCTGATATTACACTCCACCTGGCCAAAGCAGACCCAGCAGAAGTAGGTATTTATGTAAATGTTTTGTTGTGGCACGAGGAATTGGGTTGTTTTTCTTTGCACACTTTTCCCATAATTACACAGTGCCAGGGGAGTTGACTCCACCGGGGACGAACTGGCTAATTTTGTCCCCACTATTTAAAAAAAGTAGTAACATTATTGGCGGCACAGTGGTGCAGTGGATAGCGCTGTCGCCTCACAGCAAGAAGGTCTCGGGTTCGAATCCAGGCCGGGGGCCTTTCTGTGCGGAGTTTGCATGTTCTCCCCGTGTCCGCGTGGGTTTCCTCCGGGTACTCCGGTTTCCTCCCACAGTCCAAAGACATGCACGTTAGGCTAATTGGAGAGTCTAAATTGCCCGTAGGTATGAGTGTGTGAGTGAATGGTGTGTGTGCCCTGCGATGGATTGGCGACCTGTCCAGGGTGTATTCCTGCCTCTCACCCGGAACGCATGCTGGGATAGGCTCCAGCACCCCCCCACGACCCTGACCAGGAATAAGCGGATTAGATAATGGATGGATGGATGGATGGATGGATGGAATAACATTATTTTTCTGTTGGAAATATCCTGAAAATAGTTCTGAAATAAAAATGCGGAAGAGACTGCACTAGGTCCATGCAGAAAAAGATGCCTCATCGAAATGCTTTGACAAGCGCCAGGAGCGCTAGAATCTTTGGATGAGTGTGTGTGCGTCTCTGCCCTCACCAAAGAGACACTAATGTTACAAGACCATCAGCAAAGTGGTAGGTTAACGTTAGTAACATGGTTTCAGCTGAAAAGTGGATAAAGATAATTAATGACTGGCAGAATAGCAGCTAACTAAGAGGTGAAGGAAGCTGCATTGATGAAAATGTATTGCCCCCACAGAAATTTGGTTGGCCACCCTGCGTGCCACCCTACTTCATCTGGCTCTTGATTGGTTATTAGGTCGTCAATCACATCTTTTCAAATGTATTACATTTTGAATGTCCCCCCTGTGTGGTTTTGGCACTCTTGGGCCACCCCTGTTAAAGTGGTCTGGGCCTGCCACTGGTTCCACAACCTTTCAATCTAAAATTAGCTCGCTATCATTAGTTAGCTAATGTTGCCTAATGTTAGCTACAGTATTAGTATTGCGTTGCCATTAGCTAGCTAGCTAGAACATTAAAGTTAACGCATTAATATCTAGGTTAGCTTCCCAGAACATAGCTTCCCAGATAGGGTAACGTGCTCTGCTGTTACTAATAGCAACATTCTGAGTTAACATCAGTCATCTTAAAGGAGCACTCCTGTCAAAATTGTTAATTTGATCATCTGGATATTAAGAAAGCTATTGCTTTCCCACTGAAATGAGTGTAACCCCTCTACAGTCGCAAAATAATTTAGTTTGAGCTGGTAAGATAAGAAAGCATACAAAATAACCTTGCTTTCTCTAAGAATTTTGAAAACATAATTGGGCTATGTTTCCACATAATGTTATGTCCTGGAATAAGAAAGCTATGAGTGTGTTCATTATTTTCGCACTTCCACAAAAGTGAAGGTTATTTAGCCTTTTAAAAAACAGCAATACCTTTAGCCCCTGCAATCTGTTTTGCAAGGGCAGTGCCCCCCAATGCTCCGGGATTTTCAATATGCAAGCACTGGTCAATGTTTTAAGAGTGTTGCTTTTTTAATTATCCTTAATGTGTTGCCCTTTATGAATATCCCATGAAATCAGAGAGCAATGTACATTTTGCATGTGTATCAGTAAAATACTTTGGGTCTCAAATATTGTAGTGATTAGAAGTGATTCATTTACATTGCAGACAGTGTACACCAGCATTTGAGTTTAATATTTTGTCATCATTTAACCGCATCGAGTACAGGGGGCAGCAGGTGTGGCTGCAATCTATATTTGTCCCCCACATTTGGAATCAAGTCTATGCACCTGCACAGTGCAATAAAGAAGCCTATGCACCCTCTTATTTGGCACAGTGAAACCAAATCAGAACAGCCACAGTTTTTAAAAATCATAATTTACCTAATCGAGTACGGTAAAGACCTGTGTTCATTGTTTCTACCAGTACAAACCAATGACACTTCCCGTAGACTTAAAAAGGTTTTATATAAGTTTGTATCAGCACACCACTGTACTGTTCTGTACTCATGCTGCTAGACTTGAGTACTGGGCTACATACACATGTCAACCCTTTATTTCCTCAACTGAGCAGATTTAAACCAAAATGACTTCTCTTTGCCACATTATGTTGTATTTGTCTTTAAGGTTATTTGGAGGATGCTCATTTGACTAGCATCTGGAGGCAGTTGCATGGCATTTTTGCTATACAGTATAGCGGTTCTGAGTCAATATTGAACGGAGGTTGGAAAAATTAAAATATCCCTCCCCCCAAAAAAATGCATTAATGCAGACGTTTCTTTATTTCACAGGTGGCAATGAACGATAAAAATAAACCACATCCCCACCAGAGGAAAGAGGACTGGGGAACACTGAAGTACATTCAAGATTCGGTAAGGTTCTGCGTGTGTTCCCATTGGCTAGGAATACATGGCAGGATTTGAGGCTTGGCCTCATGCTTGACTGTACCCTTGACCAGTGCAAAATGTTATTTTTGTATGCCCTCAATCTGCAGGTCACTTCTTCCAATTTGATTCTAATGAGCATTTACATAAAGCATTACCTTTTGTAGAAACCGTCACTGTTCTATTTAGGTCATAGACTCATTAGACTCATTTTGGCTCAGGAAGTAACAATGGATATCTTCAGTGTATGAATGGTAATGAAAGGCTTTTGGCTCATTTCTTTGTAGTCATTTTCCAATATCAGGGTTATGTTTAGGTCCTTATTTCCTCCAATGTAAGAAGTGTATAATTTATTGTCAGTTCAAGGGGGGAGGGTGAGCCAGCAAAAGGGGTCCATGGTAGAATTCTGTCTCAGAAGATGCGGATCAATCGGCCCGGAAAGAGTGTCTCGACCCGGAGGACGGGCGGCGGACTCGTGGGGGAGGGGAATTGAGATAAATAGAGAGTATAATTGGCAACCAAATTGGGAGAAAAATGGGAAAAAAATTAGAAATACATTTCTAAAAAAAATAAAAAATAAAATGTAGAGTAGCATTAATTCAACACTCATTAATTCAAATTAATTTAGTTGAAAACACAGGAGTCTATTACTTGATTACCTTTTAAAATGAATGTATTTTCTCTGCGAGAAGTTCCTGTAATGTAATTGATGGTTCACCACTTCCCTGTGCTCCCTCAGCTCCGAAGGGTGTTGTCAGACTCTGAGAACGAGGAGCCCATTGGGAAACGGACGAGACACGTGTCTGCATTCGTTCTCAAAACCAGAAGCTCATCAGCCTCCAGCCGAATGTAACATACTTTACTTCTATAATAGTATTCATATTCATATTACTTCAAACATCAGTTATAATTCTGCAGGTATACAGTATTTGTTTAAAGAAAGTTATCTGCAAATGAGCTTGAAACAAAGCAATGTTTCCTCATCTACGACCCATTCCTACATTGTGTGATCATGTTTTAAAAAACGAAAACTATAACTAAACTATTAACTGTATATATTAATAATTAATGAAAATATTCCTGATTTTCATTTATACTTTCGATTTAAACGTTGAACTTAGATGTTTTAATATGAGTGTTTATGTGAGAAATAATGTCCCTCTTTTTCAAGGGCGTAACCACATTAAATATTGGGGGGACATAAAGAAAGGGAATGACCTACAAATTATTTTATATAACCCCGTCCCCCTCACTCGTTACGCCTATGCTTTTTACTGTTTCTCAACAGTGTTCAGAGCCATGTGGGACAACGAAGTCGAAGCTGTACTGACACTGAAGGCAGAGTGAAGAACAACTGTCCTTCCCATCTAGCTGCTATAGCTAAGGTATACCATTCCTTCTGTGATGCAGTCATGGGTGGATCAATTAAGTCAAGAAAGAAATGCTTTAACATGGGGTGGATATGATCAGTCAGGTACCATTAAAAAACAATTTAATTCACACTATTTCGGAACTACCATAACCCTTTTGTGTCGGAACAGTGTTGTGTTACCATTCTTTTGTTGACTACCTGTACTCTTGTCTGTGGTGTTTTTAAAATAATGTTTTATATGTCCTTATTTTTTCAATATCCATCTGCAGACATGCATTGCCTACACCTCCAATGCTGGTATCCTGCTTTCCTCTGAGAACAGCCGATCGTTCTCCGCTCCCGTCCTCGCTCCTGACAAGAGGGCCGGGCGGGGTGGAGGTGGAGGAGGACCGGCGGCCACTTCCCCCTTCATGGTCCCACACCCTAAACCGGAGAGGTCCATCAGCCCCGAGAGTAACGACAGCATCTCAGAGGAGCTCAACCACTTCAAGCCCATTGTTTGCTCACCGTGCACCCCTCCGAAGAGGCTCCCAGATGGCAGGGTAGTGGAGCCTGTCTTTGTGAAGTCCACGCCCAGGAACCTGAGCCGGAGGCTCCAGAAGGCCACTAGCTACGAGGCCAGCCCAGCCATCCTGCGTAAGTGGAGGCAGATCGAGACTGACCGCCGGCACTCCAAGATGACCTCAAAGGGCACCGTGACCAGCCCTGTGGCAGAAGATTTCACCCCTCACCAGAGCCCCAGCAAGAACATCCGATTCTGTGCTCCAGAAAAAAACGCACTGAGAGACCGTTTGGGTGCATCCGTCACACGAGCCGATGCCTCCAGGCGGGGAAAGGGGAAACCTTTGGCGGGAAATAAGTGGAGATTGATATTTGATACATCGGTTGCAGAACAGAACATTTCTTCAGGTCAGTCGTCAAATGCTTGTGTCCCGACAGAGGCCCATTCCACCACACAAGGGGCATGTGAAGCAGTTCAGAGGACAAGGGCCAGGTGCACACCTTCATCCCAAGCAAGGCAAAGACTACACACACGTGAAAAGTGTGCACGGGTCACCAACTGCAATCGAATCCCCATAGACTCACAGGACCAGACAAACAACCCAAATGTCAGAAACAGAGTCACGAGCAGGCCTACCTCAAGGAGGGGCAGGAAGAGGAGCCAGAAGACCAAGCACTTGGAAGAGGCGGGGAGGCTGAAAAGGCTCAGACCGCAGAGCCGAGTCGAATTTGATGGGGAGCGTGACACAGGCGTTTCGCACACGCAGCGGACTCGCCAGGAGCACGAGGACCAGAAGGTAGCATTAAAGCTGCAGAGGCAGTTCCGTATGGAGAGCCGGGCAGTGGACAGGCAAAAGACGTGCCCTGACAAATGCCTGCTCCGCTCCTGGGCCTCCTCTGGGACCACCCTGGAGCACAGTCTGCGCAGGTCGGTTAGAATCTCCCAAAAAAAACAGCCACTTTAACTGCAGCTGTCTACGTTATATCATTCATTCATTCGTTAGTAATTTCCACACTTCTTTCCACATTTTCTTTTTTTAAAGAGAAGGGCTAAGCTTAGCCCTTCTCCCACCGAAGCAGACCTGCCATCCTCGGTGAGGTAATCAAATACTTCTCCCGGGGAAGAGGCGAAGGAGGCGGCATTTCAGAGCGCTAAAAAGATCTGGTAAGAGAGGTAAAGGAAGGGCCAGGGAGAATGCACAGAGGCTTCGTTTTGTTGCTTACATTAGAAATAGCTATCAAGTTAATAGCATGTGAACTTTTGGTATTAACGTTACTGCCATTAACCTTTTTAAGTTCACTAGCTCGTCAATAAGAATCGCTAACTTTAATGTACATTAACTAGCTCGATTTCTACCTGTCTTTGTTACAGTACGGTATGCAGCTGCCAACAATGATGTCTACTGCAGTGTTACTACACTGATCTCTTGCACTAACCATGATTAATCTTACCATGTTTAAATGCACCTTTTGTAAGTCACTCTGGATAAGATAAGTCTGCTAAATGCCTAAAATGTAACGTTAACCAGGGTTGCCAACTTTGGTCAGCTGGCTGGAGTGAGAGTTTCAATTCGAGACAGTCTCACGTGCGAGCGCGCATGTATTATGCACATCATTTGCTACCTTAGGTTTAAAGGAATAGTTCATACAAGTTGCATAATTCTGTAACAGTTGTCTTACCTTTAAGTAGTCTACCATAAACTACCCATAGGCTTCTTTTTTTTTACCTTACAAGGTAAGAAAACTATTACATGCAATTTGGGTAAACTATTTCTTTAAGACAAAAAAAGGATTGTTTTAGTAACAATTATAAGTGAACAAATGCATAATTGACCCTTCGCTAAACCACGCCCGCCTTAGTTACTGTTGCTAAGTCCGTCAAGCTTTCGGAGCCAGCATGGCGCTCCCACTGTCGCTATGTGCACTCCCTGGAGAAATATTGTCCAATTTTTGGAAAATAGGAAAAGTGATTTCAGATAGAAGCAGACAGAAGGGTCTACAATATGCATTTGAAGGTTATATTCAAGATATCACACTGACTCAGCAACAAAATGACGTAAAAAAAATTAAGATGGAAGCGAAAGCCTACAGATCAGAGTAAAAGTGAACCACCGCATCACCTGGCGGTTGAGACAGAGGACAACGACATTAAGGAGCAACACTGTTCCTGTAAAGCTGGGTAGGTCTCTATTCACTATTACAATCATTAAAAAGCAAAAGCAGTAGGCCTATATAACATTACATTCAGTAGTAAGTTAGCTAGCATTAGCTAACTAACGTAACATTAGTAGCCTATAGTGTGCTGTAACGACATTACTCTGGTTAGCTCCACAGGTAGCTCCATACCCTGGACCTCTGTAAAGCAAAAATATCAGCAGTGTGTCAGCCCAGTCCTCCACAAGATTTGGGTACTCGGGACTGGGCTTCCCATTGACAAAGTGCTGAAATAGTAATGAAAAAATAGTATTATATTTTGACATCAAGGTAACGTTACGCACAGGTTTTTTAGAGCTTGACTGTAACATCTTAACGTTAGCAAGCTGGCTGGATCACGAATAACAAAGCTAACATTTAGTCTAACTTTACCAACGTTGCAACCCGGAGCTATATATCCAGACCGTAGCCACGTTAGCTTAGCTGGCTAACACTTTTCAGGATTTGATTTTGGTTTTGTAAAGGAAAAAAAATGTATATCTCCTTCCTACCTCTCTGGGTAATGAGTGTCACTGTTACAAGTGCCCCAGGCACAACGTTTAACCATAATTAGCTAAAAATCCACAAAACCAGCTCGAAAATGAAGAAAATCTCAAATTTTTCCGTCATAGTCAATGGAGTGCACCAAAAAACTGTCAAATACTGCGCTGTGATTGGCCAGTCTGTGTTGTGTTTAGCGAAGGGTCAATTAAATAATTGAAATTGAAATTGAAAATGAAATTCATTTTACCTTCTAACATTGTTTTTGTTAACTAAAAACATTACAGCCAGGGGAATATTAATAATATCGCACCAATTAAGTCTAGAAGATGATTTTAATTGAGGTCCTGGTTACATCTGTGTAATAGAGTTGGTGTGACATTTCTCGCATGAGCGTGACAGCGTGAGATTAAGGCTGAAAGCGTGAGTGTCACGCCAGATGCGTGAGACTTGGCAACCCTGTGTTAATGTTAGTCCAGCTAGAGGTAGCTAACGTTAGCTAACCATCTAGCTTGTCAGCAATCAATCATGCCAGTGCTATCCAGCTATCGCTAGGTAATGTTATGTTAGCTACTGGCTGGCAAACAAGCTGTGTTTATCACTGCCGTTAAATACCAAATAGTGTGTAATCTCCCCCAAACATAATTCATCACAAATCCAGCTATTGAGCTATCAACAGTTTATTTTGAATTAAGGAGAAATTGTGGGAGTGTTTTTAACCAATTGCTATCTATCGTATTCTAGCCATCTATCGATAGCTAACATTAGTTCACTTAAAGCTAAATAATTCATTTTCATTCATTCAAATACAACGTTTTACCAGCAAGTTTCGATTTACACAAAATTTCATTATTCTATAAAGACATTAGAAATTGAAAAGGTAACAGAACTTTCAAATGAAGTTGCCCACGAGCTGTCAACGACCACCATCCAGCTGTCAGAATCCAGCCGCAGCGTCAGTGGAGATACGAGGTTTGACAGACAGAATAGATAGGCAATGGACTAATTACAAGCTATTTTGAGTACTTTTCATTGGTCCTAGAGTGGTGAAACCTTCAGTACACTTAAAAGGGAGTAACCGCTATCGATTCATGTAAAAGAAATGTTCAAAAACTTTTTTTTTTTTTTAAACAAGGTTTTCTTCCGACAACGATATATATACAGTAGCAGTCAAAGGTTTGAGTACACCTGCTGGAAACTAGGTTTATCTCATAAATGACAATGCTTTACACCGTATACGTTTCTGTAAATACTTTAAAATGACAAATATAGCATTTGTTATTTTGAACAAATGTAACAATGAACAAAATGAACATCAAAGAAATGTTAAAGAAAATTATATTGAAAATTGAATCTTGGATTCCTCAAAATAGCCACCCTTTGCCGTGTTAACAGCCTCACAAACACAGGCCATTCGGTTAATACGTTTCAGCAGGAAATCACCCGATATGGCTTCCCAGCTCTCCTGCAGCAATTCCCAGAGAAACTTGTGGGTTGCTTTGCTTTGACTCTTCTGTCCAGTTCGTCCCATACAATTTCTATGCAATTGAGGTCTGGACACTGGGCAGGCCAGGTCATCAGTTTGAGTTGTCCTTCACATTCCTCCTTCACCAGGTAGTTCTTGCGCAACTTCAAGGTGTGTTTCAGGTCGTTATCTTGCTGAAGAATGAAGGAGTGTCCGATTAGCTGGAGTGCCCGATTAGCCGTAGTCCAGATGGAAGGTGTACTCAAACTTTTGACTGGTACTGTGTATATATATACACACACAGTACCAGTCAAGTTTGAGTACACCTGCTGGAAACTAAGTTTATCTCATAATTGACATTGTTTTACCCTGTATAGGTTTCTGTAAATACTTGAAAATTAAAAACATCAAAGCAATGTTCCCAAATCACCCATGACATGTCTTCCCAGCTCTCCTGCAGTAATTCCCAGAGACACTTCTTGTCCTTCTTGTTCCTACCTTCACCAGATAATTCTTGCACAACTTCAAAGTGTGTTTCGGGTCGTTATCTTGCTGAAGGATGAAGGAGTGCCTGATTAGTCATAATCCAGATGGAAAGTGTACTTTGATTGATACTTTATATATATATATAAAATAAAAGTGTGTGTTTTAAAGCATTTTAAGTAAAGCAAAAATAGTTTTGGGACATTTAAACATTCATTATTGGCCTCACACTATAAAGCAGTAATTTGGAATTTGAGAAAGCTACTGTTGTATGAACAAATGCATCTGCCTTGTGTATTCCAGAGATGATTCTGCAGTTATTCTTTCTTTTGTGTAAAAGAGCCATTTCAGTTTCTTTGTACAATTTAGTTTTTTATTGTTTGCAGTTAAGAGCACCACACTGAATGTTAAGAACGTAAGAATGTATTATTTTTCTTTCTTGTCTGTATTAAACACACCTGAAAGGGTGAATGCAAAAACATATGGAAGGAAGAGTGAAGTCCAGTTTTCATTCCTGGTTTTCTTTCTTCCCGTCACAGTTTGTGTGTGTGTTGCACTCCGTCTGAGTGGCTCCCTCCCCGGTGTTCGCGTGGGCAATCTTGTACTTCTTTCTCATCTCCCTCAGTAAAGTCAGAGCATCTTCATATTCTTTCTTGTAGACATCCTTGCCTGTAAGAACCTTGTCTAAAAAAGAAAAATAATACAAATCAATATGCAAAATAATTATTGTTATTTATTTAGTCTCCATTGTCATCTCGAAACAAATATTAAATATAACTGTATATGTTGGGTCCTCTACATCATTCAATTGGTTCATGAGACTGAATGTAATTTGCAATAGTCACCTTTTTTCTAACTAATGTTCTGTGAAGTTCAGATATTCCATAAGTCATGTATCTTTGACAAATGCTATTCATAAATGCCTCCCAAGAGATGTATTACCTAAGGGGACTTTATTTATTGTTTTTCTGTCCTTAAATTTGGTCAGGGCATCTTCAGCCTTCTCTCCTTTCAGCCTCCTTGGTTTTGCTGATGGTAGTTCACCAATCTGTAAAATTAAATGTGTTAGTCTAAAATATGGAATAGTACCATGATCAAAATATTTACAAGAGGGGAAAATGTATCCCCAGATTACTGTTACTTTAAAGTGATTCTAATTCATAGCATAATTACTACAACAGACTCAATGACCCACTCTTTTTTCCTTTTCTTTGTATGGATTCTGAAGGTGATCAGGATTAGCCTTGGAATCTCGGTAAACAAGGAGGTTTTTGAGTGCCAGTTCCAAAGCTCTGACCGTTTGCTGAATGCCTTTTAAGATATGAAAATAAACCACGTCACACATGTATACATTTCATGGCCAACTTTATAATGTATATTTTACAGTATTTATTATCCCCAAAATGTGCTGTGTTGCATCTTTATTGTAACCATTTCTCACCAACAGGCTCAAATGTGCAAGGATCTGGTTTAGCATCCAGTAATATTTCATAGCCTCTGAATTTTTCTGGAACCAAATCTTCCTCTCTTTGTTCCTCACTGTCAATTTCCACTTCCTCTGAATCCACTTGCCAAGAAGATTCATCCAGATGGTTCACCTAAAGATGGGGATACCTGTTCTGTGAGGCATCAGACAGAAGTATACTAGCAGTCTTGATACTGTAAACTGAAATGGTTTTTTTTAGGTTGCAGGATTGGGGTCAGTTCCACTTCGATTCAGTCACTTCAAGAAATTAACTAAAATTAAATTCATTAATTGAAAAATGTATTTGAAACAGAACTGACCCCAACTCTTGATTGCACCCAATTCAGTGCATGATCCTTGTCCAGAATTGCATATAGAGACCGTGGCATGCAAATTACCTGTGTTATAAAGAAAGCATCCCCATCTATGTTGTTGGCTCCAGATGAGTCATTGGCTTTGGTATTCGGCCCATGGTCTGCTGTTACCCCCTTTGCGTCTTCAGGTCCATCACTGCTCCTCTGAGAAGAACAGCTTGAAGCCTGCAGACTCTCACAATCTGGGGGCATTGCTTTCCCCTGGCATTTTTCAGAGTTTTTCTCCAACATGGATGCATGATCATGAGGAAATGAACAACCAGCAGCCTCTAACTTCAAAGGTAATTTTGGGACCTTTCGAATTTTTGTTTCCACCTGAAAGGTACAAACAAAATAATAATTTTATCATTTTGAGTTCACGGCTCTTGTCCAATAGACTTACTGGAAGGACAATGAAATTGTTTAAAATTTTGAAAATTTCAAATTTTGCAGGGCAAGAGACTGCATGACCTGTGTCCTGCAAAGTGATTAAATCAAAGTGGAAAGTATTTTTATTTTAACATTCAAATGGCATTGAATACATCTACATTAAGAAGCACAGAGGATGGTAAAACAAAATGACCCCCACCCCCGGGTTCAAACAGCATGTGCTGTTTGATGATAATCCTGAGTAAGGTGCTTTGTGAAGTCATATAATGTATGCCATTTAGTAGATGCTTTTATCCAAAGTGACTTACAGTAGTGAATGCATACATTTTTCAGTATATGTGGTCCTAATGGCAATCAAACCCACAACTTAAGAGTTATCAATGCCATGCTCTACCTACTGAGCCACAAAGAACCACTAAATGATGTATTTCAATAAAAAAAAGTTCCCTCTACACTCTTTTTGGTCTACATGCATTGTTGGCATTCTTTCCCAACCTTTCGTTTTGGGTTGACTGGAATCACAATATGTGGTTTCACAAACTGCAATGTCTTCTTGCGCCTTATGTTAATACCCAGCCTGTGTTGAAGGAAGCAGGTCAGCATGGGAGGGTCCCCTGCATTGAAATGCACAGAAACAAGGCATCATAACAACACCCACAACTGTGAGCATGCACTATATAACAATATGTTGTATGCAAACCTCAATTCTTAATGAAGATATCCCAAAAAAAGGATAGGATATATATAAAATATATATTTAACAGAACTAGTTTATTTAACAAAAGCTCATATCTTTGTGTGCAAAAATATGTGAACCCCTTCAAACAATAACTTGTGGCAACTCCTTTAGCAGCGATTACTTTAAGAAAACGTCTTCTATAGCCACTGATCAGTCTCTGGCATCTTTTTGAGGGATTCTCGCCCACTCCTCCCAGACAACTCTGAGGTTTGAGGGCTGTCTGGCATGAACAGGCCACTTCAGGTCCTGCCACAGAATGTCGATTGGATTTTGGTCAGGACTTTGACTTGGCCAATCCAAAACACAAAACGTCTTTCTCCTGAGCCATTTTTTGGTAGATTTGCTTGAATGCTTTGGATCATTGTCTTGTTGGAACACCCACTTTTGGCCAAGTTTTTGGACCGATGGCCTGACATTCTGTTCAAGAATTCTCTGATATCCCTCAGAATTCATGGTTCCCATGATGTAGAGTCATCCAGGCCCAGAGGAAGAAAAGCAGGCCCAGATCATGACACTCCTGCCACCATGCTTGATTTATTGAGGTTATTTTGGTGGTGGGCAGTGTTGGGTTTTTGTGACCAAAAAGGTAGATTTTTCCAGAGAACAGACTTCCATACACCTTCAGGTTTGCCCAGGTGGTCTCTGGCAAACTTAAGACGGGCAGCGTGGGTTCTTTTTAGACCGCAGAGGCTTCTTCCTGGCTACCCTTGCATGGCAGTTCTATTCAGCATTCTTATTGTTGATGGATGCACAATATTTCTTTTTTCCATATTTTTACTCTTAATATGTACAGTTTTCTTAAAAAATGTATGAAATTGGTAATTATAGACCCTTTATTAAGAAAAGGTTTGATTAAATAAGTATTTTGTGGTAAAAACTTTCTACGATTGAACAAGGGGTTCACAAATGTTCAAGCATCACTGTATGTATGTATATATACTGTATATACATATCCATAAGGGATTAAAATAGTTTTAAAACAAATGTGGTAACACTTGAACTATAGGCCATAACATAAGGCCATAACATGGCCATAAGCATAACATAACACCTGTCAAAGCAGTCATGACCATTACATCTTAAGACCAATGTCACAACGCTGTCATAGTGTATGCAGCGAATTTTACAAAACAAATAATTGTTTCAAACTGATAGCTGCTTACATTGTGACATAATGGCATATAGTTCAAGTAAAGAGTGTTACCAAAAATGCAGTGTTATCACACAAAGAAAGGTGATGGCATTACCGCTCCGCTGTGTGGTGAATGGGTTTGAGTGAATCACAAGCTTGTTGAGTGAAGGAAACAGAGCCACAGCTAACAGCGCCTCTTCCACTGCAATCTGTGGACAGTAATAAGAAACCCACCATTACCACTTAAGAGTATGCCTCACAGTATCCTCCACATGAATCAAACATTTCTACTCCGTGTACAGACCTTGTTGTCAGCCAGATTCAAGAATCTCAGCTCTGGAAAGGGCAGGTGGAATTTGCCGGAAAATTGAAGGGAGGAATGTGTCCTCAGATAGATGTAGTCCTCCTTAAAGGAAAAGAGCAGGAAAAAGACAGCATCATTTGTATAGGCCATGCCAATATTGTCTTGCTTAAACTTGTTTTCTGTAGTAGTTGGGGTGGGGGCAGGCTAAAATGACACAAGACCTTTTCCAGCATGGAAAGTTCATTGTCCAAAACTTACCCCAGTACTGCTCTTGCCATGCTCCTTCTGCACCCAGGGAAAATGGGAAATATCTATATTTAAGGAAAAAAAACAATGAAAGTTTAAAGAATATCTACCTCTTAAACTGTAAATTGGCTGACAGTACCAACCAGTTCTCTCTACAGATTTGTTGTTGCTTGTCAACATCTCTGAGTCTGAAACAAGGACCGTGTCCCAGGTCTTCACCCTGTTGTTTGCTGCTGATCTGCGGATCTTCATCTTCACACTGTTGCAGGTAAGGTACCTCTGTGATGTAGTTTCCTTGTAGATTTAAATGCTGTAGCCTACAATTGCAATGCAAAATGTATAAATATACACATATATATATATTTATATAAGAAAGAAAAGGCAACACTCATTATGTATAAAATAGCCTACTTATTTGTATTATTCTAATAGTACTCTTAATCAGTTTCTGCAATATGTGCACAAGGACACGTTTCAGAATGTGCAATCTTTAGCAGTTAACAAAACGTGTACCCAACTTAAAAATAGAAAATAGACTCATGCTGCCAAATCTGACATCAAAACACTAATTCATTCATATTATCAGTTGGCATTTCACTTGGTATTTTCTTACACATTCTCTTTACGATCATATATAAAGTTGTTAAATTCACAACAAAAGTTGTTTTTCTTTTAATACAGGTCTAAATATCATGGCAAAGAATGAATGTAAAATGAAACAATTCAATCAAAGATAATAAAGCCAGAGAAACTCCTAATTTACTTTAGTCTCAGTATCCAGAAACTAATGAAAAACATATCCACCAAGCATCTCATTGTAGTAGTAGTTGCTCTCTGCCCCTCCCCTATGAGGACTATTCACATACTCCAAACCAACATGTTGACATTGTTCAAATGTCTAGCAACAGGAGATCTTATGTCTTTGTTTCTAACTGTACTTCTGTGTTCCCCAATTCAGTTTGAATACATGTATTGTCTTGTCAACATAAAATCAGCCACATCAACATTTTAATAAATACATACCATTCTTTCTAGTGCATGTAGTACTTCCTCTTAATCGTATTACAATGAAGACAATAAACACACTTGAAGTACTAATTTGGTATGGAGGAAAGAAAATCAAGAGGTTTAATATAACAATGAGTCTTAATGGCTGTAGGTGTTGCTTAAGATTCTTGGCCCTCTTCTAAACCAATCTTGGAGCATTTGTAAATGCTTCTTATTATGTGCCAGTTGTCTAACTGCAGAGTTCACCATCTTTGAAATTTGGGAGTATGTGGAGGCTAACATAATAGGCTGATCACATTGGGACTTTGGCTTGGGATTGACTAAACTGTATTTTATCTTAAACTATAGTTTATTGTCTTCACTGTAATGCAATGACTAAAGAGGACTTTCATCAAGAACAGTCCATCAAGAACTTCACAGAGAGGGATACTATAGTCAGATTGCAGCTCTATTAAGACTTTATGTTGGTGTTTTGGCAGCTACTTGTATCATTTTATTGTACGTTATTTTGTGAAATGCCAATGTAAAGTCACTTAATAACATATGTAATTGAGAATTCTCAAAAATCTCTGTTTTTTTTAAAATTCTATCCAAGGAGTTCAAGTATTTCAAGTACGTATTTGACCCAGGTCTGCTTTACATTGGACATCCCAAAAGTGTGAATATAATGAATGAGCTGACCTTTTAAGATTGGCAAGGCTGTTGAAGACACCTGGAGAGCATAATTTATTGTCATCAAGCATCAAGACCTCAAGGGAACTGAAACGCATGTCCTGTTCCGATGTCCTGTTTAAAGATATTTTGTTGAGGCTTTGAGTAGGTCTGATAGTAGTAGACTGATTTCAACAAGGGTGTATTTCTAATAAATAAACATGCAACTACTTCTGAAATCCTGATAGCTCTCTATACAGTAACATATCATAGTAACATAGTAAATATCATGAGTTACCTTGAATGTGCTGCTCGCTCTCTTCTAAAAACATTGATACGGTTGACAAGAAGTGCCGTGGATATTTGCATATTTACATTTACATTTACGTTTACATATCCATCCATATCCGTTCCATCCATTACATATCTGTTCACTGTGTTTAATATCAGTGAACGGATTTTCAAAGGATTGTTTAAGATGAACAACAAAAAAACATTTACAGCTGAGTGGAGATATGGTGTGGAGTGGCCATGTTGTCAGGCAGTGCCTGCAGCTCATTCCCTGTGAGGTGAAGAACTTTCAGACAGGGAAGCAGTCCGATGGACAGGACATCATCACTGGACAGGTAATTGTAGGACAAGTCCAGTACCTGTAACAAAATTAATTCCTTTATTCACACGCTTCCACTTAGTCCTGACATTTTTGGGTGGCTGCTAACCAAATTGTTGAATAAATATCTAATGCTGCCATCCTGTACATCATAATTGAATTGGCTGAGGTATTGATATACGTTTAAACTACTGTATTTTAAGGCAACTGTCAAATGCTTCATAAACCATTACCTCCAGGTGAGGAAAATGCCCAGCATTCAGTCTCAGCTTGTAGAGGCCATTCAGTGACAACTCAAGCTCCTTTAAGATGGGGAACCTGCTGAAAAGCTCTAGCATGTACAATAAAAATACATTTTTGTGCTGTATTTTGAGATAACCTATTTCCATCCCAATGTACAATGCCCAGAGGCACTGAGCAACTTGTGCATATCGTATATACAGTGGCTTCGGAAAGTATTCCGGCCCCTTCACTTTTTCCACACTTTGTTGTGTTATAGACTTAATTTAAAATTGATTAAATATACTTTTTTGCAATGAACCTACACACTATACCCCATAATGACAAAGAGAAAACACGTTTTTAGAAATTGTTGCAAATTTATTACAAATAAAAACTGAAATATGTAATTTCCATAGGTATGCAGGCCCTTTGCTATGACACTCCAGATTGAGCTCAGATGCATCCTGTTCTCTTTGATCATCTTTGAGATGTCTCTAGAACTTGATTGTAGTACACCTGTGACAAATTCAATTGAATGGACATGGTTTAGAAAGTCACACACCTGTATATATAAGGCCCCACAGTTCACAGAGCATGTCAAAGCAAAAACCAGGCAAAAACCAAGCCAAGGAACTCTCCATAGACCTCCGAGATAGAATTGTGTCGAGGCATAGATCTGGGGGAGGGTATAAAAACATTGGTAAAGCATTGAAAGTTCCCAGGAGCATCATTGTGAAATGTAAGAAGTTTGGAACCAGAACTCTTCTTAGAGCTGGCCATCTGACCAAACTTAGTAACCGACCAAGAACCCAATGGCCAGCATAAGAGAGCTTCAGAGTTCACCTGCAGCGATGGGAGAACCTAATGAAAAACATATCTGCAGCACTCCAAACATCAGGTCTTTATGGTAGTGGCTAGACGGAAGCCACTCCTGAGTTTGCATAGAAAAGAGCCTGAATACTTATGTAAATTACATATTTCAGTTTTTTATTTTCAATAAATTTGCAAAAAATTCTAAAAGCGTGTTTTCGCTTTGTCATTATGGGGTATTGTGTGTAGATTGATGTTAAAAAGTATATTTAATCAATTTTAAATTTAGTCTATAACACAACAGAGTGTGGAAAACGTGAAGGGGCCTGAATACTTTCCGAAGTATGTACTGTATGTACAACAAAACTCGTTTTGGTGGGTATCATCTACCTACCAGACGTTATATCCGATACTGTACATAGAACACTTTTTTTTTTCCTTGCATGTTGTTTATTCTGTTCATATTCAATTAAACTGTATAAAAAAAGCATACCCAGATTCAAATGATTTTCAGAAGCATTGATGTAAGCAACATTGTCAAATTCTTCAAAATCCTCTGTCTTGGCCTGATGCATGGGTAATAAGAGATAGTCATCACCATGAGCCAATGAGAACCCAATATCAAATTCAGTCCATCAGCCAACCGTATGAAATCCAATAGATCTCTCACTCATTCACAAACACATATCTATATACAGGTGGTATACAAAATAATGGAAACGCCAAATGGGAAAAGTACTCGTATTTTAAATGAACTAGCCTAAATCCCAATTAAAAAGGAGTGTAGATATGATTTTCATATTAATGTCAATACTAATTACCAATATGTTTCTGATATAAAATATATTTTAAAATCAATACTTTAATATGCGAGCTTCCAAAGCAACATAAGAGATCTAACAGATTTTGAAGGAGGTCAAACGTAGAGCATTGTAAATTGTAAATTGTAATCCAATGCTGTTACACTAATTAGAAATGGATCACCATCTACTCCATTAAAAATCTGACAGCACTGCTCCCTGTTTCCTACAGTGTCCTATGAAACAGTACTTGAATCTTACCGAGTGCAGTTTCTGGTCACTGATATTAACGTTGCACAACTCAGATGGCTTGTCCACACAATGTAATCTCATCTGAAAAGCAATATATGATTTCTTTCACTGAATTAACCCTAATGATAAAGCTTTCAAATGGCTTACGTTTATTGTAAATTCGATGCAATAGAACAACTTAACTTTTAAATAAAAATAATAATTATCATAACTCAGTCCCCATGCTAACACAAATTAAGTTTTGAGTTTTAGTTCTAAAACATTTTTTAAGAAAAAAACATAATGATAAATAAATGACGTTTTGCTCACCAATAAAGATCCATCTAGCATGTTACAGCTTGTGTCTGTTTTTCCAGAATCTTGAGGCTTTGTGCTGCCGGACACCACAGACTCTTCCCCTGCCATGCAATGCCCCTCAGGTTTTATACTTTGCAATCTTTTGTACTTCCGCTCCACAGAATTTCTGTGAGCTACAAGCCAGTGTCCTGCTCCTTTTAAAAACAAGAAAGAAAAGCTGAAAATGTAACTCATCTAATTCATTTAACAAGCTGATTTAAGTCCTGTATTACCACCATTCATCAACCAACGTGAGAAACATGTAGGGGGATATTTGTAATTTAATCAACGATGCATAATTAGACTGCTCTCACCATCAATATTGTACTATAGCTAACATATATCCTCAAATATAAAGAGCGCATATCGTGTCATTGCATATACAGCTATACCTTCTTTGCTTGGCTGAAAGAACGATCTGACAGGAAAACAATTTGAAAGGCACGAGTCTCCTTCGTCCAGTTTGTACAGACCAGCTGTAGTCATCGCGGCTGATTGTGCGGTAATGTAGAATCTAAATGTAGCTGTATCGCATAGTATCTCCGTTGAAATTCAACGCGACCTGTAGGTTTCTTAACCGTATCAAAGAAATATTCGGTTTAAATTGTCCACATAAATATCAATCGCTAGCTCGAAATGTTTGTTAAGTTTTGTTTATACATAGTCTAACTCTTCTTTTAAATCAAGAAAACTATCCCATGCTGATATTAAGTTTTCCCTAGCTGAATAGGTTTCGTTGTGGAATTCCACGATGTCCCCAATGATGTGTTTGCCTAGCAACGCAACAAATTAGATCTTGTAGTTCTGAAAATGGCCACAATTCCCAGATATTTCAAACGAACTTGTTTTCCGTTTCCGGCAAGTTTTGTCATCGGACCCCATGTAGTGTTCCATGGCTGTGTTCGAAACCGCTCACTCGTTCCCTATTCCCTATATAGTGTTTACTATATAGTGTACTATGTAATGAACGATTAAACTGTTTTCGGACACTACACTGAACGTCATTTGCGTCAAAAAAAAGTGCTGTATATTCAGGTGACGCAAGCAGACGCGCCCAGTATCACGTAAACAAACCGAGCACTCATGACAGCAGGTTGAAATGTACTCAGGTAGTATCGGGTTTGCATGTTCAGGTTTGAATGTTAAATCCCAAATAAATTGTTGAAATTCTAATGGTGTGCAAGTGTGGTTTTGTCAACTGTGGTGCTGTCTGCTAGCCACTGCTTTAGCCACCAATAGCTACCGTTATGTAAGTCGTGAGCTAACTAGCTCGTGCGTTAACGTTATGAGTGAACGAGTGAACCGCTTTGCCTGGCGTTTCCTGTCACGTGACACACGTCACGCGTGAACGTAATCACGTGACACTAACGTCGCTGAAAGATGTTTCGCGACTAAAATTGAATCTCCTGCGCTAGCTCAAATATCTTCGTTTTTCGCTCTCCTGTATACTTGTGGATACATACCGACGATAGGTATGAATGCGCGTAAAAATCTACAATATAAATGTAAACTTTTCCCTGTGCTGCTAAATATTGTACTGTATGGCGCTTAAAAATGATCCTCAATATGGAAATACATTCCGCAATAACGCACTGCACAATATGCTACCATTATATATTATTATTATAATAACCTCAAATGTATTGGCCAGGTGAGGAGATAACAGAATGTCTACATTTCTTTACTCTTCGTGTCCCGTGTATCCCGATACCACAAATACATAGGCTAATTAGTTTAAACATTTTAGTGCAGTTAATAACCAAGAAGTGAAACAATACGCTATGGTTGGTCATTTTAAAAGAAAAAAAAAACACCCAAGCCGAGGTGATGCCATACGTAAGCCAACATAAAAAGCCAAATCATCCCCACGTAAGGATGGGGATCATAAACACTCCTGAGAATGTTCAACGTCCTAACGTATCATGTTAGACTGACTAATGTATCACATGGAAGAAGAATTTTGTTGTGAATATTGTTGAAAATAGATATTTCTTTTAAAATGTTCAATAATCTTTAGGACCTTTACTGGTGCCGAAGGGTCAAAATATTTCAAATAAATATAATCAAACCCTGCATATTAGCTAGCACTGAATCAGAAATCATCAGCATAAACCTTCAGTAGCAGTGCTTCAATTTGCTGCTCATCTTGGGGATCAATTCTTTTTACATACAAGACTAACTTCAGAGAATTCAAAGGAGAAACAAAGCAACAATTTACAACATCCGCGAGATGTAAATTCTGGTTCCAGGGCAGTGAACTGTATTATGCTGTGTGTGCCCGAATGTTGTGTTTCTGTTGAAGGTTTGTAAGTGCGGGCGTGTGTGTGTGTGTGTGTGTATGTGTGTCTGATTGTGTGACTGAAAGTGTATGAGTGTCAGGTGTGTATGAGCAATAGTCTAGTTCCTATCTATACATGTGAACCCTTCTCCTCGCGCAGACTTCGATGGGGAAAGAAGAGGGAAAACTGGTACAGAATGCATTTGCCAGGAATGAGGAGAGACAACAGAAACCCTGGTGTGATTCGCAGACAAATGTACAGTCTCTCAACACAAAAAAGATGCAGTAAAGTTTTCAAAAGTACAAAATAACATATGAATAATATAATGAAATAGTAATTTTTCAAAAAAAAAAAAAAAAAAAAGGCATGAGTCCATACCAGAAAACAACAACAACAACAACGAAAAAGTAAAAAACAAACAAGAGACCACATGTGGTCTGAACCAAAAACATATCCTTTGTGATTTATTCTTTTTTTCTTTAAACAGCAATTCATTCATTTTTTTCAATCTCTCGACGTCTAGGAAGAAATAGCAGTCCCTTGGGTACGGGGAAACCCTCGCACTGTTTTGATTTACATCTTTTTTTATTTCATTTTTCTTATTTTGACATTTCCTTTCAACTTTTTACATGTCGGTACAAAAAGTTATTTAGAGAAAACACAAAGAGGGCCCGAAATAGGGGTGGATTGGGGGAGGGGCGAGGGGCTGGAATGTGGCGGCTGTAGCGAGGGCGGGCAGGGTGAGCGCACGGGAGCGGGAGAGCGCACCTGTCCACCGAGCAAGGCGGAGAGGGGCTGGCCGGGGAGGTGCGGTGCCCCCTTGGGCCTGAGCCAAGAGCATGTGCGTCTGGGGGCTCGCCGGGGAGCCGCCACCGCTTGCTGCTGCTGCTGCAACATGTGATGGTGCAGAAGGTTCTGGGGCCCATCCAGGCCCATCTGCGCCATTGGTGGGAGCTGACCCATAGGCCCGCCGCCAGCCTGCTGCTGCTGCTGCTGCTGCATGGCCAACTGCTGCTGCATGCGGAGCTGCGTGTAGCTCGCCGCCTGCTGCTGCTGCTGCTGCTGTTGTTGTTGCTGCTGCGTGTAGTAGCTGGCTGGGGTTGTTCATCATCTTCTGGAACTGGGGGCTGATGGGGGGGCATGCCGGGCCTCTGCCCCACCGCCGGCTGCATGGGGGCCAGGGGACGGCAGGCTGCTCTGGGGCATGCCCCGGCCCTGCATGGTGGCCATGCGCCGTCGCATCATCTGTGCCTGCTGCAGCCGGTGCTGCAGTTGCTTTTGGCGCAGCTTGTGCTTGATGTTGAGGCAGAAGGGGCACGGGACACTTGTTCTCCTGGCAGTGCTTGGCGTGGTAGCAGCAGAGGGCAATCAGCTGCTTGCACATGGGGCAGCCGCCATTGGTCTTGCACTTGCAGCCCTTGGTGTGCAGCACCACGCGCTTCATCTTCTGGCAGGAGGTGAGTGAGCAGTTGGCGTTGCGGCACTGGCAGGCGTGCACCAGGGACTGGATGCAGCGCTGGATGGTGAGGCGCCGGCTCTCCTGCGGGCTCTTGGAGGCCTCGCCCCCCTGCCCGCTGCTGTCGTCGTCCAGGCCCAGCCCCCACTTCACCATCTGGTGCACGTGTCCCTTGGCGTTGTAGCAGTTGATGCACAGATCAAAGTCCTGCGGAGCGAAAAACAACCAAGCACACAAAAAACTAAAAACAACAGATTAAACAGGAGGAGAGACACGTGAGCAAACGCCAAAACGACATTCCCCAAATTCGTCCTCCCCAAAATGTGCCCCCCCGGGTTGCCATGATGACAGCAGCATCTGCGCAAACCTGGAAACTCCCCCTCCCTCCCCTCCCTCCCTCTCTCCCTCTCCCTCCCTGTCTCCTTCCCTCCACCACATGCGTGGAGTGAAAACCTTTCTCAGCAAACAGCTCCCAGACACCGCTTCCCTGCATGAATCGCCCTCGTTTCACAGCCCCCAGCGGACCTGGCGGGGCACGGACTCGCACTGCGATGGGGCTAACGTTTCAGGGGGCGGGCAGAGGCGAGACTGACCTCACACACGGTGCAGTGCCAGCGTGTCTCCACATGGTGCTTGCACTCGTTGCAGGTGTAGATGAAGCGGTCCTGGCTCTGGTTGTGCAGCTCCACCAGCATGCACATGGAGCTCCACTTGCAGCGGCGCAGCGAGGAGAACTCCCAGTGCTTGTCCCGCGCCAGCGTCAGGAAGGCGTCCCGCCCGTCCATCAGGTCGCACGTCAGCAGGGGGTCCAGGTCCATGATGGGAGGCAGCGTGTTCACCATGATGGGGCCCAAGTGCAGGTGGATCACGAAAAACACCTGGGGGCGTCAGGCACTCCACAACGTCACGTCATCACATCCGGGTCAAATACTTTCATCCTTTACACCCCAGAGAAACTCTGACAATAGTTAGAATTTTACTGTTAATAGAATCCTCTTTTCCACCAATATTTAGAGCTAACACCATTATTCTTTCATATGATCATATGTTTTAGTTAGTGTATTTTTTTCTTTTCGATTTTTGCATATTATTCCCATTTTTTTCTCCCAATTTTAGTATCCAATTATAACCTCTCTTTTTCATGTCAATTATCCCCTCCCTCGTATGAGAACTCGCTGCCATTGTCCCGAGACCGGTAGTGAGCGCTGCACCGCCTCCTCTGAGCCGGCACTCGCCTAAGCTGAAGCCTGTCACCGTAACACACAGGACCACTCATATACGCAGCGAGCTCATGCGGCTTTTATCCCTCTGGGGTAGACAGCCAATTGCCAATAGTGGCACTCCCGGCCAGAGCCGACACTGGCGCGACCTGGTGGAAAGGAACCCCTGGTCGCAGTGGGCAGCGTCGGACGTTCTACCGCTACACCATCCAGGAGGCTCACGTTAAGTGTATTTTAAGAACCAGGTGAATGACCTGTTACCTCGTACTGCCTCACACCTGCCCAGCATTTTACAATGCAGCTGTATTCAGGAGGTAGAGTCACCCAATTTGAGCCATTCAACACACTGCACTATGTACAGGTAACGAGAGAAAATAAAGGCAACACTTTGCGCTCTGGTAACCAGGGGGGACGGACAGACAGACAGATGGACACTCAGGACAGTTCCAGCTGGGGGCTCATTGGAAAGGGGAGGGCCGGGCCTATCCACTGGCACTGGCACTGCCCATGGCCACTCATGGTACTGCACCCTTTCATTTACACAAGTGTTTTATTCTTTATTTTTGCTCGTTATCTGTACTTGCAGAGCTAGTGCTCATCCACGCTGGGTTTACATAGCCTGCATTTGTACAGCTGGATGTTTTCTGCAGCTGGCCCAGGTGAAGCACTTTTACTTCAGGGTGCAACAGCTGTGCCCCTGGGTGAGATCTGAACCTGCTGAGCTTCCTGATTGCATGCGGAGTTGTTTGAGGCGCGGGGGGCATGGGGGCACACCTCCTTGTGCTTCTCCAGGGTGGTGTAGAGTTTCTGGAACAGGTCGTTGGCCACGCTGGGCATCCCCGGCTTCTTCTTGTTGGCTCGGCTCACGCTGCTCTTGTTCTTGTTGGTCTTCTTGTTGTTCTTCTTCTTGGCGTTCTTGCTGTCGCCCGGCGTGCCCTGAGATGAGGCCAAAAGAAACCACACGCAAACACACACACAGTAAGTCCACGGCACCGGCAGTGACCAGGGGTGCGACCAGGCGACTGTCCAGCATGTGTCTCTTTCCGGTCTCTCACAATTGTTTTATTGGTGTGACAGAACCACGCCCCCTCACTTCCTGTCTGTCCTAGCTGTTTCATTGGTCTGACAGAACCACGCCCCCACTTCCTTCTATCGCTGTTTCATTGGTCCCAGCTATTTTATTGGTGTGACAGAGCCACGCCCCCTCACTTCCTGTCTGTCCCTGCGGTTTCATTGGTCTGACAGAGACAGCCCCCTCACTTCCTGTCTGTCCCAGCTGTTTCATTGGTCTGACAGAGACACGCCCCCTCACTTCCTGTCTGTCCCAGCTGTTTCATTGGTCTGACAGAGCCACGCCCCCTCGCTCACCTCCGGGGCATCGCAGGCCGCCGTGTTCTCCTCCTTCTTCCTCTCCTCCTCCTCCTGCTCCAGCTCCTTGATGCTCTCCTCCAGCACGTTGGGCCAGAAGTCACCCTCGAAGTAGGAAAGCTCGTTGGCGCTGGTTAACCCGTCCTCCGTCGCCTGCTTGAAAATGTCCTGTGTGTCAGAACACAGAAAACACCCAGCAAAGTCAGCCAACCGGGCTCAAGGAGCGGCAGGGAGGGAATCAGGAAAGAAATACACACACACACATACACCACATTCACACACACTCACGCGCGCACACACACACTCCATATTCTCACTCATGCACTCGCATGCACACGCATGCACAGACACACGCACACACATGCGCAGACACACGCACACACACACATGCGCAGGCACACGCACACACGCATGCACACACACACACACACACACTCCATATTCTCACTCACGCACACACACACACGCACACACCTTGTAGTCGTGCAGGATCCTCTCAGCGAAGGCCTTGTCCAGCATCTCCCTGTACCACTCCTGCAGGCGCTTGGGTTTGGGGATCTTCTGGTCGGCAGGGTGACAGTGGAAGATGTAGTTGTCCCCTTCGCTGGGGGGGCAGGCCCAAATGTGCCCCGTCGTGTACCTGCACCCCAGAGAGACACGGCCAGGTCAACATAGTCACACACGCTAAAGCTCCAGTCACACGTTGATCTGGGCCTGACCATTTTCCAAAGGAAATAGCTTCTTTTAGCACTTGCCTAGCAATATCTTTATTTTAATTACCTTGGGTGCATGAAATTATTTATTTTTATATTTTCTGCAGTTTTTTCTCCCCGTTTTTCTCCCCATTTTTAGTATCCAATTATACCCTCCTTTTCATGCCAATTATCCCAGTCCCTCAAATATCTTACGAGTTTGCTGCGATAGTCCTGATACTGGCAGTGACATGCGGCTGGGCATCACCTCCTCCGAGCCATGAGCCATAACTCCGGTATGCGCACAGGGCCACTCCTATACGCAGCGAACTCGCATCGGCTTCCCTCCCCCCTCCCTGGGGCAGACAGCCAATTGCCGCCCCCTCGTGGCACTCCTGGCCAGAGCCGAAACTGGCGCGGCCGGTGGAATAAGAAACCCCGGTCACAGTGGCCAGCGTCGAACGTTGTAACTGCTAGACCACCCGGGGTGAATTAAATTTAATCGAGCAAATTGTGTGTTCCAACACATGCACAACTGTACAGTGCAGACCAAAAATAGATAGAATTCTGTCAATCTTCTCAAAAATGTTATACTTTGTGTGTCCATTTCGTAGCAGGAATGTCATATAAAGCCCAAATGATATTTTAATTTAGAGGCACCGTTCACTGGGCGGGTCCATACAAGATGACAGGGTGTGTACGGTCACCAGCGTGGGCCGAGTGGGACCCGGCGGGTGCGGGGGGAACCTACCCAATCCTCTTGACGTATTCCAGGTAGCCAATCAGGATTTCGTGACAAACCGCAGTTTGCAGGATCTGAGGTTTGAAGAAGTGAATACTGTCGAGGTATGATATGTACACCCGCCTGCAGAAGAGAGGAGAGGAGAGGGAGAAACCGCTCAGTCATTCGTCTGGATGTGTATTTGTACATTTGACAATTTAGGCATTTAGCAGACACTCTTATCCAGAGTGACTTACACAGTTTTACATTTCTTTACATACAATACATTTATACAGCTGGATATTTTTACTGAAGCAATTCAGGTTAAGTACCTTGCTCAAGGGTACAACAGCAGTGCCCCACCTGGGAATCAAACCTGCAACCTCTGAGTTACAAGCCCAGCTCCCTAACCATTACACTACACTGCCAGCCACTGAAATGTATTCCACACGTCTGTCAGGATTACTTACGGCTATGGGTCTGCTCTCCAGAAACCAGGAGAACTAAAGTGCCATATCCAACATGGGCTGCCTTGCATTAGCTTGTTAAAAAACATTCATTCTAGTTATTGAAGCATTGTAAAAGCTGTATCTTATGAGCTACATTTTCCCAGTTGCTGACATTGACATAATTTTAAGGTGGACAGTGACAATGCAAACGGAATTACTGGATCGTTCAGGGAGAGAACACGATTGCAACCCTCACACAGCACAGCCTGAATGTGCAACATGAAACTCTCACAGAGATTACAATTGGCTCTGGTCGACGCGGATGCGTTTGTGTGAGCGACACCCCGAAGAGGGACAACCCCTCAGGTGTTTGGGCTCAGGGGCAGAATGTCACCTGGTGTTGGGGAAGGGGCACTCCCAGCCGTACTCCTGGACGTGCATGCCGAAGAAGCACATGTCCACACCGTCAATCTCCTCGAAGGCGAACAGTGCTTTGGTTCTGTAAGGGAAGCTCTCTGGCATCTCGCCTGTGTCCACAAACCTGCCGCCAATCAACAAGAAGGGGGGGGTCAAACACTGCAGGCACAACCACCTCGCCCCTTTCACAACCATTCTGAGGGAGTTACCTGGAGGTACAGGTGTATATGAATGAGGGGAGTTACATGGCTGTACAGGTGTATTGAACACGTGTTACCTGGATTTCATCCCAGGTTTGACCTCCACTGTTTTGTCGGAGCTGGCCACCACTCGCACAAACACCTCCCCGGCCTCCGGATGGTTCTGCCTCTTCAAATACTTATTCACCCGATCCTCTATGAACATGCCCAGCCTGGTGGTCTGCAACCCTGTAACACACACACAATAAATATACAGAGTGCGCACACACACACACACACACACAATAAATTCACAGAGCACACACACACACACACACAAAAAAATACAGAGCACACACACACACTCCCCCATACACAATAAATACACAGTATGCACACACACATACAATAATAACAACCAACAACACACAAGACCTAACAACACACACAGCCTTAACAACAAACACACAAGAACCAAGAACCACCAAACAACACAAAACCCATCAAACAACAACACACAAGACCAAACAAACACACCAGCCTTAACAACAAACAACACAAGACCTAACAACGCACAAGAACCACCAAACAACACAAAACCCATCAAACAACAACACACAAGAGCCAACAAACAACACAGACATCTCCAGGGGAACAGAGGCTAGACCTTAAATGTCTATGATTTCAAAATGGAAAAAAAAAAAGACAAGAAAAAAAGAAAAAATTCACCAAATATGTGGTGCACCCACTCTCACGCGCACACACGGCCCGAAAGACAGTCCAGCTGGGGACTCTGACCAGTGAAAGAGTCACTTACTTTTAGCGGAAAACTTGTTGTCCTTGCGCATTTTCCCACTCTTCTTCAGACAGTTGTCACAAATGAACCTGTCAAAGGAGAGGGATTGCGTTTTGCACTTGCGTTCAGGATTATTTTCACATGCACTAGCTAGTCATGCCAACGTTGCTGGAGGACATTTGGCCTAATTTAAACCCACTGGACTGTGCGCTGCCCTGAAAATAAGAGCCTTTTCAAAGTGACATGCAGCTGTTCCAATGGCACTCGGGCTCTGTGCTGACAGCGGGCAGCTCACTAATGTACTTGCTCGTCTCGCCCGTTCCCCTCGAAATAGGGCAGCACAGGGCAGCTCAGGAGGAGGGGGGGGCTGCTGGTTTATGGAGCTCACCCCGCAGGCCAGATGACGTCGTAGTGGAGCACGCAGATCTGGTGCATCTTCCGCCCGCAGTCCTTACATTCGACAAACCTGCAGGAGTTAGAGAACAGAGTTAGAATGGGACAAACGTGTGAGAATGGGACAAACAATTATTAAACTCCTAATCCGTAAAACAACCCTGATTAACGCAGTTAAAGACTGAGGGGGCGGGGCAGTGGGAGATGATGTGGGGGGCGATTGCATTTTCAGTTCCTGCGCTCAGCAGTAACGTTATGAATATCGTCTCAAAATGGACGCAACCGGTCATGTGGCCAAAACCGAAGCGAAGAAAGCAAGACGGGGATGAATTAAGATGATGAAATGTGGTAATGTGTGCTTCCCTGCGGCGGGCCTGATTTCACACAGCCATGACGGGCAGCGCTGTGAGCACTGATCATTCGTTTGCACACATTAACAAACATGAAATGAAAAATACAGAAATGTCCAGGAGAGGCTAAAACCCCCAGAAAGGTTTTGTGTGGAAACCTCACCTATTAAGCCAACAAACTAACATTCAAGGCATATTAAACAAAAAGCCTAAATTATACAGTATATATTATATAAATAAAATAAAATAAAAGTATGTGTGTGTGTGTTTGTATGCGTGTGCACATTGATGCTAAATTGTTTGGACTATAAGATTGTTTGGATCCTTTCAAGAACTGATCCAAAATAAATTTCTGTGTGGAGTTTTGTGTATTTCTTAGATGGATGTGGAATGTCACGCCTTCATGCGGGCCTCCCCTGCAAGTTCGTGAAAAATTCAAAATCGTGGCAATTAGGTGTTTTAGTTTATTCCATGTTTTCCTGGTTGTCTGGTCCGTGTTTTCACTTTCACTTACCTTACTTGTCATTGTTTCCAGTCTTGTCATTGTTATTATCGTTTTCACCTGTTCTGTGTGTTTTCCCATCATGTGTCTGATTGCAGTCTCCAGTGGCAGCTGCATTCATGTTAATTCCTGATTGTTTCTCATTATGTCTAAATGTATATAAGCTGTGCGTTTTCCCATGTTCGTTGCCAGTTTGTCTTGTGCTTTGCATATGCCTACACAACTTTCCAGCGGTCTCTTTGTTTACCCGTGTTTTGTTTCCTTGTGTTCATGCCTCCATGTTCAGTCTTGTCTCAGTCTTGTTCCCGATCCACCTGTTCGTGCTCCTCGTGGTTCCTGCCCTGCTCCTCTCTGTGTTCCCCGGACTGATTCCCTGTTATCGACCTCCGCTTGCCCATTGACCACGTCTTGCCTGCCTCTGACACACCTGAAGCCTGGAACGAACTTTGCCTGTCTCCGACCACTCTTTGGATTCCTGTATTGCCCTGTATTGCCCTGATTGCTCCCGTATGAACTTTGCCTGTCTTTGCAATAAAGAACATTATTGCATTCTTGGGTCCGTGCCTGGTTTTCCTGCTTTGTTCCTCACAGTGGAATTCTTGAGTTGGATACTTAAGCTATTCCAAAACAAAGGAACCCTATGTTTAATTGAGAATTTACCAAGATACAAACAATTCAGAGTGACATCTGCAGAGGAGCAGGGAGTCTGCCAGGATTGGTGTTAAATGGCTCACTGAGTAGGCAACACGTTCCAGACTAAAAGGCATGAGCAAACTGAATTTAATGTCATTTTGAGTCAAAAACAAAAACTTGGGAAGATTTTAAAATAACCAATACTGGAGCTATTTTAAGTCTTCCACCTTCAGTTAATTCTGCGTGGTCACATCCACTAGTTGATGAATATAAATGACCCAAAGTGAGATCTACATGGTGAAAATGTTTGCGTATCTGGCAAAGTCACACACCGGAGAGGAGAAATGGCCAAACAGAAAGTGTGTGGGAGCTTCTCATCTCCACTGGGCTGGTGGATTTGTCATGTGTGGTGAAGTGAACATGTTTCACGCTGCCTCAGCTGTGGGAGGGAACACAGGGACATGAGTGACCAGCAGGTGGCACTGTTGGGCACAGACCAGGCGCTCCGCCGGCACCTGAGAGCGCGGTGGACTGATGTGTACCGTGAAGCGGACAGAGTGGCAGAGAGGGGGAATCACACCAAAGCTCACGGCTGCTGAGAGAGACACACTTACGGCTCGGGGTCAGGGTGTCGTTCTTCTTCCTCTCAAACTGGTCCTTGGATATCATGCTGGAGAGAGAGAGGGAGGGAGGGAGAGAGAGAGAGAGAGAGGGAGGGAGAGAGAGAGAGGAGGAGAAGGAGAGAGAGAGGGAGAAAGAACGAGAGAGAGAGAGAGAGAAAAGCATTAGCACACGGCAGGCTTATCTCCTGCCCTCACCATCTCCAACTCTACAGCTGCACTCAGAGCTGGCTGACACACATTTATGTCGGGAGAATGACATAGCACCACACCAAACATGGGTGGAGATACCATTCCCTGTCAATCACTGACTGCTTTCAACCAATGAAGAGGTTTGCCCTTCACAATAAAACACAATTATTGGTTCAAATCAGTGAGTCGCTGATAGCATATGACAGCTCCACCCATATTTGGTGCGATGACACCTCACCCTCCTGTCACTGACTTAAACCCAGGGGCTGTGTTCGGCCCAATCTGCGCACAAGCATCGCTGCACCAGCTGAAGCACTCTGCTGCATTTTAACACAACTGTGTGATGCTGTTCAGGATGCGTATTAGAGGCGTTAACAGCCGCACGTGGCGTTGACAATGCTTAGGTTGCGGGTTCGATTCCCACCAGGACCACATATACTGAAAAATGTATGCATTGTTAGTGGCTTTGGATAAAAACATCTGCTAAAAGGCTTATGCATATGTAAATGTGTGTAGTACGTAGTGTACTAGACGTAGTATAATGGTTAGGGAGCTGGGCTTCTAACTCACAGGTTGAAGGTTCAATTCCCAGGTGGGCACTGCTGTTGGACCCTTGACCTTCCCTTACTTAACCTGAATTGCTTCAGTAAAAATATCCAGCTGTATAAATG
>JAINUG010000065.1:2118306-2168306 GCA_029706075.1 Aldrovandia affinis
TTTTTGACAATATTTGCACCATCGGGTGGACCTGGTCACCTAAAATGGCTTTTGTTGGTCGTAATTCTACCATGTAGACTGCCCATAGAAGATGGCTGCCCATACCCTAACAGGACCACCGCCATGTTTAACAGTTGAGAACAGGCAATGTGAGTTGAAGGCTTTGGCTTTCTTCAAACATAAACCTGTCCAGATGTAGGAAAAAGTAAAAGACGATTCATCAGACCATATTACTTTCTTCCACTGCTCAGAAGTCCAAGTTTTGTGCTCATTACACCAGGTTATGCATTGTTGCGCATTAGCCTTGGTTACAAGGGGTTCCCAAATGGCAACCCTACCATAAATATTAGCTTTGTGAATCACATGACGTACAGTTTTTGTTGAGAAAACCCCCCCAAAAAAACATGTTTGGTCATGGGG
Organism: Aldrovandia affinis; assembly: GCA_029706075.1. NCBI lineage: Eukaryota > Metazoa > Chordata > Actinopteri > Notacanthiformes > Halosauridae > Aldrovandia > Aldrovandia affinis. The sequence continues at coordinate 2,118,727 of JAINUG010000065.1, forward strand.
GTGTAGATTGAGTTCTGTTGTCATTTTTTTTGGGGGTTTAGCAACTATCCTGTTTAGAGTCTGTTTATCCCTGTCAGTGAACTTTGACTTATGACCACTGTTCCTCTTTCCTGATGCAGTTTCTTGTTTTGCATATGCATCATGATTTTCAACACTGTTCCCCTTGACAGCTTCAATAATTTAGCTGTTTCTGTAACTGACACACCTACAATTCAGGCACCAACTATTTGACCTCTTTCAAAATCTATTAAATCTCTCATGTTGCTTAAGAAACTCACATATTAAAGTGTTAAAACATTTTATAGCAGAAACATACTGGTAATTAGTATTGACATTAATATGAAACACGTGTAGACTCCTTTTTAATTGCGATTTAGTTACTTCAAAATACGAGTCTGTTTTCATTAGCTGTATCCATTCTTTTTGTTTAGCCCCAGTGTATGCTTATCCCTTCCAGGAATATTTTATCATGTCAAAGAGTAGTTTCAGTAGTTTTACAATTAGGGTTAAACTGATCTACATTCGCACAATAGCTTCACATGTTTAAAGGTATCTCTGTTACATTATTTACTTCAAAATAGATGAATATCAAGCCATGGTGCTTGATATTCATGATATTCATTTTTGTCATGAATTGAATACACTGAGTTAAACTAATTAAAAATACTGAGACTGGGTTTAACTGTGCTGGCAGTATTCACAACTCTGAAACGGAAAATATTTGTCAGTTAAATTTGTTTATCAGACATCTCCTTTGAAATAATTGTTCAGTCCAAGAATTCGTCGATGGGAAGAGTTCTTGTTTTTAGAATGACCGTCAGGCCGAAACACAAGGATTTTAGTAGATTTGGGGCATTTACATTTACATTGCTCGTGCTCACCCTCCTATCCTGTAGGTGGCGCCCTACTGGTGGATACTAACCAGTTCAAACTGAACAGAAGAAGACTGACTAGTTTGCGCAACAAAGATGGCGGTACCCATGAGTATGGGATCTCTGCTGCTGTCGGAGCTAACAGAAGACCCAATATACAAAGATGAAGGCCTCTGTGTTTTGGGAATATTCGGAAAAAGCGCTATGCAACCCGGATCTGCCAAAGAATCCCTCATAAATACTCTAGCAGATAAGCATATCTTTCCTCTGTTTGGGCCGGAAGAGACAAACTGCCCTGGAGGGGGTAGTTTTATTCAGGCGTATTATAATCAGGAGAGCCGTGTCCTGTATCTGGTTCTTACTTCTGTCTGCGACAACCGACAGCTTCTCCGGGAATGTGAAACGTTAGGTGCGGGCATCGGACACTCCGAAGCGCATGATTTCTGGAAAGGGGCGGAGAAGCAACATTGTCTGCAGCTACTTTACCTCTTTTCGTTGTGCCATGTTTTGCTCCTGGTCCATCCTACCTGCTCTTTTGATGTCACCTACGACAGGCTGTTCCGTGCGCTCGACGCGCTCCGACAGAAAGCTCTGCCGCTACTACGCGCTGCCATAAAGGACACGCCAGTGTCCAAGGAATGGAAGGTGAACTGCAGACCATGTCCTCCGCGTCTGCTCTTCGTGTTCCAGATGAACGGAGCTCTCAAAGTCAGCGGTGGGACTGGGGGGACGGGACTGGGTGGTAATGGCACAGATGCACTTGGGGGTGACAAACCCAAAAAGCATTCTCCACGGAGGCGTCTCCAGCACGCTCTGGAGGACCAGATATACAGAATCTTCCGCAAAAGCCGAGTCCTCACCAACCAAAGTAGTAATTGTCTCTTTACCGTGCCCGCTAATCAGGCTTTTGTGTATGTGGTTCCTGGGCCCGACGAAGATCCGGTGGGAGCCTTGCTGGGGCAACTGCGGGCAAACTGCGCCTTGAGAGAAAATGACACGGGCATGTCTGTGTCTGGACCGAGGCGTTACCAGCACATGCGGCACACCGCGAGACAGCCTTCGTTCGCTGTGGAGAACAGCAGCTTATCTTCTGCGGGTGGCCAGTTAGTGGACTGCACATTGAAGGAATTCTTGTGGCAGCACGTCGAGCTCGTTTTGACCAAGAAAGGCTTTGACGACAGTGTGGGACGCAACCCACAGCCGTCACATTTTGAGCTGCCGACATACACGAAATGGGTACAAGTCGCCTGTAAACTTTATCAGGTCATAGACGGCAGTGAGGAGGAGTCGGCTGAGCTCTCCATCAAAGTTCAGGGACAGCTGAAGGTTCTAGAGGGTTTCCTGGACGCCGACGCCAAGTTCTCTGAAAACAGGTGTCAGAAAGCTCTACCGCTCGCTCACAGCGCGTACCAGTCCAATCTTCCCCACAATTACACCACCACGGTGCACAAAAACCAGTTGACGCAAGCACTGCGCGTGTACAGCCAACACGCTCGCGGGGTGGCATTCCAGCGGTACGCGCTGCAGCTGCACGAGGACTGCTACAAGTTCTGGAGTAACGGACATCAGCTGTGTGAGGAACGCAGCCTGACCGACCAACACTGCGTGCACAAATTTCACCTGCTGCCCAAGCCAGGTAACATGCCAATACAGTAAATTTACACCTGTGCACTTCCATTTTTATATATGTATGTATGAATATTGTGGTAGCGCATTTCCTATTATTTACAGTTTTTATTATTTTTCATTAATTAATTCATCATTAAACTGTCTGCAGGGGAGAAGCCTGAAATGGACCGAAACCCACCTATCCTCCATCACAACAGCAGGGGGCGTTCAACCAGCTCCTGCAACTGTGGCCGCAAACAGGCTCCCCGCGAGGACCCATTTGACATCCAGTCTGCCAACTATGACTTCTATCAAGTCAGTGGTCATTTCTGCAGGCGTGCATGCAAAAAAATAACAGCATAGAAACTGGTGCCATGCTCACTCAGTGGTCCGATTGACTATAACTATCTTGACAAATAAAAGTAATACTTGTAACACTCATAAGCTCTGATGCACACTTTTGTGTAAAACAAAGTTTGATCCCTTAGGATCTTTGTTGGGTCTGTCTCAGATCAGAACTGATGAAGATCCTAAAGGATCAAAATATCTGTTGTCCACAATAAAGGTGTCTGTTGGAGCTTATGAGAGTTGCCAGCTTTACTTCGATTTTTAAAACTTTTATTTAATTTATTTGTTTTTAGCACCTGCGCTAATTAGGATGTGCATGTCATTTTTTCATCTTTGCAATAACTACACCTCCTCCTGCTCCTCTCTCTATGGCAGATGCTGGACGAGAAGTGTTGTGGTAAACTGGAGAGGATCCACTTCCCTGTCTTCCAGCCCAGCACCCCAGACCCAGCTCCCGCTGGTGACGCAGTGCCCAGGCCTCCGGAGACGGTGGAGTCTGGGGGGTCGGAGGAGGGTGAGGGTGAGGGTGAGCGTGAGCGTGAGCGTGAGCGTGAGCAGCTGAAGGAGAAGGAGGCCGTGGCCCACACACCGGGGGACAGTACAAGCCTCAGTCTGGCCCTCAGCCTTGGCCAGTCCACAGACAGCCTTGGTCCCTACGGCGACGGCGGCGAGGGACAGGAGAAGAGGCCTAGTCTTGTGGACCGGCAGCCCTCTACTGTGGAGTACCTCCCTGGCATGCTCCATTCTGGCTGCCCCAAGGGCCTGCTCCCCAAGTTCTCCAGTTGGTCTCTGGTTAAGCTGGGCCCGGCCAAAGCCTACAACTGCCACACGGGGCTAGAGCAGCCTGGCTTCCTCCCAGGCTCGGCCTTCCTGTTGCCCTGGGATGTGGTGATTCGCTGCCGGTCAGAGGAGGAGATTGGGCTATCGGAACCCCTTGACGGGGGCCCCTCCTCCTGGCCAGCGCCAAACAAGGCGCTGGTGGGGAAACGGGGAGGGGTTGGGGGGCCGGGTCGTGGCCGCAGGCGAGATGATGTGGCCCGGGCCTTTGTGGGTTTCGAGTACGAGGACAGCAGGGGGCGCCGTTTTCTCAGTTCGGCTCCCGACAAGGTGGTGAAAGTGCTCGGCCCAGGGGGTGCCAAGGAGCCGGCCACCAGGGCCCTGAACGCTGACATGCCCCTGTACATTACCTCTCCCGCCCAAGGACGGGGCCTCAAGCCCCACTATGCCCAACTGTCACGGCTGTTCATTGTAGTCCCCGATGCCCCTCTGGAGATCACTCTCAACCCTCAGGTAAGCTGTGCTTTCACTTTACTGGTTCACTCTGTCTGTCGACAAAGAGGAACAGTTTTTTAACATTTTGACCCATGTTATCACCTTGCTCTTCAGGTAAGCAGGACCTTAATCTAATATGTTTTTGAATGAAATGCTCAGTCAAGGTCCATAAATGTTAACTATCTTATAGTATGTTTCATTTAAAATATACATTTTGTACTTAAAGTTACTGTTCTCCTTTACCAAATCTTTCCTTATACCATCTTAAAATTGGAACACTTCCATCAAATTTGTTAAAAGTAAGGTGTAATGGTAACATGACAGTGTATCAAGTAGCCAACTTACTTTGATATCTCCTGAAATGTAAGTGCAGTTTGTTTAGGCTTTTAGGCCCCCCTTTTCTTCACCCGTATGCATAGGATCACTGCAGCTTTCTTCCAATACACTTGCCCGTGACGTATTAGCCGCATTTCCACAGTCAGGCCAGCCAGGTTGAGCCAAACGCTCAAGGGAGTTCACGCCTAAAGCCTCATGTCAACCATTAGCTTGTCCACCATCGGCACCCTTACAACTCCTCATTGGTGTTCACATGGTGTTAATTCCCAATGAAAGATGACCTCTAACTTCCGTATTTTGATAACAAGTTATACCTTGACCATGACCCCGCCTCTTTATCCCAACTGGTCCAATGAGGACCAAGGGGATTAGAAGGGCCAAAAGCATGGGCTTGAGGCGCTGAGAAGGCGTGACCGAAGCACCGGCAAAGTTCTGAAGTGTCTGTGAGAAAGCAACAAGTGCTGGCATTAGCACAGCAATGGAAAGATTGTTTTGATGTGTGAACCCTTTTTTGTATAAAATCTCCCCGCTCCTAGGTCCAGCCAGGTCCACCTCCCTGCCCAGTGTTCCACCCGGAGCAGACCGAGCTGGTGCTGCCCCCTGACGGGCTGTGGGTCCTGCGCTTCCCCTACGCCTACGTGACGGATCGCGGACCCTGCTACCCACCCAAGGAGAACCAACCCCTGGCCAGCTACCGGGTCCTGAAGGGCGTCTTGCGTGCCAATGCTGCCAGTACCCCGCCCCAGTGACCCTCCGCTCCCGGAGCCTCACCAATGTAGGCCCAGCTAAGGGATGAGCTCCAGGGAAGCAGAACCACAGAAGATGAGATCAACAGCCATCGTCCATTTAGTTTAATCTGTAACACGTCGCCCCTTACAATGAACAAGCTGTGTCTTCAACAGCAGTTATGCCTCGACTCATTTGTGCTTGTGATCATTGATCTTCTTTGATTGAAGTGGACACTGACTCAAGCTCCCAGAATCATCCCAAAAACTACAAATCAGTCAAATTGAATATATTTTATTGATCCCCCAGAGAGGAAATAAAGAAAGGGGTCTTTGTTAAATTTGACTCATATATGCTGCATATCTTGTATCGTATGAGGTTTGTATCAGCCATGTGTTTTTGGTTTTGAATGTCTGGTGCTGGTAGAAAGATTAATTTCCCTCTGGGTAAGTACATACGGTAATAAAGTTATATTCAGTGTCTTGTCTATTCTGTTCTAAAATGTTTTTGTTTAATTTCTCTATCATCCACTGAAATGTTTATTTCAAGTAGAATAAAAAAAGCTTTCTTTTTGAAGGGTTATAGTTGTGTCAGCATTGTATATGTGTTTTGTGTTCCTTTTTTTTTTTCTTCCTAGGAGTGAACTTAGTTCTCTCTCTCTTTCCTGTAGTACTGTGTGTAAGGCAGGTGCACATAATTCAGGTGCAAAGCTCCTTGCACAGGTGTGAGTGGCTCAGCAGTGACTAAAGGGGGGGGGGGGGAATTGTTTTGGTCTTTTTTTACATTCATTTTTCAGATTTTTACCTCGTTTTTCTCCCAATTTGGTAGCCAATTACTCCCGCTGTGCTTAGTTCAATCCCCTCCCTCGTAGTTTGCTGCCGTAGTCCTGTGACCGGCAGTGACAAAGGTGAAGCACTGCCTCCTCCGAGACAGCACTCGCCGAGCTGTCGACTGTAATTCCGGTACCCCAGAACCACTCCTGTGCGCTGCGAACTGTGTCGGCTTCCCTCCCCTTCCCTGGGGCGGACAGCCAATTGCCGCCCCAATGGTACCCCCGGCCAGAGCCGACTCTGGCGCGACGGGGAATCGAACCCTGGTTGCCATGGCCAGCGTCGGATGTTGAAACCACTAGACCGGGGACTGGGAGGCCCCAGGAATAAAAATAAATAAATAAATAAATAAAAGATTTAAGTTTGTAGCCGTGCTACTATTGCGTTAAAGAGCAAAAATCTGATACACTGATTTAGATACACTAATTTCTGTTGGAAGAAAGAAAGTGATGTGAAATTATGAAATCTTTTCTACTCTGTTTCCGATTCATTCAGTAAGTAAGTAAGTAAGAAAAACTTTATTTCTATAGTGCCCTTCTCAGCACGGGTGCACAGGGTGCTTTACATCAATAAAATAGAATGCATCAATAAAAAATTCAATCAAACATCAAAGAAATAAATAAATAAAAGCGCAGGAAACAACACAAAAGGGAAACATAGACATAAACAGAACATAAACAGGAACATAGGGTGGCTATGGATGACTAAAAAGCCTGCCTAAACAGGTGAGTCTTTAATTGGCATTTGAAAGTGAGCTCTGAGGGAGCGGCTCTCAGCTCGGGGAGGGCGTTCCAGAGCCTCGGGGCCGTCACCTCAAAAGCTCTGTCCCCTTTCGTTTTTAGTCTGGTCCTGGGTACGACCAGGAGCTCCTGGTCGGATGACCTCAGTGACGGGCTGGATGAGTAGGGGTGGATGAGGTCAGTGATGTAGACGGGGGCTTGGCCATGGAGGGCTCTGAAGGCGAACACCAGGACATTCAGTGAATGTGGATGCATTCATGCCCTGTCGGTCATTGTCATCCTGGAAGAGACATAAGAAGAGCATAGAAATGCTTCAAAATAGGATGAAGATGATCACTCAGAATGGTTTTGTATTTATTGGCATTTACTTTGCCCTCTAAGGCAGGGGTGTCAAACTCATTCCATCGAGGGCCGAGTGTGTGCAGGTTACCATGCATTGGTTCAAGAAGGAGTATGTGCTTTTGACCACAGTTGCCCTTAGTTGATGTCTTTCCCTCAGTATTCATGCCAACATCACCTTAGCCACTGTTTCTTGTGACACTTAAGCAAGTTGAGCATTCTACATTACTGAAGCTCCTGCCAAATGTGCTTCAACAATCACCCCTCTTTCAAAGTCCCTGAGATCTTTTATTCTAGCCATGGTAGTCAAAATAATGGGCAACTGGTCCTGCCAAGCATTTTTATACATGACCCTAATGATGGGATGGTAATTGCTTAATTAACAGGACTCACACCTGTGTGGACATATACTCAACATTTTGTATATAAATGGCCTGTGGTGTGTGGAAATCTTCAGTCCACCAGTCTTGCCCGCTGTTAAGATTTTATATTTTAAAATGTTTACATTTATACAATGTTTACATTACATACCACTACTACTATAATGCAGTATATTGATACCTGTACAGGGAGGTTACCATTTGTCTTTGTTGAATAATAGTATCTACAGAAAATTGTATTTTGGAGTTTAAAGCAACAGTACCTACCTAACGTACAGACAATAGTCATAATAAAGTTTGAAATTTTCATGCGGTCTTTATGAAAGCACTAAATACACTTTTGCCTGTTTTTCCACGTTGTGAAAGCAGTGTGTGACTATTATTTTTATAGTTTATATTGTTTTATAGTTGCTGTCACTGTAGTTTATATGGTCATCTTCCCTTATCTCAGGCAATTTTACATTCAAAGCCATTGCTGGTGGCAAATGAATTTACATTGAAACGAAAATGTCAGCATGTTACGTCGGTGCTACCTAAGGACACACAAAGGACTTTTTTCTCTTAACATGCACTGGAGCACGTGGGAAATGTTATTTACCTGGCAGCTAAGACAGTTACTAGACCTACCAATGGCTCTTCAATGACACTAGGTGGCGCTGTTTGCTTTCCGATTCGGATACAATCCGTTTGCACTCAAGAGTCCTCTACACAGCTAGATAAACCAATGTTCTCCTTTGCAAAACACAATTTATCGTAAATAATACACATTAAGTTCGCCGTGTGAAATCATTTTATACATTTAGGATATGTCTGTTTCAGATTGGGAGTGAAAATAAATACTTTTGTTTAATCCTCTGAAAACTTTGGCGGCGATTGTTTGCCACGGTGGCAAAAGTTGATCATGCATTTTGCTACATTTAAGTATGATGTAACGATGGTTTGCAACGAACACATTGTATTGTCAATTTTTTGGTTACTATTTATGCTTACTTCGTTGGAGATATCAGTTTATATAATTAACGGTGTTTATATGGCCGTTTCGTTCTTTTATAAATCACCTACTGATTCTGCCCCTTTTAAATGAGGTAAACATTCGAACGGTTCTATGGCACACAAGCTCCCGCTATTTGCGTGCCTTTGAAAGCAGCCGCACTTATACAAGGCTCGAGCAACTTTATACCAAATACTCAAAAACGGTGTTATGATAAACACACGTGCAAAATGCGCGCGCCTCGTACTTTACTCTGGGCCGAGACACAGCCACCTCGGTCCGCTGGCAGCTGTTTATGGTTCCCCAGCATTTCGCACCGCAGCTGCTTGTTGATTACAGTGCGAACGAGTATTGGTTGGCTATATCTACCCGTAGCCAATGAGCGGAGTGTTGCTATGCTGAATTGTTCTATTGGTTGGTGGATGCAGCTGTCAATTTGTCTGGAGAAGAGGTACAGTCAGTGCGCAACTGAGCAATTATAACAACTCAGTTTGTGCGTTGCATTCGAAAACAGTGTGCCTCGTCTGAGCAAGAGAAATCGAGAAAGGAAATTAGCCTTGAAAAAGAATGCGAGGGACTTGCGTTCTGTAAAGGTGTCATTTCCAGAAGAGCAGCGGGTGTACGACCAGTGCATATTTTTTCCATTCAAAGGTAAGTACTGTGCGATGTCTGTGCTTATCTGGCTAATGTTAACAAGCCATGTCTTCCATTGCGACATTTGGATGAAAGTTTTGTCAGGCTTTATGACAACATGTATCATTTATCGGCTGTCAGGTAGATTCGCAGATGATGTTGTTTATAGTTGCTTAATGCAAGGAAGGTGGCAAGCGGATTGTTTTTGGAAGGGGACATAGGATGGCGAGGTCTGCAGTGCTACAGTACGGGTTACGCTGGTTTGTATTACATACCGTTTCTAAAGTTACCAGTGGCGTATCCTGCACCAGCCGTGTTCTGTACACGAAAACATCTCTGGAGCAAGCGCTGCTGCGGTGAACGTGCGTCGACCAAGTAGTTCAGTTGAATTAAAGAGACCACATAGTTCCATATGACTAATGATGTAAGTTCTCACATCAAGGTGACCAGGATAGATCCTAATATACCAATATTATTATACGCATCGGTGTCCGGGTTATATATGTGCATCTGTACACATGCCTTAGACATCCGTGATAAACCTTAGTAGAGTGTGAATTTATCGTTTTATTCATATTTCATAATATTCTTATGAGGTTCATTGTGTCCAGCGACATGTGAGTGTTGTATTTTAGGCAGACCATCGTCGTGTTTATTTGCTGTGTCTTTTGTATGCTTCTTTTGTCCTTGGTGTGGCATTTCTATGATTTGTGTTTACGGTGCATCTCTGTAACTAAAGCGAACATTCATTCATAGAACATCCCTCAGCTGAGTTTGGCCTGGTTTTGCCTACTACGTATAGCCTACGTGCAGCTGAACTCCCGAAAGCTGCTCTCAAAGAGCTCGACTTGTGAACGCACAACAAAACAGATTCTCGAAGTTTCTCATTATTCTGTTGTGAATGGATAGTTGCCACGCACGCGTTAAGACAGAAGCATTCAGTACGTCTGAAGTCAGCGTTTTACACATGTTTTTAATTCGGGTCTTCTGGACGCAACGTGGATGTATGAATTTATAATATTTCCTTCAATTGATCACAATGCGCCTGCGGGCGGGCCGCCCACCGCAGGATGATTCACCAGCTTCGCTTCGACAGGTGGCAGATGGCTTTTTATGAAGTACGTTGTCTACTGTATTCTGCCGTTGTTTAGCAGTTGGGAAATCTCTCTTTATGGCGATTATGTGTGGTGTTCTTGGTCTACTTTTGACGTTTATTCCAGTCCAGGATGGTGTCTACTTCTAGAATTGACTTTCCCAGGTGATCCAGATGCAAATTTAGCACACAAAAAAACAGATGCTGCCTACTTCTTTTCTTGTTTTGAACAGTTATTATAGTCTTCTTGTGTTTCTATCCAAGACACCTTAGTGCAGTTGATTAATTGAGAAGGAAACTGATATTCCAATAGCGCGTGATGGAATACATTTTATGTCTATAGGATTGTACACACTATAGACGTGTATTTGTGCCTTCTTCAACATAGTATTCTTGGCTTAAATCTGAAATAAAACAGAAACGGTGACTTTTATGACAAAAGGTGACACGATGCCTTGCACATAGTTTGAATTTAACCCAACGCTGTCTCCCAGTGCATAGTAACCCCTCTGTAATCTGTGAAAGCTGGGTTGTCATGGGTAACTGAGGCTGTGGAAGAGAGGTAGCCTTTTCTTTTCTGGATGACCACAGCTTGACCAGAGAGTGACCACAGTGCAGAGCCTGAACTTTCAGCTGGACCTCCACATGCAAGCTGGCTGGTTCTGTGCCACGTCCAGCCCCGTGTCATTGAAGCAAGAAAACCAGGGAAAATACACAGTACACATTTGTGTCTCCACATATGGACCTGTACCTTAATGCATTAACTTCAAACCGCACTTATTCACTTACACTTATTCCTATAAGAGCTTGGGATGTGAAAGGTGCAATGGCCGAACAAGGGACCAGCAGAAATACAGTAAAATACGGTAGAATTTAACTAATGCATGAAATAATTTAAAAAAAAGTTCAAGCTCGCCATGCCATTAAACTGCATTATGGCGCTTGAACAAAACAGGCAACCTGGTTCACAGGGATAGGTTTGTTGAGTTTTGGCACTGTGAAAGCTTTGCCACGACGAAAATGTGTTTGTGTATCCCAGCCCCCAATGCTCTCCCATTCCTCCATATGACCACGTCCACCCCCTGCAGTCTGGGCCGCGCTACTGCATGTGCTCTGCTTTTCCTACGTCTGTGGCCTGGATGAAAACGCTAGTGTTGCAGAGCTAGAGCAGCCATCTGTGCAGTCTGGTGCTTGCAACTCTGCCCTACATACAGTACAGTCTGGTAGTTTACACACTGCTGTGGTCTCTGACCTGGTTCACACACACACACACACATGCATGTATGCGCATGCTGTCTGACATTCCTGTCTGTTCAGCCTTTAGCATTCCCTGCGCATGCTAGCCTAGAGTCCTCTGAAGTACTCATATATGGACTGGCTTTCGAAGTCTGCTCTGTGGCAAAAGTAGAGAGCTTGTACGTGTCTGTAGTGGAGGGCAACACCGAAGTAGGGAGATGCAGCGTGGATGTGTTTTGATACTGTACAGATAAAAGTGAGCATACAGCTGCTGTTTTGTCCTTAAGCATTGCTGGGGCTGCAGCCCATCTGAAAGTTAGCATTGAAGCAAATTCTTGTCATAGCTTCTGCTCTCTTTATATTTCTGTAGCATTTTCCTCTGTTACAACATTACACCATTGAAGCCATAGAGCAGTAGATACAAACTGCATACAAATATTATAAAAGACAACCTCCATATTATGTTTATCTGCTTTGTCAGGTTTATAACACAAAACACAAAAAAGAACAGCAACGATGCTTGAGGCTACAATATTTCCCCATGGTAAAGGCTGCACTATGCTCATTCTTAAATGAGAAGGAAGGAAGGCTCTCTCAGCATCGTATGACAGAACTTGTAACGGATAGCTGGCATTTATCTACATTCCTGTAGTCCTGTATGTTTATATAGACCTGTATATTTTCAGTAATGCTGATCAGTACACTGATGTTTCTGTGGTTAACCATGCTTATTTAGGACAGGGCTAAAAGCGAAAAACAAGGTCACATGCCTTGTCCTTCTCCCTGTGATCTCTGTCGGTATCATCTGGAGCATTCCTTACTTCATAACAAAGGTTGTTGGGAGGCTATTTACTTTAGCCTGGTAGCGTCTGCTACTGTGAGCCATCAGAAGGCTTTCAAGGAGCTTTCAGTTCGCCATTGTTCCCTCAACCAATCACACGTGATTCACAGCATGACCATTTTATTAGTCGACCCTCCAAGGAAATCAGGGCTGTTTATATCCCTCGTAGAAACACCTTATAACTGTTGTTATTGTGCATGGTGAGTTTACATAGCTAAATTAACTTGCTCCCAGAGTGCACATTTCTGGTTGGAATTAGTCCATCAGCCTTTGCCATCTCCCATAACTTCCCTGTTGAGCTGGTGATTACCACAACATATTGGGTATTGTATTCTGTTATGCTTAGCCCTCTCGTTAATCTGAGGCTAACTTTAGCAATAATAAATAATGGACTGTATTTATACAGTGTCTTTCAAGGAACTCAAAGTGCTTTACAGGTTACATGCATATTTTATGTGTAGCATCCACCTTAGGGGGGAAAGGCACTTTTGTAAACTGGAACCCTCGGAGTACCTTATTGTTACAATTCAGCAGGTTGGCAGCGGGTAGCATGGGTGTCACCCTGGTTTTAATCCATTTCGGTGGAGGGGGCCTGCTGCGTGCACTCACCACCGGGGGTGTGGGGCTTGTCGAGATCGGGCCCCAGGTGTCCCTGATAGGCTCACGGACGCGCTGCCTATGCTGCAGCTGTTGCTTTCTTCACACACAATGGGCACGGCGAACGGCAATTGTGGCGCGGTCGATGGCATTGTTCGCTAAAGCCACTCAGTCAGTGTGCCATTGACAGGTGAGTTTTTGAAAGGGTGACGATCAGCAAATGAGGCAGGTCGGGGTCCGTGTTCACAAAGCGTCCCACAGGAGGAGCGCTGATCCAGGATCAGGTTTCCCCTGTCCATATCCTAACCTTATCTGTTATGAGCTAAAAGTTCAAGCTGATCCTAGATCAGCACTTCCTGCTTGGAGACACTCTGTGAATACAGGCGCTGGCCTCTCATCTCTCGGGCGCTCTGCATGAACACACAGCCTTTAGAAATCCACCACGTCCATGTTCCTGCGTATTTGTATTTTGTGCGGGTGTTCAGTTTCACTTCGGTTTCGAAATACACGATCGGGTCATCGAGGAATCGAGATGATCGAATTGAACTGAATGTGCGAATCAATTGACTTTCGTACCACGTGGAACCGCGATGCACCGCACTAGCACACACACACACACACACACACATTGTGTGGAATAGTGAACACCGTGACTCATTCAGAAAACGGAGAATATGGGAACAAAATGTGCCCCCCCCTAGTATCACGCACCCTGACTGACACGCCCACCCTGCCATTCGAGTGGCACAGGCCAGATGGGTAGACCCAGGTAGACGGGTTCCTGTGGGACTCAAGGGTTTTAATGGAGAACACTTGATGATGGGTCCCCCGCCAAAGTGCCTCTCCCTGATTTCCCCAACAATGTTCCCCCTGCACATTGTTCTCGTAATGGCGTCCTTGCGGGCCCGCGGCCAGATCGGCTGTTAGCCCCGGCCGGATTGATGGATTGGCTGGCCCGCGCGCAGGCATTATCTCATGGAAGCAGGTGTGCTGGTGGCGATTGATCAGCGCGCTACAAATAGGCAGCAATGAAACCGGACCCCGCCGAGGGACGCCACCCCCACCCCCACCCCCGCCCGCAGACAGAATTTGCTCCGCGCGCCTGTAGTTTTTCCATTTAGGCGGATCGCACAATGACGGTTCACCTTTACCTCTCGGCCGTGCTGCCACAGCTCCCCACACCCCAGCAAAGCCCTGTTCTTATTCCGCCGCCCGGGGCGAAAGCATCATCGTGTGCAACACGGCAGGCACACACTTTTCTTCGTGTACCTTCTGAGCGCAAAACACATCTGTGCGTTTCACGGCAGAAAATGCGATGACCGGCCGATCGTTCGCTACACTTTTTCGCATGTTTAACCTTTTGTCTCGGCTACGTGGAAGGAAATGGTGTAGCTCATAGGGGCTGAGGCTGAGCTGGATGATAAAATGGCCACCTGGCTTTGTGAGGAATGGGAGCTCTTTATGACTTCATTCATCAGTGGTTCAATGGCACAATTTCAGTTTCTTTGCTCAAATTGATACGAGTAAGGTCACAGGGCACAGTCTTCGCTGTCGAAGCGGGATTAAGCTGGGTGAAACGAAAGTTTGCCTTGGTTCTTTACTGCTCTCATGAAATGGAGCCACTCCTATAACACAGAGGTTCCACATGTGTTCTTGGTTGTGTCCCACATCTGAAATTAACCGCAGGGCGAGCCGTTTGATCCGCACTCTGTGATCCGTTCCTTCAGCTGCTCACAGTCTGTCATTTTCTGTACTGTGGGTTCCCTTCCACGACTCCTCCCAGATGTGCCGAACAGGATTCGTGTCGTTAACCAGGAAAGAAAATGTGCTTGCTCTTACAGGGGTCGAGCAAACAGTGAGAGAGCGTGCGTGTCTGTTTGTGTTTGTGTGTGTGTGGGCTGGGTGAATGGGAGAACAAGGTACCTGGCTTCTGTGTCTACACAAGGCTGAGGTTCCTTTGTGTGTGTGTGTGTGTGTGTGTGTGTGTGTCTGTTTGGGCCTAACTGCAGCCTGTCAGTCAGGGGCCTCTTTATGCAGGAGCCCCACGCTGCTGGCAGGTTCCCAGCACAGAGAAAACAAGGCTGCCTCTCATAGCACACAGCTACTCTTTAGTCTGGCCTCCCGACCCTCCATCTGTGAACACTGGGCCACACACTGTCCAGCCAGTAATGCGGAGAGGAGCCTGGGCTGTCAGCACTGTAGTGTCTGCATCACCTGCCCCGAGCTCTCTGTAGGAACATCACAGTGACAGATCTGAGCTTCTGTCTGGCCCAGTGCTGTTTCCTGGCCAGTGTCTGAGAGGGCTGTAACAAATGGCTTGTGCATGCGAGAAAGCGCTGTGTTGTGTTGTGTTGTGAGAGAGCACTGTGTGTGTTGTGTTGTGGTGTGTTGTGTTGTGAGAGAGCCCTGTGTGTGTTGTGTTGTGTTGTGAGAGAGCCCTGTGTGTGTTGTGTTGTGTTGTGAGAGCCCTGTGTGTGTTGTGTTGTGTTGTGAGAGCCCTGTGTGTGTTGTGTTGTGAGAGCCCTGTGTGTGTGTGTTGTGTTGTGAGAGCCCTGTGTGTGTTGTGTTGTGAGAGAGCGCTGTGTGTTGTGCTGTGTTGTGTTGTGAGAGCCCTGTGTGTGTTGTGTTGTGTTGTGAGAGCCCTGTGTGTGTTGTGTTGTGGGAGAACGCTGTGTGTGTTGTGTTGTGGGAGAACGCTGTGTGTGTTGTGTTGTATTGTGAGAGTGCTGTGTGTGTTGTGTTGTGAAAGAGTAATGTGTGTTGTGTTTTGTAGTGAGAGAGCACTGTGTGTGTTGTGTTGTGAGAGTGCTGTGTGTGTTGTGTTGTGTTGTGAGAGCGCTGTGTTTTGTGTTGTGACAGAGCGCTGTGTGTGTTGTGTTGTGAGAGCGCTGTGTGTGTTGTGTTGTGAGAGCGCTGTGTGTGTGTTGTGTTGTGATCGAGCACTGTGTGTGTTGTGTTGTGAGAGCCCTGTGTGTGTTGTGTTGTGTTGTGTTGTGATCGAGCGCTGTGTGTGTTGTGTTGTGGGAGAACACTGTGTATGTTGTATTGTGAGAGAGCGCTGTATGTTGTGTTGTGTTGTGAGAGCGCTGTGTGTTGTTGTGAGAGCCCTGTGTGTGTTGTGTTGTGTTGTGATAGAGCGCTGTGTGTGTTGTGTTGTGTTGTGTTGTGGGAGAACACTGTGTATGTTGTATTGTGAGAGAGCGCTGTATGTTGTGTTGTGTTGTGAGAGTGCTGTGTGTGTTGTGTTGTGAGAGTGCTGTGTGTGTTGTGAGAGCGCTGTGTGTGTTGTGTTGTGTTGTGATAGAGCGCTGTGTGTGTTGTGTTGTGAGAGAGCGCTGTGTGTTGTGTTTTTGTCTTTCACATACATGGGCCAGACATGCCCATCAAACAAGCCTTGGAACTGTGTAGTTCTTGGAGAACCTCACAGTTTTTAAGAAACCACTTACTTACCCAAATTATTATTTTTATACTTTTGTTTATACTTTTTATACCTACAGGTATAACCACCTACAGGTTGTACACATCCTGTTGGAAAGCATTGCTGGTTTTATTGTGGATTTTATTCTATTTTCTTTAGGTTTTTATGATAACTATCTTTGATATTTTTGCTTGTATTAACTGCTCCTTATTTCTTACTATGTTGTTGCAAATTAATTTCTTCAACTTCATTGATCTGTCATTTTATTTATTGTCTGTAAAGGCCTACAATTCTTTATATGAAGTGTGACATAAAAATGAATATGAAATTAAGTGAAAGTGGTCGCACACCAGGGCGTGGAATGAGCACTGTGGCGTACGACGCGTGAGCTGTGTGTGCGTGCGCCCTCGCAGGTGTGTGCCTCCCGCCCCGCACCCCACCACGGCCCTCACCTGCGTGCTGCGGTGCTTCCCCTGCGAGCCGTCCTGGGCCGGCAGCCCCTTCCTGCACCGCCCCCACCCCCACCCCGCCCGTGGTCAGGATGACACGCTCCAAGACCTTCCAGGCCTACCTGCCCAGTTGCCACCGCACCTACAGCTGCATTCACTGCCGTGCTCATCTGGCCAATCACGACGAGCTCATCTCCAAGGTAGGGAGGCGCCGGGAGCGGCCCTCGCGGCCTCCTCACCAGACCCGGGTAGAACATTTCATCAAGAAATACCTCGAGTACTGTTTCTCACTGCAGCTAGGCAATGTAAATGCATCTCTGCATCAGACTTGGGCCAAAGAATTAGTTGGGATATTAAGCTCTTTGGACACCAGTACAATTCCTGCAGATTACCGACAGTTTTAAAAGACACATATATTCTCACCCACGTTCCGAACGAAATCCTTCTTTCATATAATTGTATGTTTGTGGTTAGTGACCTGTTTTGTTGAAAATTCTCAGGGACCTGCAGGTCAAATTTCACAGGCATCTGAAGAGTCCATTTAAAATGCTTATTCGACCCAGGCCTGGCCGATAGAATGTCCCCACAGTCAGGTTTTAGGGCGCACGTACTCATGAACTCATACATTAATCAAGTGTTGAAAACCTGCTGTGTAACACTGTAGGACCAGAGTGAAGAGCTTGGCAAGCCTTTCTCAGTGATGTTAAAAAGCGTGGGCACAATATCAGCTGGAGCTATGACAGTAGCGGTGTATGTAGCGCACCAGGTGAGTGACGAGGTTACTGCGATGAGCGATGCAGCTGTACAGTGCCTACCGGGCGAAGATGTCCCTGTTTAAATTCCCCCCCCCACCCCCACACGCTGGCTGACAGTCCGCCCAGCTGCCCCCGCTCTGTCTGTTCACACGCGACTTCGTGAACGTTCGCCTGCTCGTCCACCGATGCGTGCGTATGCGCCACCACCCCCACCCGGGGCCCAGAAAAATCTATGGCTAAATTCGCCGTGCGCTCTTGTGCCGCACATGTCTAATGAAGCAGCGTGTGGAGTGTGTGCGTGCGCATGTGAGAGAGAGAGAAAGAGAGAGAGAGACTGGTTCATCCTGACTGCCCATTTTGTTTGGAGAACGATGGCGTTCATTGTTTTGGGTTTAAGTGACGTCAGGCCGTTTTGCAGTTGTGCATGTGAGCGAGTGGGCGTGCGGGGAAAACGAGGGTCAGCCCCGAGTACAGCAGTGTGCAGCGGGGCCCAAACGTGCCTCTCTCCCCGCCTGCGTCCGCCTCACACAGAGAGCCCGTGTGTGTGTGCAGCATTCTGCCAGGCTATTCAGCGCCACTTGGGTTTCGACACCTCGCCTCACACGGGCCTCCAAAGAAAGACCAGAGGGACGATGGAGCAGCCCGCCTACGTTGAGCGCACACAGCGCCTCGTAAAACTTTAATTGTCGGGATATAGGCCGCCAGCGACTGACACAGAGACCCGTACGCAATCAGTGACTCATCACCAGCTCCCAGTGCGTTTCGAGCGCGTTTCACACTCCGAGTCTTCCTTCTGTTCCATTAAAGCCATAGCGTGCAAAACTAAAAATACCCGATTGACTCGCCTCACTCACCAAGGAGTTTCCATGGATACAGGGAAAGTGCACAAGCACCTGACACTGGAATAGAGACCCCGATGAGTGCAAGTCAAACAAACAAAAATACACTTTAAAAAGGGTGCATTAGTAATGCAGCCAGACCTCCTCACTTACATCTACATTTACATTTTAAGCATTTAGCAGACGCTCTTATCCAGAGCGACTTACAAGATGTGCATTACTTTACAACCGATGTTTAGGCTGTCTGTGACAACAGGGGACGAGCCTTTCCAAGGTAAATACCCAATCATAGAAAAATCAGTTGACTTGTTTCATGAACGCCACATCTGGAGCTTTCCTCAGTTCTTAAATGTCCCCAATGACAGCCCTCTCTCGCAAGCCTCTCTTCGGGGAGTGAGGGGGGGTCTTTTCAGAGGTTTTCTCCACCCTTCAGTCTCCAGCCCTGTCATTATCACAAATTAAGATTTTTTTTGTCGTTGCTTTTTTTGTTGCCTACCACCCCCAAGGGGGAACAACAAAAAATTCCCTCTCCCAACCCCCCCTGCTTCTCTTTGTGCGGTTCATTCAGTTTGCGCTATAATTTTCTTCAAAAGCACAATGTCAAAGCCATCTGCAGCTTCCTGCACCCCAGGCTCAGACTGCACACATCCCATTTAACGCACCAATCAGAGGCACTCCCCGAGCTGGAGCCACCGCCCACATGGAGCGTGAGAAGGCTGCTTGCCCCTGAGGAATAAGCCCGGTTTGAGGGAGAAACCCTGAGAAGCCACCCTCCTGCCCACCGAGCCAATCACACGCCTGTCCCCAGGCCAGGGCTCTCATTGAGAGGGATGACTTTTATCAGATGTGTTTTTTGATAGACGCATCATCGTTTCGGTACTTCCTGTCCGTGGTTTTTGTCAGGGAGGGAATTATATCTCCCCAACTTCTACCATCTAAACCACAGTGAAATGTTGGTGCATTGTGGGATATTAGAAGAGCAGGGCTGTCAGCGGAAGTGTTGACGTGAAAACAGATCAAAGGCTTGCCATGTGATATTTGAGGCTCCGTCCTTCTCTAGGATGAATATGAGAATTTATCTTTGACATTTATCTTTTGACACTTTATGACACTTATGTTTTCAATGAGAAAAGAGGCTTGCATAATTGTATACCAATTTAGGGTAAAGAGACATTTTGTAATGAGAGATCATTTCTTGTGTGGATTTTATTTTTCACAAGTTGATTATAGCATTTTAAGTGCACAAAATTATATTTGCTTCCCAAATCTTCTAAAGAGCCACGCTGAAAGGCTAGATATCGAACAAAAACTACCCCTCTGAAATTCTGAGCCGTAGTACACTCAACACATTGAACAACTGATGCTTTAAATGAATTGTTTGTAGTATAACATTAAGCCCATTTTTCCTTTCAGTTTTGATGGAATTTCCATAATTGTCCATTGGGTAGTTTGGATTGATTGACAGCACTCAGACCCCTCCCCGCACAGTGACTGCAGACCTATTGACAGACAGCCTTAAGCCACCCTTGTATCTCTAATGTTCTTCTCTCTTCCAGTCTTTTCAAGGGAGTCAAGGCAGGGCATACCTCTTCAACTCTGTGTAAGTACCTCAGCGCACCCTGAACGGGGAAAAAACATTTCACTTTCTGAACGGTGGTTTGCAGGGTCTCGGACCCGAGTCCCAAAGAGGGTGACGAGAAGGAAAATCGTAGTTCTTAATTTATCTTAATCTGAAGTTTAACATCTTAACTATAAACATTATTAAATACATTATATAAATGTGTTTATAAAAGGAAAAAACGTCTCCATTACTGTACCTCCCCATATGGTATTTAGAGAGCAGATGAATATTGTACAGTTGCATGACGTTCATTGTCTCCAGTTATCTTTGTGCACGTGATCCGTCCAGATTGATGGAGTTGGAACTGTAGATTGTGTTCTTTGCTTTTTGTTCTTTTTGTCCGTGGGGCAACTGGTCAGGGATTCTGTTCATGTGACTGAAAGATGAGGGGTTAAAGTCCCAGGTAGCGAGGACATCGCTATAACCTTTGGGAAGAGACACTACACACAAGGCTCTGTTCAGTACAACATCTCTTCTTCCACAGAAGTGTCTTGATAATAAATAATTCAGGAGTGTTCACTGCAGAGGCCCTGCTGATTTCACCACATTAAGGCCAATAAAGATCTCTCTCTCACTCACTCTCTCTCTCTCTCTCTCTCTCTCTCTCTCAATCCAGTTCAATTCGATAATGCTTAATTGGCATGAATGTAATGAAACAAAACATAAGACAAACAGAATTACTATGGTTGCAATGAAATCTATAAATAAATAAAGACAAATGAATAATGAAAAGGGGAAGATGCATACAAGTTAAATGGAAAAAAAACCCAATGCTAATAATAATGATGATGACACGTAATGACACAGTAACAGCGATGATCTCTCTCTCTCTCTCTCTGGTTTCAGGGTGAACGTGGGTTGCGGGCCAGCTGAGGAGAGGGTCCTGTTGACGGGGCTCCACGCTGTCGCCGATATCTACTGTGAAAACTGTAAAACCACGCTGGGCTGGAAATATGTGAGTGTGAGACTCCCTGCCCGGGAGCTGCCATTCCTTCTGAACGATCGCAGTTTGCTAATGACTCACTAGGCCTCAGTGGTGGAATTGCGATCAGGTTTAAGTCCAAATGGCAGCCCGACAATGAAAGTAACACCACGTCGCCTCAAAGACAAGTGACAACATTCCAGCCAAGGGATCCGTTCACAGCAAACAGCAGTAGCTGCACCCCTCTGAAAACATGACAGGACATTAAAAACATCTTATCGTAGGGATGTTGAAAATAATGCTTTTTTTTATTGCAATTGGCAAAAACTCAGAAGGGGCCATTAATATTTTATTTTACAGATTTGTGAAAATTATTTAATAATTGGTGTATAATAATAATATTATTAATAATAATACATTTATATTAATAAATAATATAATAATAAATATTAATGAATGGAAAACGTGTCTGTGGGTGACATGAAGTGAGGGGGCTCTTAGGGATGCACCCTAGGGAAAATGAATGCCCCCTAATACCGTAAATGCAAAATCTTGACATCATTGGTGGGGCATTGAAAATACATTGAGGATTGTAGAATATATGTTCTAGAGAGTGTTATTCATCATCATCTGCACAACACACCACCTATATGAAATGTGTTACTATGATATTACAATCGTGTTGATAAATACAGAGAGTCAACTACGGCTCAAAAATGAATCAGTTAATGACTCTAGTCAGCTGAAGGACCCCTTTTAAACTTCCAGTGTTTTTAAACTTGAACACATCAAAGTTAATAATATCCTATGAAATGCTAACACTAATACATGCTGTAATGTGGTGTGTGTCAGATGACGCACTTTAGGGTGTACTGGGATACCTTTTCTCCAGTGAAGGCAGCTACATTGATAGCAGTTTTGTTTAACAGTATCCAATCAAGCACACTTGCAGCACTGTACCACGGTGCCATGCAGGGCCTGCCTGGTAAAGAAGGCACACTTTACCCAGTGCCTCTCCTGTAGCTTTAAGGCATGCTGTGGACAGAGTGAATAGAGGTCAGTGGGAACCACGAGATCCCCTTATGACCGCGCCATCTGGGAGCGGGATATTAATATCTTGGACGTGGCTGTTTTTGGGTCATTGTCACTGTGCCAAAGGTGCTGACCCAGCTGCATTTATCAGCTGGAAGTGTGAACTGTGACAACATCAATTTACACCGCGCTCCGACTGGAAAACAAGTCGAGAGGAGGTTGGATGAATAAAGTGCCACCTGCTTTCTGAGAGGCACTGGGGGTAGTAACCCAGAGCTCTCTCTGTCTCTGTCTCTGTCTCTCTGTGTCTCTCTATCGCAGTGAGAAGGGATTTAGATGGCATGGTGGAATAAGTGTGCTTCTTCCTGTCAGGGTTTGTTCTGGAGTTGCTTGTTAATCCTTTCCATGCTACAGGTCGTACTGAAGGAAGCTGGGGGGATTGTTTTGTGTGTGTGTGTGTGTGTGTGTGTGTGTGTGATGCAGCCTGTTTCTTTTCCCCTCACAGGAGCATGCATTTGAGAGCAGCCAGAAGTATAAGGAAGGCAAGTTCATCATCGAGCTGGCTCATATGATCAAGGACAACGGCTGGGACTGAATGGGGGAATGTCAGGGGGTGAGGGGTGGGGTGCGATGGGGTGGAGTGGCCGGTGTGCAGGTGGAGGCAACGGGGCAGGGAGAGGCTGCGAGGAGTCAGCCATGTGGCTGAGTGTGCAAGCGTTGGCTTGGTAATCCCTCTGCTTTCACTCCCACCTCCATGACCCCACCACCATTGCCTGATACACTCCTGTGGCTCTGTGGGTGGAGGGGGATGAGGGCTGTGCCCCCCAAGGAGGGCTGTGCCAGGCATGCCCCCCACCCCCGCTCTTCTGGGATATGTGTGCGTGCGTGCGTGCGTGTGGGTGTGCATGTGCCAGTGTGTGTGTGTGTCATCGTATTCTGGTGATCAGGCCTCCTCCCCTCCCCTGCCTGGAAGTACTCCCTCCATGCCGCTGTGAGATCCACTCCAAGGTTTACAGGTAGCCAGATCCATGGACATCAGCATTGAGCATAGACAGACACGAGGTAATGAAATGGCATGTTTCTGCTCGATCAGCACACACAACTGTTCAAGTTCAAGACCTGCATTTCACGATAACTGACATGGATCAAACTGTTTGACTGTTCCTCGGGGAAAAAAACCCCCAAAACTCTTGTTGTTCGGTTTTATTTATTCGTGCATGTGTTTAAATTATTGGTGTATTTATGTATTTATTTGTTGTCATGTCGGGACAGTCCCCTGGTGTTGAACGGTAGCAATTCCAATGGTTCCATCGTCAACACTTCCAATGGTAGCAACCTCAGCGTGTCGAGAAATGTTGTTTATTGGTCTTTGCCTTTATAATGTGCTGTCAAGATCCTCTGAATGTTTGCAGTATTAGAGATGTGTGAACCACCGATGGCAGACCAAGGCTTCATGAACTCCACAAAATGGGTGGATATCAATGACTCACAGCTTTGAACCAATCGTACCTTTTTGTTGGGGAGTACAAGTCTTGATTGATTGGTTCCTATGAGTCAGCGATTGACAGCACGTGGTAGCTCCGCCCATTCGGGGGTGCGTGAAGCCCCGCGCTGCCATCACCAGCGTGAAGCGCAGTTACAGAGCGGGAGGAGGGTGGAGCAAAGCCCTCTTCATCATAAAGAGGCCAGGAGAGAAGGGCACAGACCGCCAAGTCCCCAGTCACAGCGGTGTCTTCACGGTCAGCTCACCACGTCAAAGTGACGCTACCACCAGTGTCAGCCCCTGCAGCCTGCAATCTGTTAGGAGACCCAACAGATATTCAATAGAACTTACAGAGGCATTGCTGACACTGTTTGAAGGGGTGTTGGAGGGAAAGCACCGTTGTGTCTGAGGCGACAGTGTCTTGTTTGAGGTGCTCTCTTGGTCTGGTAGGTCCCATGTTTACGGAGGTCAGTGTGCTGCACTGCCTCTTCACTTGTTATAATTACACTACAACAATAGCCCAACCCATGGCCTGCTGTTTGGGAAACTGAATCCACTTGTAGCCACGTTAAAATAAACTGACTGGCAGTGGAGACAACCAATCAGAGGCTGATTTAAAACAAACCCCAGCACAACCAAAGAACCCACCCACAGTAAGTCGACCAATCAAAATACCTGGGGTAATTTTGCTTGGGCACAAAGTGTTCTGAAACAGAAGGTTCTGATTGGCTGAAAGCCAACTTTGAGCGTAGTCCCTTCTCTGTGACATAATGCATTGTTTGCTTTTGTAAATGACCGATGTTAATATATGTATATTCACCATGCACATTATGAGCATTATATTATGTATTACAAAATGTAAATAGTCACATTCAATGTTTGTTAATTTATTTATTATAATTATGATAGTATATGCTGTGCTTTCTGTCTTGAGCCCCTTCCAGGGCCAGTTATATTTGCTACTTTTTTACTATTGGAAAATGTTTCAATTTTAGTGTCTTTTGTAAGGGAAGGAGAGATGATTACAATATATTGCAACTTTATCAATAAAAATACTCATGTTATCAATCCCCATCAAAGTGCTAAGTGTTGTCTGTCTGGTTACTGTCCATCTGTCTAATAATGGATTTATATTATATTACTTGGGCACGTTTGTACATTGTAACACAAATCTCTTATCAGCAGGGTCCCCCAGCCCTGGTACTGGAGAGCCACAGGGCCTGTTGGTTTGTGTTGTCACTCACCACATAATTGATCCATTCGAGGCTGCATCTCAACAGTCTCTCCTCTCTTCCCCGGGGTGGGGGGGGGGGAGAGCAGGGCTGCGGCCCAATAGTCTCTCCTATTTTCTGAAGATGAGAAGGAGAAGAGGGTGGGCAACGAGGATAGAGGACGAGGAACCGAGCAGCACAGAGATGTGGTGGAGAGAAATGGGACACCCTGCACACACCTGCATCACCTGATGCGATGCTGATAAGTGATGACATGCATCCAAGTGCCGCTTAGCTGTAGGACCGGACCTCTGGCCCCATTTTACGTAGGCTTAAGATGAACGTTGAAGAGACTCCTCTTCAAATGAATGATATTTCTCATATTTTCATGCATATGCTTCCAATAATGATGAGCAGCATTTAATAAATGTTGAATTGATGAAGTTTATGTCTATTTTCGTGCAATTGACGACTCGCACATCAACAGCTGTGTTTTAAGCACGGAATTCTTATTTATTTATCCACGTTATTAGGTTTGCAATGCAGTGCAACTAACTAAATAAAGTTGTACGTGTGTCATGTTTTGTGATCGTTCGAAAATAAGTTTGGTCTTATGTATATATATATGCACGCTTACAAAAGACGGGATACACATTTGTATCCTTTGCAGAAAGGGTCCTTTGGTGGCGAGTCTTTCGTCCCACCTCATCTCTGTGCTCCTTTCCTCGTCTTCTTTTTTTATTTATTGAACCAAGAGGTCTCTTTAAAATGTTAAAAACATTTAAAATATCAAACGTGTTTTATACACCGTGCCATGGACCATGGGGCATTCATCGTTAACGAAAATCCCTTTTCCCTCATTCTCTACTCCTTGTCCCCTCCCCTCGTCTACTTCTGACGTGCTGTGTGAAGCAGACAAAGCTAGAGAACGGGGGACGGGGAAACGGGAGGGGGGCGAAGTATTGGGATGCAGCCAAAGCAGTTGATTCACCTCACCTGGTTTCTTCGGTCTGAATTTGTTACTGATTTAAAGATAGGGGGGGGAAACCAGCAGTCCCTGTGGCCCCAGGAACAGGGTCGTGTGCCACTGTTACACAGTATTGTGTCCCGTTAATCCACCACAAGGCTGAAAATTATTCAAAGGAGGGCAAGATTATAGTGAGACTGCTTTCTCTGCTCCCCCAACTTTAAACAGTGTCAAAAGCGCACTGCGCCGCTCAGTCGGGGGTTTCGCGCCGTGGTTCTCAGCAGGCCCGTTTGTGTATCCTGAGAGAATGCCCTTATACTTGTGCCGGCTCCTCATTGGCCGCCGTCGGGCTGAGAACGCTCCTGATTACAGCAACAGATGGCTGGGTTTCCTCGCCAGATTTTCTGGTTGGCATGGCAGTAGCTGGGGCTCTCTCTCACTGTGTGGAGTCGCCCAGCCCATGCGCAAATCAGTCCCAGGGCCAACGGGTTCACCGTCCTCAACAAACAAGAATAATGAATGAGTTTATTTTTAGCGTTATCCTCCCAAACTGGGACCTGAGCTGACCCCGGTGCCCACTCTCCTTTCTTATTTGGCATGAAATGACCCCCTCCCCGCCCTTTCCCAGAGACAGGCACAGGCACAACCGTGTTATTCTTGCACTTTGTTCTTGGAAGCGTCTAATGAAATTGTATTATTGCGGTTCTTAAAATTGCCTTTTTTAAAGACATTTTGTTTTTCTACCGCAAAAGCCTATAAAAAGCATTCCCACGGCGACCCATGGAAGAATCAAAAGTAATGTTCCAACATAGGCCGTTGCCAGGGATACACACAGTTTGGAGTGTTTCAGCCCAACCAGAAATGGATGCGGAGTGGGTGTTTACTTGATTGTATGAACTGTTGCTGGGAGAACCAAAAGCAGCGAGGAGCAGATAAGGTTTGTTGTTCTTACACTCGACCCAAGGGATGAGATCCCCTGACACCGTGGTTATATCAAACTAAGATAGAAATGTCTAAATTTCACTATTAAGGCAAAGCCAGCGGAACTGTAATTATCCTGAAAATACAGCCAGAGGCATAGGAGTGCAAGAGAAGTCCTTCACAGGCCCCAAAAGCTAGAGCATTGAAAGCCTGTATTCATAAAGCATCTCAGACCAGGAGTATAGGATTCAGTTGGGCTTTTTCGCTCATATTGGCTAAGGTTAGGATATAGACATGGAAACCTGATCCTAGATCAGTGATCCTACGCTCAGATGCTTACATAGTGTCCACATAGTGTATGCAAATTTAAACACATAATCCAATCATGTAATTATGGGTTACCTTTGTTCCAACCACTCTTGAACCAGCTCTCCTGGATGTGGGTCTCACTGGGGGCCGGGGCCGATGGGTTAACCCCCCCGGGGTGTGTGTGTGCGCTGCGCCGGGTTCAAAGAGGCAGGGTGCAGAGGTACAGAGCACCTCAGTGAGCACGCCGGCCCCACAGGCCTCTCACAGCCGCGCGGCACACAGCTGAACAGGGCATTTCCTCTGTCCCAGACCCGGCTCTGTTTTCTCTGGCCCGGCTCAAAAAGCTGAGCACGTGACGGAATGCACTAGTCTTGGATCGGCGGATCAGAAAAGCACGGCAGACTGTTTAGTCTTTGGGTTTGCATGGGTGTGGTGTGCGTTTTTGAAGGGGGTGGGTGTGTGAACAGAAATGAGACTCGATTTTTGGGAGAACAGGACTACTTTGTTCTCACAAGGGTTTGCTGGAAAATTAATTTATTTCAAATGCACTTCTTTGGAATTCAGAACTCTTCTTCCACTAAGAGTTCTCCTCCTCCCCCAGTTTCGTGTGCACTATAACTACGATTTTACAGCCTTGTACAAAACAGTGTGAGTGTGCGAGTGTGTGTGTGTACGTGTCTGTGTTTGTGTGTGAGTGAGTGTGTGTGAGTGTACGTGTGTTTGTGTGTCTGTGTGAGTGTGTGTGTGTGTGTGTGTGAGTGTGAATGTGCGTACTGGTGTGTGTGAGTGTGCGTGTACGTGTGTGTGTGTGTGTGTGTGTGTATATGTGTGAGAGTGTGAGTGTGCGTGTGTAAAGAAAGCCAGGGTAAGGAATTGCTTAGCAGCGGTCTCTCTCCCCAGCCAAACTCACAGGGGCTAAAAATAGCAGATCTCCTCATTCAGCCATCCTTCCCAGATGCGGAGAGCATAGCCCAGCACAGTATTGCATTACACAGCACATTACAGACACAAACAAGCAGCCTCTTAACACACAGCCAGGGCTAGACTGGAGGGCTTTCCATTTCATTACATTACAATATTTATCTGCTTAACATCCAGGTACACTTGCATTTCATCTCATCGTCTCATATCTTATCCTTACATACAGTTGTTTATTTACTGGAGTAATCTGGATTAGGGACCCTGCCCAAAGATACAACAGTAATGATCCAACAATCAAACTTGCAGTCTTCTGGCTGGGATCCTGGTCCCTTACACACACTGGTGTTGCCATTCTCTGAATGTAAGCCAAACCATCGACAAATCGACAAACCGTCTCTACTGCCCGGCTGCAATTTTCTGCCTTGGCCTGACAGCTCATGAGATAATAAAACGGAATTAATCGTTTCTCTGTATTTTCTGGGAATGGCTGAGGTTTTATACATTACATTACATTTTAAGCATTTAGCAGACGCTCTTATCCAGAGCAATTTACAAGATGTGCATAAATACATGGTAGGAACAATCATAGTTCGCGCAAGAGATCAGTGCAGTAATACATTTTACGAAGCCTGCACATACAGTATGTAGAAGGAGGAGAAAAAACACAGATCGGCAACGGACAATTTGATTTGCTCTCTGGATTAGGGGATATTTGTAATCTCTGCATTGGTTTCAGATTATACGGCTTGATTTACCCGCGGCTCCAATCCGGATCAATGTGGGCGGAGCAGGATTATTCTGGTTAGCGTGCGTCCATGCGCCACAGCGGCGTATTCCAGCCCCTCTGGCAGCGGCTAGAGGGACGAGTGGTAGGAACTTCAAAAGATGGAACACGAGGGCCTGCGCGGCTCCGCAGGTTATAATCGAAACCCGCGTGTAACCGAGGGAACTATATGCAATTGACTTCATCGTAATTGTATGTAACTGACTGAATTGTGGCTTGCCATTGGTTTTTTGTGACCTGTTTTGAACTGTTCAGAATTCTGGGACACCTTGGTGTGAAGCGCACTATGTAGAAATGAAACAGATATTGACAGCACTGGCGAGGAGGAGAGCGCGTGCTTGTCTGCGCTCTCAGGAACTGATTGAGGTTGCAGCGATGATCGTCGTTTGTGAATACGATTGGCCCATACGTGTAACGAGTACAATCATTTGTAGATATAAAACAATCAAGTCCCCCCGATATTTAATATGTGGTTACGCCCTTGAATTGGCCATTCCAAATTGGGAGAACAAAGGGAAAAAGCATTGACAAATGTACATTTATAGCACTCTTAAGGAGAGGACCATGAGTGTGAGATCAGCACAGCCCAGTTAAGGGCAGAGTGAGGCTGTGGAACGACTAGCAGGGGAAACCCCAGCTCCAGCTGCGCCAGGCTGGCCTAGGAGGGGAGGGGAAACTCTCTCCATGAAGTGGAATACATTCTTACATGGGCATGATATCTCACTGTCCACACCAGAATGCTGCATTTAAAACATCTCAGGAACAGTATACAACAAAAATGCAACCTTTGTTTTTGTTTTTTTAATGTGTTTAAACTATTGTAGGCTATATGCATACCTTGAATTTTACAGGCTGTGTCAAGAAGCAATTGATGCAACTTACTCTGCTTCGGTACACTCTGACCAGGCCTTTGTCGACCTAGCCAGGCAACTGAAAGCACCACCGACCATTGTGGCTCGTTCCGTTCTGGGTCTATCATTGCGTGGCTCCGTATTGGCTGCCGCCTGCTGGGTTTCCAGTTAGCCGCCTCAGCCAACTTGGCTTTAGCTCTGCCCTGTTTCGTGAAGAGATCCTCAGGCCATAAGCACGTCTAATTTACAACACAGACACTGACCTCCACCCCACCTCGTCGGCTCCCCTGGTCTGGTTAGCCGTTAATCTCATGGGCTGATCAGGTGGCACTGGGGCCTCCCTGCCCCCCCCCCCCGGCTCAGTGATTGGGGGTGTCCAGCTGGAGGAGGGGGGTGTGTCAGCACTGGAGCGGCTCTGTCATATTATCTGATGGGGAGCCTCCTGTGCCAGGGTCTCTTGCACCCACAAAGAACCCGCTGACCTCCCCCTCCCCCTCATCCTCCTCCTCATGGGACTGGTTGACTCACGTGGGGGTGGGGGGTGTATGTGGGATGCACATGTCACCGTGTGCTTCCGCCACACAGCGCACTGACACCTCAAATCTCACACCGGGGTCACCTCATCCGCCCCTCACACGCCATGCGGACCAAACACCTCCTGCACCCCGCTCTTTGAAGCACGTGAGGAGGATACGTGGCTGCCTCTCCACCAAAGGTATGCGGTGATGTCACGTCGTATCGATTGGGCCCTCTTCCTCCGACTCCCACAGAGATTAACCGGCATCAGATGGGTCTGTTCAGCGCCAGGCGAGGCCCACCTGTTCCCCCTTCACTGAGGAATTCTTGCGCCAGCGTAACCCCTTCATCGCTGCTTGCTGAGCGAGCAAATTCCACCTGGGAGACAGAAACACAGTCCCCAACCACACACGTCCAACAAGCCAGGTCCCTCTTTCACCCCAAAGCAGACCCGGGAATTGACCAGGTCAGACCCACCTCCGGACCCAGGTACTGCTTCCGGGTCCGATAACCTGGGAAGACCCATTTATACCAAAGGCAAACCCAGGAAAATCCCAGGTTCCCGTTCCTGTGTAAAATGTGTTTCTGACAGTAAGACAAGGGCCCAGGCGTGGAGCTGTGGATTTTATTGGGGGCAAAAGAGGGAAACTCTTCTCTGGGGATTGAATTGGGAGGGGGGCTAGGGGAGGGGATGCAAGATAATTACCCTGCACTCTCAACAGCAGATGGTCGGGGGGGTGAATGTTAATACCGCAGCTGGCTGTCCCGGCAGAGCGAGGGGCCACGGGAACACTTTGAGGAACGGCTACTCATTAACTCCACATTTCACCCTCGCGTTCCCATTGAAATTCCATGTAATGTTTAACGAGGCCTCCTTAGTCCAAAATAGCTTTGTGCAGAAAGACACTGGCTCCAGATTCAGTCCTCATAACTGGCAAACTTGACTTCAGAGCAGAAGCACATTGATTGAAACCTTTTAGGTTTTGTTGTTTCCCTGTGATGTCGATGACAACTTTACACTCAGTTCGTTGATGATACACGGGCAAAGCAAGACAGACCAATCTTAAACAATGTGTTTATGTAAGTGGTAGGAAAACCTGCAGATTCAGACTCTTTTAAAGTGTTACCCTTGATCACCGCAGGTAGAAAAAGCCCTGTACCCTTCCCCACCCCCCCCAAACCCCTGTTGCAGACAGGAAAGGGGCGGAGGAGTCGCTGAAAGGGGGTTACGCGGTGCTGTGACGGGCGGGTGTGTGCTGTGCACCGTGCACAGGCCGCGCCTGCTCATGCAGATTAAGGGAATAATTGGCCAGGCTCCCCTGCTGCTCACTGGGGGTTTGGTAGAGGGGTTGTAATCCCGGCGTGGCCAGGTTAAAACCATTACGCCGGCAATAGGGCCATCTGTGCCGAGCTGATTAGGGCTAATGAGCAAGCTGGGGCAACGGGGTGACACTTTGTTCTCAGCGCTGACTGAGGGGGGGTGGGGGCGGGGTACAGTGGCTCCCCACACACAGAAAGGGGGATCCAATATAATTCTGTGTCGCCATAGCACCACAAAAGACTTGGTTGATTTCCCTGGATGACCCTTGACCCCTCAATAGATGAGTCAACACACACACACACACACACAATCTTCAACATAAGGTTCCTGCAGTATTCACAATGTACAATTGATTAAAAAAAAACCTTGAAGGGGCAGAGATTGTTTTGCAAAAACACAAAACGCATGTCTCAGAATTCAGAACATTTTACCTGTTTAGCCTATCAGAGAGCATTTTTTTAATTTAACCTTTATTTAACCAGGCAATTTCATAAATTACATAACCATATAGATAACACGCACCTTCGAGCACTCTGTACAACAACCAAGCACTTTGGAGACGTATGGGAACCCTGGGGAAGTGATATTTGTGGATGCAGTGGCAAAATTATAAAAAAGATGGTCCAATGAACATCCAAGGTTAATGTACATTTATCGTGTTACGTGAAAATATGGTAGCATGGGTTGCATTAGGTCAGGTCAAAATTCACTAAAAATAATATGAAAGAATATTTTGTTCTTGAGACCAATAGTATTCATAGTAATAGTGAAAGACAGAATTGTAGTTCAGCAGTAAGGATGACAAAGCTGAGATCGCCATCTGGTGGTCATTTGTGGACTTGCACTACATGCACAGTACATCGGCATTGCTATGTATAGCTGTACTAGCTGCCATACAGAAAGTCACCATAATTAAACCACTTATTAAACAGGCAAGTAGGTTTGGATTCCCCAATAGCATCACCTCTATACAAAAGATTCTGTGCAAAGGCAAGGACTGAGTATCAGCTTTTATATTCAAAAGATTGAGACTTTGAATCTATCAGACAACTGTAAAATACCAATGAACGGACAGACTCTTGCAGCGATTCTGTCTATGCACTCCTTCGCAGCCTTTACTGCTCAATCAAGATTTCACAGTTGGTAAGCATTCAGATTCATCCCAATACCACTTTCTGGGCTCTCAAGGCAGGCAGTGTGGTATAATGGTTAGGGAACTGGGCTTGTAAAGTTAAGGTTGCAGGTTCAATCCCCAGGTGGGACACTGCCGTTGTACCCTTGAGCAAGGTACTTAACCTGAATTGCTTCAGTAAATATCCAGCTGTATAAATGGATTGTAAAGAAATGTAAACTGTAAGTCGCTCTGGATAAGAGCGTCTGCTAAATGCCTGTAATGTAATGTCAAGGTGAAAGTGGTCACTATCTTACCTGGTTCACAAATAAACCTCTTGTCCCATCTCCTAAAAAGAATAACAGGTCTCTGCTCACAAAAGCGTGATCTGTGAGTGATTCGTTTTCCTGTACATAAGAGCATTAAACTCAGGGGGGACAATGTCGTAACACCAATACCCCATTATAAAATAATGCAGCCTCTACTGCAGGGGTGTCAAACTCATTCCATCGAGGGCCGAGTGTGTGCAGGTTTTTGTTGTAACCATGTAGTTCATTGGTTGCAACAAAAACCTGCACACACTCGGCCCTCGATGGAATGAGTTTGATACCCCTGCTCTACTGGGTTTATTTTATTAGGAGCTTTAACTGCATGGAGAGGCTCACATATAACAGCACTCTGAGGAT
Organism: Aldrovandia affinis; assembly: GCA_029706075.1. NCBI lineage: Eukaryota > Metazoa > Chordata > Actinopteri > Notacanthiformes > Halosauridae > Aldrovandia > Aldrovandia affinis. The sequence continues at coordinate 2,151,686 of JAINUG010000065.1, forward strand.
GTGAAAAGCGCTTTGCAATAAATATTCACTATATCCTTCTACCAACTACAATCAGAGAGGATTTTGCAGTCATCATTTGGATCATTCACCTTTAGGCAAACACCTATGAACCAATTTGGCTTTGGGCGATGCCAGACGGCCCCACAGCAGGCAGCCCAATGCCAGACAGCCCAGGCACCCTCTTGTGGTTCATGATCCCAATAGTGGAATTCTCATCTTTAAAAAAACAGGAAAGGAGAAGACAAGTTTGGATTTTCAATTCAAATTTTGTTCCCTCCAAAGACCTGATATCTGAAAGCTTGTCGCCTGCGATAGTTTGAGTAGAGAGGTGCTGCTGGGCCTTTTACACAACCTAAATATGGAGACATTAGTGCAGATAACATGAGTGCAAATAACATTTCTGTGAGCAGTTCTGTGGCAGTTCTGTTCTCTCTTTACACGGAAAATACTCAGGAGCCCATCGTTCACGGTTTCACAAAACAAACACGAGTTCTGCTTTTATTCATGTCATTTTAATAAAAACAAAACATTTTTAGTATATGGTACAAATACTTTTTTCTTTTATTTTGTGATGTTTTATTAATGAAACTTTTAATAAAGGTTTTTCTTGTCTAAAGTGAAAGAGGCAGTTGAAAGGCTGGCTGTGCTGGTATGACCACTGACACACTGAGGGTGCGAGATTAATAAGATGCACATTGGAAGGATAAGCTGTGAAAAAGAAAAACCCAGTGTTCCAACTTCACCTACAAACTAAAGCAGTGCTACAGATCACGGTGAACTGGAGAAGAAAACGGATTTGTGTAACGAGACCCAGGTGCGCACTCTCACACAAGAACCAATCACACACACACACGCTCCCACTCTCACACACAGGAGCCAACCACTCACACAAAACTAGACTCACACACAACCAACCCCACACAACCATGCACACAAATACACACACAAACATATGACCATGCACACAATTACACGTCCACACACATGCCCATGCAAACACGCGTACATGCACACAAACACACACTACCATGCACATAAGCGTAAGTACACACACACACACACAAAAAGGCCTACTGGAACCGCTTCTGCACTCAACAACTCAAGCTGGTATGGGTGTGTGCCGCTTTCCTCTTTGCACCAATCACACGCTTATCCACGTCACATGGGTAGGCTACACCAATCAGAGAAGGCTGCATTGTTTGCGAAGGGAAGTACAACTCTCCCTACGTCTTAGTGCTTTTTTAAAAACTCTTTTACCTGTCATTATACGAGACTGAGTCGTTGACTGTGTTACACCAGTCTACTGAACTCATCCAATGGGAAGACCTCCAGGGTGTGGGTGGGTGGGGCCTGCATGCACTTCACGGAGGCCCTGCCACCTGCATCCTCCCCAGAGGGATCATGGGAGCTCCGTGTGTTTGTGCTGACACAGTGAAAGTCATAGGCTGCCAGCATATTGCCATCTTTCCGTTTGTGGTGAACAAGCACAATTTCTCCAGCCGGTCTCGAAATTCATACCAAAGCATGGAGGGGGATCCGCACCCGAAAAAATCTGAACCCCCTTCCGGAAAACCATGTCCCAGCACCCGACGAGTCCAACCGGATTAGACGCGCTAGACCCAGGAGCGCGCCACTCTTCTGTTCGGACAGGGGATCTCAGCGGCATACAACGTTCTGGGCCTTCAATGCAAGCTCTTCTCCATACCGGCTTTATGACATTAAAAAACATGAAAGCACATTAAAAAAACTAAACACCCCCCAACCATTCCAATTCCCCTCGCTTGACATTTTGCAGCTTTTCGGAGCGGCGGCGATCCCACCATCCACCCCCTTCCAAGGCACTGGCTTCTCCGGTCACCCTACTGCCCCCTCGATTTGGTTGGTCGACTGGTTGATGTTTGCAGGAAGTAGGAGAAAGAATACACTGAGTAGTGAACTGAGCACGTTATTACACAACCGATCCCCAACGCACAGGGGATTTTCTTTTTTAAAAAGGTGTCCCAGCAGAGCTATGAAATCCAGGATTCCCGTACGACACGCTCTCGACATTTTAACAGTCACCACCATCAGCCACAGGCGGTCGGTGTAAGAGTGCCTACACAGGAAGAGTTCCGGCTTAAAAAACCCCCAAAACATTATTTTCAATAAAACATGACTTTTTAAACATGAGTGAAAGCAGCTCGTTGGGCTGGGAAACTTTTCCACACCGATGAAGCATTGGAACAGAGTGAAAACACACAGGAGCACGAGAGGTTTTGCACAGGACAACAGGCCTGTTTGGCCGAACGCCGGACACATTCCAACGAATATGAATGTGACAATGGCTATTAATAAACCAATCGAGCTGCATGTGACACACACGCACTGCAAACAGCTCTGTAGAAGTGCAGCTATTCGCAGCACGGGTATCTAACGGACACTGCAGAGATAATGGACGAGAATGAATAGCTATTCAAATGATGGCAGAATTAAGAGCACGTCCTTCTGAATGGCAACGGAAGCACTGGGCATCTGGGCTTGGTGATGCAGCTCATGGCCGTGAGAGAGGCCTCAACGTTTGAACTCTCGTCTTCTGCCGTTCTGAATACACATTCACCCAACTGACTGACATTTGAAGAAAAACGTAACGTAGGGTCGTCTCTCAAACAGTTTGCGCTCCTTGCCTGCCACACCCAAGACGCGAGAGACCACACACACACGCCAATCAATTTAGTATAGCTAGCTAGTCTAGCTGCAACATTTTGTGATAGCTAATTAACTGTGTGCCGTGCAGTAATGAGGGAAATAACAGCAGTGGGCAACAGAAGCAGTATAAGCCCGCTAGCTAGCCGCTGATACAACCGTGCCAACGTCCAAATAAGGTTGAAAAATGATCGACCACTTTTGCTGGATGGTGTTATACGATCCCAAGTGAACATTTCACATGTTGGCTTTGGCGAACGTCCACATAGCCTAGGTTGGCTTGATGTGCGGGGGAACACGTACGTCTAAAAGTCATTTGCGCAGTAACTTTACAACTGGCGCACTTGTTGACTAATCCAATAGGCAATGCAGTCAAGAATGCGCTGCCACCAGACAGCAGTCAACGAATATCAGTCAGGTAAATTAACACAAATGTAAATGTCAGCCAAACTTTCACATGTGGAAATGCACAGTGGCCCATACCAAAAAAATCTTTTTTTCAACAAAATCAAACGCCACACGGTTGCATTCAGGACATTTTGTGCAAAACCCCAGGTTCTCTTGTGCATTTGAACAGTTTTGGTATAATGTCATTTAAACGCTTTCAAAGGTTGTGAGCACAGTGCTGGCCTGACGAGACACCTACACATACCAGTCTAAGTCTGACACACTGGGCATCAAGATGGCACCCCCAGTCAGGTGATGTCCAAAATGAGATGATGCAGGGACTGAGCGATGCACCTGACTCAGGCCTGCGGGCTCCTCATTCACAGTCTCAGGGCCATTAAACAGGATCTCAGAACAGTCGATTCCATCTCATTGGATGTGGGTGCATGATATGAGCTCAAGTTGAGGCTTCAGTTCTGGGAGCCAAACCTGTTGACCTGGGTCACTAGGAGGCCCGTGACACAGTATGCATGTAGTTATCAGCTGCTGACTACCAACAGGGTCAACTATTCAAAGCACGCATGTGACACAGCAAGGAACACACAATGAAGATGGAGGGGTCACATAGCCACCACTCCATTCTCTTTTAACAGTCCATCAGAGCCACAAAGCTCCTCCCCCCTCCCCCCCCCACACACACACACACACACCTCCTAGGTCCCTCCCGCCCCCTCAGTGTGTGAGCACTGTTGTTTGTTTTGTTTTGCTCTGTCATCACCGCACAAGCCACAGTGAAGTGTGCAAAACAACAAGTGTTAAAAAAAGACAGAAAAACCCTCACATATAAACCTGCTCGCGTGGAGACGGAGCAGCAGGGGGCAGTCTCTGCTGGAGGCAGGAGAGGGGGGAGGTTTAGTGTCCATATCAGAGGGAGGAGTGAAGCTGCTGCTGGGAGCTCAGGTGCAGTCACAGGCAGACGCCTGCAGGACACTGGTGACAGGGCTGGGACAGGGTCTCACGCTCAGTACGGGAAGGGCTCGGATTATTCTGCGCTACTGGGGAGGAAGAGGACACTGCAGGGCTTGACCGCTGCGGGGAGGGCTTCCACACAGCACCACACTGGTTGGTCGGGTGGCAGCGCTGCATCCTGGGTAATTTTACTTGCAACGTTTCGCAGGGAAATCAAACAAAAACGAATAGCATGCGGTCTAACAGTCTTCATGGGCCGTGAGGTGGAAGAGCACTGGTGGAGTCCTCAGAGGAACAAAGGCGCTCCTTATATCGGAAGAATGGAAAAAAAAACTACTCAAATAAATAACAAAGATGATGCCACAGCAAGGTTGCAGTTCACCAACAGTCCAGGAGATGGGGCTAGAGGCAGTCTGTTTCTGGTGCTACGATCTCCCTCCCTCCCTCCCTCCCTCCCTCCTGCGCTCACCAATCATTACTTCAAACTTGGAAGCTTCGGCAAGAGCTGCAGGATGAGGGCTTTAAAAAAAAAAAAAGAAAAAAAAAAGAGCACCTTTTTTATTTGGCTTGGAAGTTAATTAAAATTAAATTTAAAAAATTAAAACGGCAGGAAAGAGGGGAAAGGGGGTAAAAACGGTAGCAAGTAGTGGAAGAGGAGTCTTGGTCTGAGGCTGACGGATGTGGGAGCCTGGTGATGGATCTCAGCCTGTGCCTGAGAGCGGGAGAGAAGACAAAGTGCGTTACACACTTACACTGCAGCGAGTCACACACTCACACAACAGTGCGTTACACACTACAGCATCCCATACACTTACACAACCTCACAATGTGTAACACACCCTCACATCTCCCCACAGGATGCCCCCATCACACACACACTGCTACACGTTTATTTACTGAGCTACCGTCTTCAGCATCCCACCATTTTCCTGGGGTTCAGCTTGATTGTCTTTTAAAGGACAGGGGAATAATATTCCCAAATTGCCTCAGGTCTCCTTTTTCGATTCCCTCTGGGCAATGTCCATTGTGACGCTCTGTGCGATAACCTGTTTGTAAATGGCACCGTACGACTGATTGACTGACAGACGAGGCATGCTGGGAGAAAAAGGGTTGCACAGCCTTGCAGCACAGCACTCACGCTGCCCCGCAGAGCGCTGACACAGAGGGCGCCGCTGCCAAAGTCCCACTTCCAAGTTGTACATTTCGTACTTCCCACACAAGCAGAAATGCCAAAGTGTCCGTGGGTATTAATAGAATGTATTTGAATTGGCACAAAAGGAGAAAAAGAGTCTGGAAATCCGTTAGCACTGCACATAACCCCAGTCTGTGCGCGCGGCGCTGAAGCACGGCACAAGGAGAGACCGTGGGCGTTAGCGTAGGATGGGCTCAGCCAATAGGCACCCTTGTTGACTCGGTCTAAAAGCTCGCATTGTACGGCACAATACAAAACCGGTAACAAAGGCAGTTAGTTAAAAATGCACTAGATTAGGAGGTCGGGGAAAACCGCAGCGTTATCAGGGGAATGAAACTGGCCCAGTGTGTTTTGTAAAAAATAGACGAATCATTCTGACAGATCATATATCTGGATACAGAATATACATTCTGACACCATGCATCTGGATCAAAGGTCAGATCACCCAGGTCAAAGGAAATAGACTGGGATTCTCTCTCAGTTAGTGCCAGTCTGGTCCACGCCTGGGTGGTGCAGTAAGTGGGTGGAGCAGTATGCAGTGGGTGAAGCAGTAAATAGCTCAGTGGGCGGAGCACTAACTGACTCAGGCCATCGTGTCTAAATGTTTTCATGTCTAAATGTTTTCCGTCCACACTAGCATTTCACGTTTTCGAAAAGTTGGCTATCCACACTGGAAATGCCAAAAACGCTTACGTTTCTTTAATGAGGGCATGGGCAGGAAACCTGATGCAGCAACGGAGCAGGTTTACGCTATAAATGCAAAAGGTATTCTTATGCTTGTTTCTCATACCAGTGTTTATTTGTGGACTGGAGTTTAAAGTCATTAATGTTTGCAATGAGTACAATTTGAACAAACTTTTTTCTGAAAATTCACTGAGTGAAAATACATCACAACATAACAACATTCCACCAGTTTCATTCTACATTCACATGCTATTCTTGTTAAACAACACTTTGCACAGCCCCGATCGGGGTCCAGGGGGAGGGAGGAGGGTGACCCAGCTCGAGTTCGCTGTGAAGCACGTAGAAGGAGTCTCCACAACGTGGGTGGGCGAATTCCGTCTCGAAGGAAGCGGAGTTCACTGCCCTCTGAGAATGAGCAGCAGAGACGAGCAGTGGACTCGTGTGGGGAGGGTAAATCAAAATAAATAGGTGTAATTGGCTACCAAATTGGGAGAAAACCAGGAAAAAAATGTTGACTTGACTTTGTCGTCATTCAAGTTAAAAAAGAACACTACCTCTTTAACATAACTATAAATCTAATGATTGAAAATAAACGACAACATAAGAAAATATGTCATTGTCTTGTCATTTTGAAAATGGAAAAAAAAGTGTTCAACTTATAGTTTCACATTCACATTTATTGTAACACTTTGTAGTTGTCTAGGCTAGGACATAGACAGAGTGAGTTTCCTGCCCTTCTGAAGTAAAAAAAAAAAAAAAAAAAAAAGTTTTGCTATGATTTTTAGACATTAATTTTGATCATATTTCATGGATCAAGAAATGTTTTCATTTTCCTCGCAGAGATCCGTTGCTCAGCAGCTGTGAATATAAAGCGTTTTGTCTCTTACGTGGGAATGCTGCTTGTACATTATACAAAGCTATGTTTAACCCCAATAAAGCACTCAAATGAGATAGTAGAGAGAACAGACTTCGCCCACCGTGCTGAATATTTTGGCTCCAGCCTGGATCACAGGAGAATCACACATCAGTTCTCAAACCCTCCTCCGTCTTCCCCGTCTATACTACAATTAGAAATAGGTGTTTTCGGCCTCCCACGTGGCCCAGTGGTTACAATGTCCGACGCTGGCCACGGAGACCGGGGTTCAATTCCCCGTCTCGCCAGAGTCGGCTCTGGCCGGGAGCGCCACCGGGGGCGGCGATTGTCTGTCCGCCCCAGGGAGGGGGGAGGGAAGCCGACATGAGATTCGCTGCACATAAGAGTGGCCCTACAGTATACCGGGTTACTGTTGATACTTGGGCGAGTGCCGTCTCGGAAGAGGTATCAGGTTGCGTGTCGCTACCGGTTGCAGGACTATGGCAGCGAACTCACATTACTAGGGGGGGGATTGACTTAAATAGCGGGTCTAATTGGCTACCAAATTGGGAGAAAATGGGATAAAAATCAGAAACAAAAATTATAAAATAAAAAAAAGAAATAGGTGTTTTCAAATGTATCCACTTGGGAGAGCGTCTTTGAAAAGGTCAGTTTTCGGTGACAAAAGTGTGTCGGTGTCTTAGTGTGGACAGAAGGCCTTAGCGGAGAGAACAGCATTAGTGTGGACATGGCCTCAGGGGCAGCGTTTCGATGATGGACTCACCCTCCTCCTCTGCCACGCCAGCCAGCTCATAGTGCTGCTTCCTCAGCTCCCCAAGACGCTCACGCTCCTTCTGCAGCCGAGTCTCCAGCTCCAGCACACGCACCTGCGACACACACACATACAGACAGACATCACACACACACACAAACACAAACACAAACACAAACACACACACGATTTCTGGGTTAAACCTGCACGACACATGATTAAACAAAAAAATATATCCACATTGTGTGCTGGGGTCTCATACACACAAATAGTTAATTGCCATGTTTTGAAAAATGAACCATTTTTTATTTTGGCACAGCCAGCCCTGCTAGGCCTGCACAGGGACAGCGTTGCCCACGTTTCTCACACTGTCGCCCGCGACGACGTACTCATGAGCGCGGTCGGGGTGGGCTCTCACCTGCGAGTCCATCTCCTGCCTCTTTATCTGCGTGAGAGTCATGCTGGAGAAGTCCATGGTGTCTAACAGGGGACAGAATCAACAAAGGAGCCGTGAGCAAAAGCCTCGGCATGACAACACAGCTTCCTGTACTTCCTGTCCAAACAGCACACTCACGGCTGACAAATGTTAGGAAAACAAACAAGAGGACGTGAATGCAAACAAGAAGAAAAAAAAAAAAAGAGAAAGAAAAAGCCAAATTCCACACGGTTGAGGTCACCGGACTTGTGCGGCATCACGACGGTGTAAAGCTACACTCACAGGCCAGCATCAATAAATAAGGCTCTCTGGCTTTTGCCGTGTAAGGAAATACGGCGCGATGGCGTCGTCTGCGCCCCTGTGTGCGCATTCCACAGGAAACACAGTCATCGTTACAGCGGCCGCCCTGCTGACTGCGTCTCTGTGACCCGTGTCCCTGCGTGGCCTGGGACGGCAGCGCTGTCCTCAGGAGGTTAAAGGGTTAAAGACACCCACACAGACAGACATGCGCTGCAGCAGGGGGGACGGGGGGGGACTCACCCTTCTCCTCGATTTGGGACTTGCCAGACTTCGTGGAGGCCACGACCCCCGCAGTGGCCTGCGTGACCCCGCGGGAGGCCTGCTGCAGACGGACCAGGTTGGAGCTGTCCTTGTCTGCCTTCACCTGTGGGACAGGAGCCCGAACATGAGGAGGGAGCGGGTCACAGCTCTAGGTGTAACCCATGTAGCAATCTAAATGAGCTTTTCACTGTCGTCTTACAACGTTACCGCTAAATTGTTGACATTACTGCCATTCTGCCACAAGGTGGCACTGTTTCCGCTTAAACATGTAAACCTACCTTTTACCCCTTTTTGCCCTTTGTCAACCTTGAAGAAGAGCTGGCCCTGTCTCCATGGCAGCTAGAACCATGGTTCGCCCTATTTCACATTTTTCAACCAGATCACCGTATTAACCCTTTTCCTGCAACATTCCTGTGCAACTATTAAGACAATGGTGTAACTCAATAGCCTGATTAGGTCTTGCTTGTGTGTGCATGCGTTTGTGTGTGTGCATGCACGCTTGTGTGTGTATGTGTGTGTGCATGTGTGTGTGTGCATGCATGCTTGTGTGTGCACATATGCGTGTCTGTGTGTGTGTGTGTGTGTGTGTGCGCATGCGTGCACAGTTTACCTTGGATGCGGCCACCAGCTGTGCGGTGCTGGCTGCGATCTCGTGAGAGCACACCATCAGCTCCTCGTACTTCCCCTGGCCCTGCACCACCAGGTCGGCAGCATCCCTGTCAGGACCGCACACGGTCATTTGTTACACGGTTAACGAGCCTGACCATTCATCACCGTGAACAAATGGCCGCTGAGCAGTAACTGGACCATTTGTTTTTTGTCCTCATCGTACGGTACTCAGATGCGAGCGCTCAAGTAATATGACCTGATACAGACTTTACAAAACAGATTTATTTTTCCAGTTTAAGGATACATTTCAGATTTTCAGGGATTGTTTTTCATTGCTGTCATAGAAAAATTCTAATACATTTAGTAGACTGAATACAGATAATGTTTGGGACCAATTTCAAGCAATGACTTTTAGAAGTATGTATAGGTATATGAATGTACAAGTTAGCCAATTTGTAAGCAATATCAGCACACTAACACTGTGAATGACATTAAGCTACTGAGTTAGCAACAACTGTTGCGGTGCAGAAGATTCAGGTGGTTTCTCATGACCTTTTGAAGGACAGTGGGGTTTCTGACCACCGTCAAGGACTTTCAAGACTTTCAAGAATTAAAATATTTGAGGATTATCCAGGACTGTGTGAATCTGTTGTAGAGACGAGTTTGTCAGATAGTCATCACAACAGTCCAGTTCCTACTCTGTTGTTTAATTTCCCTGATCGATTCGCCTCTGGCAGTAATCACCATTTTACATGAGTGCTCTGAGGAGCAGGGCTTCTCAAAACTGGTCCTGGGGACCCACTGCGTATGCTGGTTTCCTTTACAGCCTGTTTCCTATCTCCTGATCAATTAAGGTTGTTTAAAATGTGCTTAAGTTAAATCAAGTTAAATCTTTTTTGTTTGTTCCCTTAATCTTATTTCAACACAATGCCGGTTTGGCTTGTTGCCATTTTCTCTGTCACTGAACGCACGCACGCACGCACGCACGCACACACTTCCCACAAATAGTATAGTTCCAGTGACCGCAATTGAAGCAATAAAGGCCACACAGATTTCACCGGTCAGTCTACATATCAGTTAAGAAATGTAACCTCTTTCTAAAGGAATGATTTGCCATACAGCACATTGCAGGAAAGGAGAGCATTAGCTGTCTGAGGACTGATCCAACCAATTAAAAACCCTGTGATGTGAATATGGGACATTTATTCTTCATGGCATTCATACCTATTTCTGATGAAACGAGGCACCTGAGAGGGTAAACCATCCCGAAATAGACAGTGAAAGTTTAGAATGAACAACTATTAACAGCTTGTTACAATTTGGTTGGAACAAAAACCAGTCTTTGAGAAACCTGCCGTAGGCTAAGGACGAAACTCACTCAGAGTGGCTATTAAAACTGCAGAAACGACTCTCCTTTTCAGCTGATGCGGCATGAAAAATCGAATCATTTGTGGCTGAAAGAGTTATCAGCAATAAAGGCCTTGTACCACCAAACGATACCTCCGCTTAACAGATAGGGGCTTATAAATAATTGGGGCAGAGCGTGGTCAGGCTGTCCCAGGCCTCTGCCCTTCGGAAGGCAAGGCAAGGCGGCGGAAGCTTTCCGCTTGGTGTCTCCCGATAAGGCTGTAAAATGACCCTACACGGCCGGGGTTCCTGGAAACGGGACTGATAGCTCTCAACCCGGGAGTGGCGTGACCGCAGTGCCGAATACACAGGAGCGCTACCAAGGCCTCACGAACCTTTAACGCTCTCCTGCCACACACAGCACGTCTCGAGAGGTTTATCAAAATAAAAGTCATGAATCTGCAGTTTATTTAATCACGTATATCAAATATTAAAGGTAAGAATAAGCATGATGTCACCATGAAGTCAACCCGAAATTAATTATTTGTTAATATTATCGTATCATAAACAACTTCATTATATTAATGCATTTTTAAACAGAAATTAAATTTGAAGTTCTCAAAAACACATTTGATCAAATATTGTTCAATTTCACTGCTCCATAGTCTGAGGATTAACTGGGGGTGCCCTTTGCCACATCAAAGTCAAAGATAGGCCCACACAAACAAGCTATCAATAAGCAACTAGCTGCATGAACGCAAAGAATGCAGGATCAGACATATTGAGCCATATACGTTTGAACCCGATTCAGACTTGGAAAGAGAAAATCATTATTACCATGCACCATAAAGGAGGACTCTGATAGGTGTATTCAAATTACTATAATTTTTTGGACAAGAGAACAACAGTCGAAAAAAGACATGCTACCATACCAGAAAATAGGGGGCATGTTGAGCCGCTCAATTAGTTTTAATGGCAACATCTTACAAACAACCTAAACCTCTGTCCAGTATTATACCTAATACAAGCTACATAGAAGCTGTACCATGACTGCATTTTCATGATGTCAATCGCAGGTTGACTTTAGGAGGGGGGAGGTAATGGGCCAACAATCAGAACAGAACCTGGACAGAGGCACTGGGACCTGGAGGCAGGGAGGACTTACACCATCATTGTGGCGCCCCAGCCCACCGCCTTGGAGGCTGAGATCAGCCCTTCTGTCCAGCGCGAATTCTTGGCGTAGAACTCCCTCATTGATGCTGCCCCCTAGAGGCAAAAAAAAAAAAAAAAGACAAAGGTGACCCAGGGATGTTTGAGGGCAGTTTCCCCACCTTCACCATCAAGTGCCCCCAAACCCAGATCTCACAGCCCAATCACCTCCAAGCACTATTTTCGTAGCGCTGGTTTCACCAAAACAATGAAAAAATACGTAAGATATGTACATATTGGATTTTTTTCTCCTTAATTTTTGCAATTAAAGCTTTGTAAATCATCATTCACCAATATGAGATGAAAGGCGCTATAAATGCAATCTATTATTAATATGATATATATAATAATATATGCCCATTTAACAGTCGATTTTATCCAAAGCAACTTACAGTAGTGAATGCATACATTTTTCAGCATACAGTGGGGAAAATAAGTATTTCACCCCCTGCTGATTTTGTGAGTTTGCCCCCTTACAAAGAAAGGAACGGTCTATAATTTTCATGGTAGGTTCATCTTAACAGTGAGAGACAGAATATTTTTAAAAATCCCAGAAAATCACATTATATGAATTTTAAACATTTATTTGTGTTTTATTGAGGAAAATACGTATTTCACCCCCTACCAACCAGCAAGAATTCTGGCTCCCACAGACCGGTTATGTGACCAGGAGGCACACAGATTAGTCCTCTTACTTAATTAGTACTCCTAATTAAGTACTCGTTACCTGTATAAAAGACAACTGTCCACAGAATCAATCAATGAATCAGATTCCAACCTCTCCACAATGGGCAAGACCAAAGAATTGTCTAAGGACATCAGGGACAAAATTGTAGACCTGCACAAGACTGGAATGGGCTACAAGACCATTGGCAAGCAGCTTGGTGAGAAGGAGTCAACTGTTGGTGCGATAATTAGAAAATGGAAGAAACACCAATTGACCATCAATCTCCCTCGGTCTGGGGCTCCATGCAAGATCTCACCTCGTGAAGTGAACCTGATCATGAGAAAGGTGAGGGAACAACCCAGAACTACACGGCTGGAGCTTGTTGATGATCTCAAGGCAGCTGGGACCACAGTCACCAAGATGACCATTGGTAACACACTACGCCGTAGTCGATTGAAATCCTGAAGTGCCCGCAAGGTCCCCCTGCTCAAGAAGGCACATGAATAGGCCCGTCTGAAGTTTGCCAATGAGCACCTGGATGATTCAGAGGAGGCTTGGGAGAAAGTGCTGTGGTCAGATGAGACTAAAATCGAGCTCTTTGGCATCAACTCGACTCGCCGTGTTTGGAGGAAGAAAAAAGCTGCCTTGGACCCCAAGAACACCATCCCCACCGTCAAGCATGGCAGTGGAAACATTATGCTTTGGGGCTGTTTCTCTGCTAAGGGGACAGGGACGAATTCACTGGATCGAGGGGAGGATGAATGGGGCCATGTACCGGAAATCTTGGGTGAGAACCTCCTTCCCTCAGCCAGGACACTGAAAATGGGTCGTGGATGGGTGTTCCAGCATGACAATGACCCAGAGCATACGGCTAAGGCAACAAAGGAGTGGCTCAGAAGAAGCACATTAAGGTCATGGAGTGGCCTAGTCAGTCTCCGGACCTTAATCCTATAGAGAATCTGTGGAGGGAGCTGAAGCTTCGAGTTGCCAAGCGACAACCTACAAACCCTAAGGATTTGGAGAGGATCTGCAAAGAGGAGTGGGCCAAAATCCCTCCTGGGATCTGCGCAAACTTGATGACCAACTACAAGAAACGTCTGACCGCTGTGCTTGCCAACAAGGGTTTCTCCACCAAGTACTGAGTCATGTTTTGCTAGGGGGTGAAATACTTATTTTCCTCAATAAAACACAAATAAATGTTTAAAATTCATATAATGTGATTTTCTGGGATTTTTTTTATATTCTGTCTCTCACTGTTAAGATGAACCTACCATGAAAATTATAGACCGTTCCTTTCTTTGTAAGGGGGCAAACTCACAAAATCAGCAGGGGGTGAAATATTTATTTTCCCCACTGTATATGGTCCCAGTGGGAATCGAACCCACAACCTAGGCATTGTCAATGCCATGCTCTACCTACTGAGTCACATGGAACCATATTGTCATTCAACATTATTATTATTAGTGTCTTTAATATAATCATTACCAGCACTACCGCCATCATTATTAATATTACTATTTTTATCTTCATCATCTTCTTCATCATCATCATCATCATCACACACTGCTCTGGCCTTTGCGTCGGCGCAGTGACTCACCCTCCCGCTCTCCACGATGTCGCGCTGCAGGTCTTTAGACGACAGCACCAGCAGCTTGATGGCCTGCATCAGGTCAGTGCAGGAGGCCAGGATCCTGCAGGCGGACGCAGAGAGAGAGATGAGGCTCCCCGGCTCACAACTCTAAATCTAGCGGCAGGCTTTGTGAGGCCTAAACCTGGGGCACCTCCACGTAGGAGTGGTGAAGCTGTACACACGCTGCATCAACCGAAACCGTGCCAGGCGAGGGCGAGTCCGCATCTGAGCAGCTTGCTGTAAGCGACGCGCGTGCCTTGTTGCTGGCCCGGCGTTTAAATGCGTGGACCGTTTACAGCACGTAGCTCATGTCATCACGGAAGACATCGCAAACGGAATGGTATTGACCAACAGCGCTCTCCCCCTCACCCGCGGGCTCATTAGTGCGCCGTTACTGAACACACAGTGATGGATTGCAGGCACTGAGGAAACAGAAACGCGAGCAGGGACGGCAGGAGTCAGCAGGAAGAGGAGCACGGCCTCCCTGGAAGGGACAATGATTTGAACTGACCTCTCGTTGACCTCCATCTTAACCCCCGTGTCGACAGCTCGTGACTTGCTCAGCATTTCCTGTTGAGAGAGTGGAGAGAGGGGAAGTGCGCACTTTGGGGAGAAGTTCCTGTTTTGGGACAGGGGGGACTTGCCCTCACGATGTCAGCGTTTCGTGGGCTCCCCTGATGTACGGCAGCGCTGCGGCTCTCTATCACCGAGCGACTCTCTGGGAGCAACGTAAATCTCCATAATCACATGAAGCGCCCCATTAAGAGGCTGGAGTATGCTTTGTGATGTCAGGAGTTCTGCAACCGTCTTCCCTGTTATTCATCACGCTCTCCTGCTCTTCAAATACAGACACAGACAGACAATCGCACGCACACGCACGCACACACACGATGGGCACACTACCTCAATCCGGGCGGCTGCAGACTCCACGGCGGCCGAGGTGGCGGCCATCTCCTGCTCCACCAGATCTCCCAGCTCCCCCTGCTTGAGCTCCAGGCCACGGGGCCTCAGCTTCTGCACACGGGAGGGGGGAGAGGAGGGAGAGAGGAAGGGAGAGGAGGGAGGGAGGAAGGGAAAGAAGGAGAGAGAGAGTGTGCGAGGGGGGGGGGTCATGTCAATGCACAACACACAGTGCTGGTATAGAACTACCAAGCATAGTGGCTTTATTTGACAGTTTGTAAAGTACAAATCAAAATGGCAGAGAGGCGCAGGCTGCTCAACAAGAGGGAATGTAAAGCACAGAGAAGAGAGAGCAGCAGCCTCTGTGCGCTGACTCAGGGGTTCCACAGCTCTAGTAGACGCGCCACTGGGAGGGCAGCTGGCCCACTCACCTCAGCCATGGCCTTGATGTTGTCCAGCGCTGTCCTCAGTTTGGCACTGTCTGCGGCTCCCAGGGTCTCTTGGTCCTTCAGTTGGCTCAGCAGGGCCAGAGCATCCGCGCCACATGACTTCACACCCTCCGCCAACGCTGCCAACAGCCAACACCGCACGCAGAGTCAGAGCGCCAAGCGTCACCACAGGTACACATGCCCTCAGTGCCAGCTCCCACCTGCTGCACGCATGCTCACTCGCACACTCACACACACACACACACACATACACACACACATACACACACATACACACACACACACACACACACACACACACACACAGAAAGAAAGCAATTCTCCAATCACACAATATACACAACCTATTCGGCTATGTCATAATTATCTCTGTACTTCCAAAGACACACACACACACATACTCACTCATTCACTTTTTCACTCTCTCACACACAACATAACCCTCACACACAAACGTGCCACCTCCTTGTAAATAATACGTCAGACACTCTCAGAAGGCCTTCTCCCACAGCCTGGGGCCTGACTGGCCGGAGTTCCCCTCAGGCCTGCAGCTGGCTGACTGACAAGACGAGTCACCATGGTCTGACGCCCGTTTGGCAGGTGCCAAGAGTTCCCCACGGTAACAGAAGCACTCAAATCTGCCCAGTCGGAACTGACAGACTGCATCTTCACAGAAACCCACACAGTGAACTCCTCGTTGATATATATATATATATATACATCCTCAGACAAGTGGCAGGAAATTGATCATCTCAGACGTGTTCCCATCATCTCCACAGGCCAGAAGCTATTCAACATGAAATGAGCCTACCTCCCGCAGGTTGCTAAAAGACTCTTGCAGATGCATTAACACTTAACTCAAGTCAGATATGACGTGAACCCCAGCAGAACACAGGGTTAGTGAAACAGGGCTGAGGGCTAAGATCACTCACACTCAGCCTGGTCCACGTGCACCATGTGAGTGGTGGCGCTGCCCTGCACGATCACATCACTGATCAGGTGGGCAAACTGGGCGACGGAGCGCAGCATACTGGACACGTCTGCAAGGGAAGAGGGATGTTAGAGAACACACACACACACACACACACACTGCAGATACACACACACACACACACACACACACACACACACACTGCAGATATGTTCACACACACACTGCAGATATGTTCACACACACACACTGCAGATATGTACACACACACACACACACACACACACACACTGCAGATATGTTTCACACACACACACACACACACACACACACACACTGCAGA